>OZ007588.1:338122506-338722506 GCA_963931845.1 Maratus michaelseni
GCCAAATCACCACGCAGTATGGCTTATTCGACTTGAAATCCACAGCCTCAAAGATTTCAGCTATGTCTGCATAGTACAGAGTGCGCCCCCTGATGGTGGAAGATGGAACTAACGGATTTTGCAGCTAACTCGAGTTCTATGGGTCCGATCACAATGCAGTTTGGTTCGACTCAGCATCGACAGGATATATAGATTTTAATTCCAAGTTTCACTACCAGGGGGCGCTTAGCTATCTCGGGTTCTATGGACCCGATCACGACGAGGTATGGCTCATTCGACTCCAAATGGATAGCCTCAAAGATTTCAGCTATGTTTGTATAGAACAGAGTGCGCCCTCTAGTGGTGGTAGATGGAACTAACGGATTTTGTAGCTAACTCGAGTTCTATGGGTCCCATCACAATGTAGTTTGATTCATCGACAGGATTTATCGATTTTAGTTCCAAAATTCACCACCAGTGGGCACTTTCCTTTCTTGGGTACTATAGGCCCAATCACGACGAGGTATGGCTCATTCGACTCTAAATCGACAGCCTCAAAGATTTCAGCTATGTTTGTATAGAACAGAGTGCGTCCCCTGGTGGTGGAAGATGGAACTAACGATTTTTGTAGCTATGGGTCACATCACAATGCAGTTTAATTTATTCAACTCGGCATCGACAGGATATATCGATTTTAATTCCAAATTTCACCACCAGGGGGCGCTTTCCTATCTCGGATTCTATGGGCCCGATCACGACGAGGTATGTCTTATTCGACTCGAAATCGACAGCCTCAAACATTTGAGCTATGTTTGTATAGAACAGAGTGTGCCCTCTAGTGGTGGAAGGTGGAACTAACAGATTTTGTAGCTAACTGTATTTCTATAGGTCCCATCACAATGTAGTTTGATTCATCGACAGGATATATCGATTTTAGTTCCAAGTTTCACCACCAGGGGGCGCTTTCCTATCGGGTTCTATGGGACCGATCACGACGAGGTATGGCTCATTCGACTCCAAATCGACAGCCTCAAAGATTTCAGCTATGTTTGTATAGAACAGAGTGCGCCCCCTGGCGGTGGAAGATGGAACTAACGGATTTTGTAGCTATGTGCCCCATCACAATACAGTTTAATTTATTCGACTCGGCATCGACAGGATATATCGATTTTAATTTCAAATTTCACCACCAGGGGGCGCTTTCCTATCTCGGATTCTATGGGCCCGATCACGACGAGGTATGGCTTATTCGACTTGAAATCGACAGCCTCAAACATTTGAGCTATGTTTGTATAGAACAGAGTGCGCCCTCTAGTGGTGGAAGGTGGAACTAACAGATTTTGTAGCTAACTCTATTTCTATAGGTCCCATCACAATGTAGTTTGATTCATCGACTCGACATCGACAGGATATATCGATTTTAGTTCCAAGTTTCACCACCAGGGGGCGCTTTCATATCGGGTTCTATGGGACCGATCACGACGAGGTATGGCTCATTCGACTCCAAATCGACAGCCTCAAAGATTTCAGCTATGTTTGTATAGAACAGAGTGCCCCCCCCTGGCGGTGGAAGATGGAACAATCGGGTTTTGCCATGCATTTTCATACTTCTAATTGTGTTACTCTCTCGCTGTATAATTTAAAAGTTGAGTCTTGGATTCCTCTCCCTGGGCCACCACCCTCATATTTTTATTGGGGTCCAAAGGGTCTTTTTTAGCATTTCTTTAAAATTTTATTCTAATGATTAATTTATACCCTATGCTTAATTTTGACTAATTGACATTTTCATCAATAACCTTAAAAAAGTAATGATATCAGTACAAAAACCCTTAACGGGTTAAAAGTTGTGACGCAGCACTTTGTTTTGGCTCTATAAATTTTAAATATGGGTCTTAAAAGTAGTGATATCAAATTTAAGTGACGCTATGTTAATAATTTTTTTTTAATCATAATTTTCTTTTTAGTTTTATATATATTCACAGGTGCAATTATTATCTTAATATGAAAAAAAATATATAGAACTTATTCGCTGATGCTTTTTCATTCACATCTCTCATGAATTCAAAATATGGGTTTTAAAAGAAATGATATCAAAATTTGAGTGACACCTTGACGTGAATTTAATAGGACTCTTTTAAAATTCAATTTAAATTATTTTTGGTTTGTCTTCTAAAGTATATTTACACATACAAACAATACTTTAAATTTTTGAATACACTTTTAAATATATTACTTTCACTGAGCCTATATTATGTATTGAAATGTATTTATTTCAATAAATTGATTTATCTTCTGTGCCACGCTATCCAAAATCATAAGTAAAATTTATGTAAATGATTATTTTGCGTCATATTATCCACTTGCATACATTTCCCTTTGTTTGGATACTATGACGCAAAATAATCATTTACATAAATTTTACTTATGATTTTGGATAGCGTGGCACAGAAGATAAATCAATTTATTGAAATAAATACATTTCAATACATAATATAGGCTCAGTGAAAGTAATATATTTAAAAGTGTATTGAAAAATTAAAAGTATTGTTTGTATGTGTAAATATACTTTAGAAGACAAACCAAAAATAATTTAAATTGAATTTTAAAAGAGTCCTATTAAATTCACGTCAAGGTGTCACTCAAATTTTGATATCATTTCTTTTAAAACCCATATTTTGAATTCATGAGAGATGTGAATGAAAAAGCATCAGCGAATAAGTTCTATATATTTTTTTCATATTAAGATAATAATTGCACCTGTGAATATATATAAAACTAAAAAGAAAATTATGATTAAAAAAAAATTATTAACATAGCGTCACTTAAATTTGATATCATTACTTTTAAGACCCATATTTAAAATTTATAGAGCCAAAACAAAGTGCTGCGTCACAACTTTTAACCCGTTAAGGGTTTTTGTACTGATATTATACTTACTATTAGGTATTTTGTTTATTTATTCATTGTTTTTTATTTTATATGACTTGATGGTTCTTTTTAAAAATTTCGTTTTGGTAAGGTGCTTAGTTAGTCTTTGTCAGAGCAACTGCCAATTACATGTTTTTATGGCTTTAAAATATTACTTTTATGTTATTTTGTAAAAGAAAATGCAGAAAGTTAGTTCTGAATTAAGTGTTTTATGTTATACAATGGATAAATAAGTTCTTAATTACTTTAAATCCAGAGTTTGAAAAGTAAACAAATAGTTTTTTTTTTCTTTTTCTTATTGCATTCAGGGGTCCATGCAGGTTTTTTTTCTTGGGGCCCATTTTGTGAAAAGTAAAGGTTGTTTTTGTGAAATTTATTATATTTTTGTGAAAAATAACATTTTGTAACGAAAGTTGAAATCGATTTAATCAAATTCGAACCAAGCATTTATAAACAAAACCTGTTTTAAATCCTTTTGCGGAAGTTTTCCTCTCTGGCAAACTTGTTTGTTTACAAATTACACATTTTAAAACATCACAAAATAATAAATAGTAAGTTTTTATGGAATAGAATTTTGTGAAGTGGCCCATTTTATCAAATTGATTTTTGTGAAGGGGTCCATTTTATTAAATAGATTTTTGTGAAGGGACCCTAAATAGGCCCCATATTTTTCCTGGATCGACCCCTGGCATTACCTTATTGCATTCATATTGCCAGTATTATTACATTGTTATCATTTTTTTTTCTCATTACATTTACAAACAGTTGTGTGACAAACTTCTATCTTCATGAATGTTTTGCATTTACTTTATATTAATTTTTCACATTCATTTTTTAATAAGGTTGTTAAATAGTTTTCAAGCACTATATTGTTTCAATGTCAAATGTTACATTAAAAATTGTTAAAAAATACAGTGGAAAAATTGCTATTTGCTCGCGAAACTTAAGAATATAATCATTTTAACCCACATAGATTTTTTTAGCTCTAAAATATTACTATACAATGAATAAATAAGTTCTTATTTACTTTAAATTCAGAGTTTAAAAAGTAAACAAATAGCTATTTTATCTTTCAATTTTTCTATCATTTACCTGTGACTTTAAAAATCATTTAAAATTACTAATTTAGAAGTATGAAATACCTTATATGTGCTTAAATCACAGAAAAAATACAACTTTAGTAAGTATATTGCAGGGCTCTGTTTAAGAAGAATTAAGAACACCTTTAAAGGATCCTTCACAATTTTTTTTAAATCTTAAAACAGTATCCTTCACATTTTTTTTTTCATTTTAAAACAGGTTATTTCACATTTCTTTTCATATTAAAACAGGACACTTCACAAAACTTTTTCCTACCAAAAATTAACTCTTCACAAATTTAATCATCTTAAACATTTCCCAATTTTTGTATAAAATACTGTTTACTGTTGACTGTAATAAGTGTTTGTTCTTCAAAGTAAATTCTGAAAAATTATTAAATTTCAACTGCTGCTAATACATTTAATTTTTTGATTACAACTTACATAAATATCCATATTTTACATAGGGTTTCTTGTACAGAGGTGTATTTTGAAAACATATAGAAGAAAGAAATTTTTTTTTTTAGAGAAAACCGCTGTTAATTTTTTCGCAATGATTTTTAATAGTCAGATCTTATAAATTAAGTGTTGGTGAGTGCAAAGTTTGAAATTGTCTGAATATGTTGAAAACAACATAGGGCTCTAAAACTATTTACTTGCATAAGTTTATTAAAAATGAATTTGAAAAATTAATATACAGTAACAGCAAAACATGCATGAAGCTTCACAAACAGCTATAGACCATCAAAGTATCAAATAAAATGAAAATTTTGAAATTGAGAACCATCAATTCAAAATAAATAAAAAACAATAAATAAATAAACAAAATACCTGGGGGAGGGGGGGGGGAGTATTTTATCTATTATAAATTGCAGCTTGTATTTTCAAATAATTTGGAAGGGCGGATAAAATTTTATCATTTAAAATATTAAAAAAAATAATACCTTCTAAACTAGAATTTTATTATCAATTTTATAGATGATTTTCTTTGGACGATTACTCTCTATGAGAGAAAAGTTCTACTTTTTGTATTTGTTCGCCACAGTATATTTTGTTGTTTTTCAGCCAGTCTATAGAATTCTTTGCAGGAGTGCGGATTTCAACAGGCATGTGATGTTGAGCATTGGCCATATATAGGGCACTATTCGATTGCAAATTTGGAAGAAGTTTTTCCAACACTCATTTTTGGAAGTTTTCGTAGTTCATTTGCATGGGATTGTCACCCCTTTTTGTCGACGCTTTATACAGTAGTTGAGCATCCGTAAGGAAACACGTTTCCTCATTTTTACGCTCGAGTTAAGACCTTGTACAGCTAAGTACATGGCCGTTAAAGTATTTTTCCTGTAAATAGTTAATAACTTTCTCCTTTTAATTCGATGTTATTCGTTTTTGGGTAAAGGTGAAAATAGGCACTCGCCAATCACCACTCGGCAATAAAACTTGAAAAACTGACTTGAAAAATATGGAGAAAACCGACCAAATGCAGGATTTTCTTTTTTTCCCATGTTCGTTTGACAAAATTCATGATTTTCCTCGCCAGATCGACGAAAATAGTGATTTTTCTGCACCAGATCGATGAAATTAATGATTTAACTGCACTAGATTGGCGAAATTTATGATTTTTATGCGCCGATTAAAGAAATTCGTGATTTTTATGTGCCCGTTCAGCAAAATTTCTGATTTTTACATGCCGTTCAACAAATTTTTTTATCTTTATGTGCCCCGTTGACAAAATTTGTGATTTTTACATGCCTGATCGACTAAATTCATCATTTTTATATGCCCGATGGATGAAATTAATGATTTTTACATGCCGATCAATGAATTTCTTGATCTTTATGTGCCTGTTTGACAAAATTCATGATTTTCATGCACCGATAAACAAAATTCATGATTTTTACATCTGTGTTCGACAAAATTTATGATCTCCCCCTCCCTGATCCACAAAATTCATGTTTTTGCTGTGCCTGATTATTGAAACTCATCATTTTTACACACCCGATCGACAAAATTCATGATTTTTACACACCGATCAACGAAGTTCAAGATTTTTATGCACTTGATCGCCGAAATTCATGATTTTTTTCATGCTCGATCGATGAAATTTCATTTTTCTGAACCTGATCGATGAAATTATTGATTTTTATGCAAACGTTTGATGAAATTTGTGAATTTTATGCACCTACTTGATGAACTTGTGATTTTTAACCACCCACTTGATGAATTCGTGATTTCTATGCGACTACTCTACGAATTGGTAATTTTTATTCGTCCGTTCTACAAAATTCATGATTTTTTCGTGCCTAATCGATGAAATTCATAATTTTTATGCACCCATTGATGATTTTTATGTGCCTGATTCATAAATTTCTTGATTTTTATGCATCCGTATGATGAAATTAATGATTTTCATGTGCCGATCAAGGAATTTCTTGGTTTTTATGTATCTATTTGATGAAATACGTGATTTTTATGCGATCGATAAACAAAATTCAAGATTTTTACGTTCCCGATTGACAAAATTTATGATCTCCCCCTCCCTGATCCACAAAATTCATGTTTTTGCTGTGCCTGATTATTGAAACTCATCATTTTTACACATCCGATCGACAAAATTCATGATTTTTACACACCGATCAACGAAGTTCAAGATTTTTATGCACTTGATCACCGAAATTCATGATTTTTTTCATGTTCAATCGACGAAATTTCATTTTTCTGAACCTGATCGATGAAATTATTGATTTTTATGCAAACGTTTGATGAAATTTGTGAATTTTATGCACCTACTTGATGAACTTGTGATTTTTAACCACCCACTTGATGAATTCGTGATTTCTATGCGACTACTCTACGAATTGGTAATTTTTATGCGTCCGTTCTACAAAATTCATGATTTTTTCGTACCTAATCGATGAAATTCATAATTTTTACGCAACGATTGATGATTTTTATGTGCCTGATTCATAAATTTCTTGATTTTTATGCATCCGTTTGATGAAATTAATGATTTTCATGTGCCGATCAAGGAATTTCTTCGTTTTTATGTATCTATTTGCTGAAATACGTGATTTTTATGCGATCGATAAACAAAATTCAAGATTTTTACGTGCCCAATTGACAAAATATATGATCCCCCCTCCCCCGATCGGCAAAAGTCATGTTTTTTCTGTGCTCGATTGATGAAATTCACAGATTTTTACATACCCGATCAACGAAATCATGATTTTTAAATACACTATCAACGAAATTCATGATTTTTTCATGCCCGATTGACGAAATTAATGATAATGTCCATGCCCCAATTTGACCCCCCCAAGGCGGGTACTTTTTAAAATTTTGCACAACCCCTCATGTGATATATCGTTGGAAAGGTCTGTGACCGCTTAGTCATATTATGCATCTCTGGTGTCCATCCCCCCACTTTGCCCCCCCCTCTCAAGGGGGATACTTTTTAAAATTTTGCACAACCCTTCATGTGATATACTGTTGGAAATGTCCGAGACTGTTTAATCATATTCTGCATCTCCTGTGTTCACACCCCCACTTTGCCCCCCCAAGAGGGTACTTTTTGAAATTTTGCACAACCCCTCATGTGATATATCGTTGGAAAGGTCTGTGACTGCTTAGTCATATTATGCATCTCTGGTTTCCATCCCCCCACTTTGACCCCCAAGGCGGGTACTTTTTAAAATTTTGCACACACCCTTCATGTGATATATTGTTGGAAAGGTCTGAGACTGTTTAATCATATTCTGCATCTCCTGTGTTCACACCCCCACTTTGCCCCCCCAAGAGGGTACTTTTTGAAATTTTGCACAACCCCTCATGTGATATATCGTAGGAAAGGTCTGTGACTGCTTAGTCATGTTATGCATCTCTGGTGTCCATCCCCCCACTTTGCCCCCCCAAGAGGGTACTTTCTGATATTTTGCACAACCCCTCATGTGATATATCGTTGGAAAGGTCTGTGACCGCTTAGTCATATTATGCATCTCTGGTGTCCATCCCCCCACTTTGCCACACCAAGGCGGGTACTTTTTAAAATTTTGCACACACCCTTCATGTGATATATTGTTGGAAAGGTCTGAGACTGTTTAATCATATTCTGCATCTCCTGTGTTCACACCCCCACTTTGCCCCCCCCCAAGAGGGTACTTTTTGAAATTTTGCACAACCCCTCATGTGATATATCGTTGGAAAGGTCTGTGACCGCTTAGTCATATTATGCATCTCTGGTGTCCATCCCCCCACTTTGCCCCCCCCCTCTCAAGGGGGGTACTTTTTAAAATTTTGCACAACCCTTCATGTGATATACTTTTGGAAATGTCCGAGACTGTTTAATCATATTATGCATCTCCTGTGTCCACACCCCCACTTTGCCCCCCCAAGGGGGTACTTTCTGATATTTTGCACAACCCCTCATGTGATATATCGTTGGAAAGGTCTGTGACCGCTTAGTCATATTATGCATCTCTGGTGTCCATCCCCCCACTTTGCCCCCCCCCAAGGCGGGTATTTTTTAAAATTTTGCACACACCCTTCATGTGATATATTGTTGGAAAGGTCTGAGACTGTTTAATCATATTCTGCATGTCCTGTGTTCACACCCCCACTTTGCCCCCCCAAGAGGGTACTTTTTGAAATTTTGCACAACCCTTCATGTGATATATCGTTGGAAAGGTCTGTGACCGCTTAGTCATATTATGCATCTCTGGTGTCCATCCCCCCACTTTGCCCCCCCCCCTCTCAAGGGGGTACTTTTTAAAATTTTGCACACACCCTTCATGTGATATATTGTTGGAAATGTCCGAGACTGTTTAATCATATTCTGCATGTCCTGTGTTCACACCCCCACTTTGCCCCCCCAAGAGGGTACTTTTTGAAATTTTGCACAACCCTTCATGTGATATATCGTTGGAAAGGTTTGTGACCGCTTAGTCATATTATGCATCTCTGGTGTCCATCCCCCCACTTTGCCCCCCCCCCCTCTCAAGGGGGGTACTTTTTAAAATTTTGCACACACCCTTCATGTGATATATTGTTGGAAATGTCCGAGACTGTTTAATCATATTATGCATCTTCTGTGTCCACACCCCCACTTTGCCCCCCCAAGGGGGTACTTTCTCAAATTTTGCACAACCCCTCATGTGATATATCGTTGGAAAGGTCTGCGACTGCTTAGTCATATTATGCATCTCTGGTGTCCATCCCCTCACTTTGCCCCCCAAGGCGGGTACTTTTTAAAATTTTGCACACTCCCTTCATGTGATATATTGTTGGAAAGGTCTGTGACTGTTTAATCCTATTATGCATCTCCTGTGTCCGTACCCCCACTTTGCCCCCCTCCCCAACGGGGTACTTTTTGAAATTTTGCACAACCCCTCATGTGATATATCGTTGGAAAGGTCTGTGTCCACTTAGTTAGATTATGCATCTCCGGTGTCCATCCCCCCACTTTGCCCCCTCCAGGGGGGCACTTTTTAAATTTTGCTGACACTCCTCGTGATATATTGTTGGAAAGGTCTGTGACCACTTAGTCATATTATGCATCTCCAGTATCCATCCCCCCCACTTTGCCCCTCCCACAAGGGGGTACTTTTTAAAATTTTGCACACACCCCTCATGTGATATATTGTTTAAAAGGTCTGTGACCACTTAATCTTATTATTCAGCACGGCAGCTATACGGTGCCGCAGGCAGCGGGAACCCGAGCCGGAGGTTCGTGCGGTTAGAGCTTTATACTATTCGATGTGCAAATTAAGGTATTATCCGGTGCATGCATAGCACGACCGGTATAATTCAGTTAGATTCGAGGCCCTGATGTAAATTGAAGGCCCACTAGCGGGCGAAGCCACTAAGTTTTATTCTTATAAATTTATACCCTAATGCTTAATTGCGACTGAAAGAAATTTTCATCAATAACCGCTTAAAAGTAATGATATCAGTACAAAAACCCTTAACGGGTTAAAAGTTGTGACGCAGCACTTTCTTTTGGCTCTAAGAATTTCAAATATGGGTCTTAAAAGTAATGATATCAATTTTGAGTGACGCTATGTTAATTTTTTTTAAATCATCATTTTCTTTTTAGTTTTATTTATATTCACAGGTGCAATTATTATCTTAATATGAAAAAAAATATATAGAACTTATTCGCTGATGCTTTTTCATTCACATCTCTCATGAATTCAAAATATGGGTTTTAAAAGAAATGATATCAAAATTTGAGTGACACCTTGACGTGAATTTAATAGGACTCTTTTAAAATTCAATTTAAATTATTTTTGGTTTGTCTTCTAAAGTATATTTACACATACAAACAATACTTTTAATTTTTCAATACACTGTTAAATATATTACTTTCACTGAGCCTATATTATGTATTGAAATGTATTTATTTCAATAGACTGATTCATGTTTTGTGCCACGGTATCCAAAATCATAAGTAAAATTTATGTAAATGATTAATTTGCGTCATAGTATCCATCACTCAAATTTTGATATAATTTCTTTTAAAACCCATATTTTGAATTCCTGAGAGATCTGAATGAAAAAGCTTCAGCGAATAAATTTTATATTATTTTCATGTTAAGATAATAATTGCACCTGTGAATATAAATAAAACTAAAAAGAAAATGATGATTTAAAAAAAATTAACATAGCGTCACTCAAATTTGATATCATTACTTTTAAGACCCATATTTGAAATTCTTAGAGCCAAAAGAAAGTGCTGCGTCACAACTTTTAACCCGTTAAGGGTTTTTGTACTGATTTTTATTACGTATTAAATTCGAAGTATAGCTACAGCCTCAAAACAGATAAGCTCGTTTGTTGATATGGCAGGCATCTGGTACGAGATTATGGAATATTCTGGAAGGGCATAGAAAGTTTTTGGCGGTAAGGAAGTCATTTTACGACAAAAAAAATCCACCGGAAATATTGATAGAGTTCCTAAAGAGACCTTTTGATTCGATAGAAGTGGGTCACGTGACGTATTCTGTATTATTACGCAAGCTAGTTTAAAAACACGATCCTCCTGATTCGGAGAGAATTTTTTGACGCTGGTGTTTGCTAAAAGAATCGGGACGGATTCTAGAAAATAATGGAACGTTGGAGTTTTTTTTTCGTGTAGCGTTGGCTAACGAGCATTTTCCCTGAAGTGATGCCTTTAACTGGAAATAAACTGTTCTTCGACTAAAAAACGGACTGAATTTTCTTGTTGTTGTTCATGATACCACACGGCCGCCTGATGCGAGCTAAAAGGGAAACCTATCACAGAGCTAACCCTGTTTATCAACGAGCACGACTGCCTTTCATCCCGGATTCGAACTTGGAAATACGACATATATATATATATATATATATATATATATATATATACATATTTTTGAAGTGAAAACTTCTTTAGGCGCGTTGGGCATTTTTTGAGATGGGAAAAAAAACATTGAATTCGCGACACTGTTACCGACACCTCTGTATATTTGGCGACGATTCTGCAATAACTGGTTCAGGTAAGCAACCAGATTTGCTTAAATTAATATCTCTCTTTGACAGCAAAAGTGATATTAGTCTCTATTTAGCATTATTTGAAAGACAAATTTCTCGAATGACTATAATAAAAGAAAATTGGGTCACACATTTGTTAAGTTTAATTCCGTTAGAAATCGCCAATATTATAGCTAGAGAACCAGAAACATTGGCGAACAATTACGATTACGTAAAAGATTTACTTCTTAAACGCTTCAAAATGACGCCAGAAGAATTTAGGCTGAAATTAATGTCACATAAAAAGAATCTTCAGACACTTGGCGCGATTTAGCATTTGAATTAAGAAATTATTTGGAAGAATGGATTAGCGGTCTTAAAGTATCTGATTTTGAATCCTTAAAAGAATTAATCTCTATAATAAAACCGTAAGTCATGTGACTGTCATCAACAGTTCCGGAATGTCCGTTTCACTTTTTCATATGCCAGGCGGCCATTTTTATTAAAAATTATTTTTTCGAATAAAACTTCATAAATGTGACATTTTTAGAAAGATCGTTCAAAATAAATTAATATTTGAGAGATGATTTACGTTCAATTATGTATATATTCTCCAATAACTTCAGTTGAAATTAGCTTCGCAGTTCAAATTCTCTATCCATGAAAGTAAACAAAAAAAAGAGATTCATTCGTCGTGAAGGTTTAAAATATTAAACCATTAAACCATGGAGATAATCGTTCGTAAAGTTAGTTTTCCATGAAAGATTTTTTGGAGCGCTGTCTGGTGTCAAAAAAATAATTCGTACCAGTGACACAATCAAAGTTTACCATAATTATGTGCTATACAACTCAACTTCATTCTTTATCTTTTCTTGATGTAAGCTGAATGTAAACAAATGCAACTCATGTAATGATATTTAATGAATCAAATTTCGAAACAAATTGTCAGTTAATTTGGTATTTATGTATTATACGTGAAAGGAAGAGAGACCACCGAAAATGATTGTTAATCACCAATCATATTTACCATTATTAAGGACCAATCGCTTTCAAAACAGTAATTTAATATACATTTGCAAAATACATAACATCATTAAGTACTTTTGTGTTATTTGGGCTCAAATCTCGCCAATAGAATTTTTAAAATCGCCAATACCAGCTTTTATTTTTCGCGTGTGCAAATTAGAAACGATACTTTTATTTTGAAATCAAATGTTCTGATGGAACAGCTGTCGTAGACGCACCGGGGCACTATATTAACTATAGAGTTGCAATATAGAGAGAAAAAACGGGTTGCTGTAATTAGAATTATAGGCGATAATGTTGGTGTGACATATTTACGTGATTATCAAAACTGGCTTCCAAAAGTTCAATGTTTCACCAAACCATACTCGAAAATTACGTGTTATAATATGCAATCCGATTATGTCACATTATTCAAGACGTTTTAAATGAGAATAATGATAGATTTTCTTCTTGATTCTCCCGTAATCAAGTCTACAGCCAAAGTTAGCGAGAAACAAACAAACAAACAAAAAAATATTGGCAACAATATGGTTCAGTGTAAATGGTGGACATCATTAAAGACTTTCACAAAATAGACTTCATTGCACCAAATCGTATTAACTAAAATACGCCATTTGGCAATGGATCCAATTACGGAAAACTACTTAATATGTTTAAGAATCTCCTCATTAGCAAGCATATTGCAACTGATAAGCAAACGGATATGAAGCATAAATGCTTAAGTTGGTTAAGCGGTTTTTGTCAAGAAAGATGAAATACATAACAAAAAATATGCGAAATGCTACCATGATCGAAAAAGTTTTTGATTTGTCTATTAGAATCTTCCGGTTTGGCGAAGGATTACGGAAAAAATAAATCTTAATAATATTATAAATCTGATTGTGTGCAAATGTTAGGCTGAAGCCAGCGTCAAAATGGAGCCTTTAATGACCCTGTATCTTTGCATACAGGTTGATTATAACTCTCGAATGAACATAGACTGGTTTTTGTTTATTTTATTCAAATATTTTTCTTAATAATTCAAAATTTCGTTATTTTCATAGAGAATAAATGGACATTTTTTCGTATAATATTTTAAAATGGTTAAATTTACTTTACCGTTGCTAATACTTTATCGTTGCCAAAACTGAATCAAATCCCGGAATAATAATTTTTACTCAACAATTTACTTTCAAGGGAAAAATTTTCCCGTGAAAAATGAAAATGAAATCAAAAAATTAAAGAATTAAAAAGAAGATTAAATAATATTATTAGAAATAAATCGTACTTTTTTGGTTTTTGATAATAATACAAGATTTCAATATGCGTAAAGATAGGAAACAGGCGGATCTGACGTCATACACCGAAAATAAAGCGGATATGCTATGCTTTGATGGTGAAATAATTTTTCTTTACTTGTTTTCTTTTTTTTTTTTCTTTTGTATGGTAACAATATTTGACATTTTACCGTCTGCGCACGGCTAATATAACTATACCGTATTTTTTATTTAAATTTTAAAAAAGTAAAAAGAAGTTTGAAAGGAAAATGGTTAGCAAATGTCAATAATATGCTCCGCAAAATTATCCATGTCGAAAATGATGTCATGGATATCGAGAAATAGTTATTTTTCATTCTTAAAACTAAAAGAAATAACTCGATTACCTAAAAAAAAAAGAATGACGAATGTTAATAGTTACGTTTTTGTTGATAAAACCTAAAGATTTAATATTATTTCGTTAAAGTAACATAATTTCCCCTCTGCCAGTATTGAAATTAATTGCCTAGAAAAGAAAATTAACAAGAATTATGTCATTAAAAAGAGATTTCTCTGGGGAAAAAGAGACGTCATATTTAAAATAAAACGGGAATTTTCCAATATGTTTTAAAATGAGTGTGAATCAATTCCTTACATTAATAATACGCAAGGATCAGTAAGTATAGAAGTAGATGAGTTTCACGCCATATTTATGACGAAAAATTTAAATGTTTTTTTTTTTAATCTATACTGATTATTGAGCATGAGTATCCGTTATATACAGATGAGAGTTTTCTGCTAAAAATCACATCATAATTTTAAGAAAAGTAAAATTAACACGAATCTATTATATTAAAATCTGACCGTGTGTTTGCATTTCGCAATTTAAAAAATTAAATTAGATGCCAAGATTTTTTTTTTTTTTTTGTAAATTTTAACGAAGTTTCTCTAAAAACGGAAAGTAAATTACTCCATATTTGTGTATAAAAAAGGAGAAATAAAACAGATGAGTATACATTTTACTCCGTTTTCTCATTAAAACTGAAAAACAGAATTTATTTTCACTTTGAATAAAATGTGAAAACAAAATCTTGATTTCAGTAAATTATTCGAAAAATAAAAACACATTTTCACATATTCAAACGTCATGAATCAATTTATTCTGGAGAACAAAAAATGCCTGTCAACATACTGTCATTTAGAAAATAGGATTTGTTTCGGTTCAGCTATACATTAAACCAAGGCGGCAGAATTGAATTTAAAGAAAAAGCATATGCTATTTCTAGTTAATGTTTTTTTGAAGGATGGCTATTAAAACGTTTCACAAAGGCGTTAAAAGTAAAATTGGTTGCAATTTCATTTTCGCGATTGTTTGACACAAAATTTCACTTTTTTAAGACTGAGTTACATCAAGGTCCCTATAACAAAGAATATCTTATTGTCTCCTATGAAATGTGATAAATAGTTAGTTAATTATTAACGTTTTTAATTATCGGGAATGAAATATTTTGCTTAATTAATGTATTTATTCTTCTTTTAATGTTGCGTGAACGAAGTCACGGGTAACAGCTAGTTATGAATAAAAGTAACGTGTTACAGTGCTTAACATACATTTAAGGGAGACCAAACTGGTCGCCAGTGGCGGCTAGTAGTAGTAGATCGAATTAAGAAAAAGGTTACCTATAGAAATGAAAGCACATTTTATTGATGATCCTCCAAAAATTAAAAATGTAGACGTATTAGTAAATAAACTAGACGATTATGATGCGGCGAGACGTAATGTTAAAACCATGAATGGAATTTCACCCCACTTTGAAGATTGAAAACCCGAAGTAAGTAAAAATGAAAATTCACAATCTTTCTTTCATACCCAATACCAAAACAAAAGAAATAAATCTTAATAATATTATAAATCTGATTGTGTGCAAATGTTAGGCTGAAGCCAGCGTTAAAATGGAGCCTTTAATGACCCTGTATCTTTGCATACAGGTTGATTATAACTCTCGAATGAACATAGACTGGTTTTTGTTTATTTTATTCAAATATTTTTCTTAATAATTCAAAATTTCGTTATTTTCATAGAGAATAAATGGACATTTTTTCGTATAATATTTTAAAATGGTTAAATTTACTTTACCGTTGCTAATACTTTATCGTTGCCAAAACTGAATCAAATCCCGGAATAATAATTTTTACTCAACAATTTACTTTCAAGGGAAAAATTTTCCCGTGAAAAATGAAAATGAAATCAAAAAATTAAAGAATTAAAAAGAAGATTAAATAATATTATTAGAAATAAATCGTACTTTTTTGGTTTTTGATAATAATACAAGATTTCAATATGCGTAAAGATAGGAAACAGGCGGATCTGACGTCATACACCGAAAATAAAGCGGATATGCTATGCTTTGATGGTGAAATAATTTTTCTTTACTTGTTTTCTTTTTTTTTTTTCTTTTGTATGGTAACAATATTTGACATTTTACCGTCTGCGCACGGCTAATATAACTATACCGTATTTTTTATTTAAATTTTAAAAAAGTAAAAAGAAGTTTGAAAGGAAAATGGTTAGCAAATGTCAATAATATGCTCCGCAAAATTATCCATGTCGAAAATGATGTCATGGATATCGAGAAATAGTTATTTTTCATTCTTAAAACTAAAAGAAATAACTCGATTACCTAAAAAAAAAAAGAATGACGAATGTTAATAGTTACGTTTTTGTTGATAAAACCTAAAGATTTAATATTATTTCGTTAAAGTAAAATAATTTCCCCTCTGCCAGTATTGAAATTAATTGCCTAGAAAAGAAAATTAACAAGAATTATGTCATTAAAAAGAGATTTCTCTGGGGAAAAAGAGACGTCATATTTAAAATAAAACGGGAATTTTCCAATATGTTTTAAAATGAGTGTGAATCAATTCTTTACATTAATAATACGCAAGGATCAGTAAGTATAGAAGTAGATGAGTTTCACGCCATATTTATGACGAAAAATTTAAATGTTTTTTTTTTAATCTATACTGATTATTGAGCATGAGTATCCGTTATATACAGATGAGAGTTTTCTGCTAAAAATCACATCATAATTTTAAGAAAAGTAAAATTAACACGAATCTATTATATTAAAATCTGACCGTGTGTTTGCATTTCGCAATTTAAAAAATTAAATTAGATGCCAAGATTTTTTTTTTTTTTTTTTTTGTAAATTTTAACGAAGTTTCTCTAAAAACGGAAAGTAAATTACTCCATATTTGTGTATAAAAAAGGAGAAATAAAACAGATGAGTATACATTTTACTCCGTTTTCTCATTAAAACTGAAAAACAGAATTTATTTTCACTTTGAATAAAATGTGAAAACAAAATCTTGATTTCAGTAAATTATTCGAAAAATAAAAACACATTTTCACATATTCAAACGTCATGAATCAATTTATTCTGGAGAACAAAAAATGCTTGTCAACATACTGTCATTTAGAAAATAGGATTTGTTTCGGTTCAGCTATACATTAAACCAAGGCGGCAGAATTGAATTTAAAGAAAAAGCATATGCTATTTCCAGTTAATGTTTTTTTGAAGGATGGCTATTAAAACGTTTCACAAAGGCGTTAAAAGTAAAATTGGTTGCAATTTCATTTTCGCGATTGTTTGACACAAAATTTCACTTTTTTAAGACTGAGTTATATCAAGGTCCCTATAACAAAGAATATCTTATTGTCTCCTATGAAATGTGATAAATAGTTAGTTAATTATTAACGTTTTTAATTATCGGGAATGAAATATTTTGCTTAATTAATGTATTTATTCTTCTTTTAATGTTGCGTGAACGAAGTCACGGGTAACAGCTAGTTATGAATAAAAGTAACGTGTTACAGTGCTTAACATACATTTAAGGGAGACCAAACTGGTCGCCAGTGGCGGCTAGTAGTAGTAGATCAAATTAAGAAAAAGGTTACCTATAGAAATGAAAGCACATTTTATTGATGATCCTCCAAAAATTAAAAATGTAGACGTATTAGTAAATAACCTAGACGATTATGATGCGGCGAGACGTAATGTTAAAACCATGAATGGAATTTCACCCCACTTTGAAGATTGAAAACCCGAAGTAAGTAAAAATGAAAATTCACAATCTTTCTTTCATACCCAATACCAAAACAAAAGAAATAAATCTTAATAATATTATAAATCTGATTGTGTGCAAATGTTAGGCTGAAGCCAGCGTTAAAATGGAGCCTTTAATGACCCTGTATCTTTGCATACAGGTTGATTATAACTCTCGAATGAACATAGACTGGTTTTTGTTTATTTTATTCAAATATTTTTCTTAATAATTCAAAATTTCGTTATTTTCATAGAGAATAAATGGACATTTTTTCGTATAATATTTTGAAATGGTTAAATTTACTTTACCGTTGCTAATACTTTATCGTTGCTGCTGGATAGAACCTAAGATATTGGTATATCCCGCATCCCACGTTAAAATAATCAAAACAACGGCAACGATATGGGTGGCCGTGTTTACAAGGGCAGAAAGCAGGCAGGCGCCGAAACTGACAGTTCAGCAATGCTGAACAAACAAGTATTTATGACAGACAATCTAGAGGGGTCATAAAATGTGCTAAGATATACATTGAACCGGCGATTCCAGGAAAACAAGGAGAGGAGTGGTACATAGGAGTCCCTAAGAGACGGAATATGGCTGGAGCGAATGACAAACGTCGTGATGATCAGATATACGCGGCGACCAGTAAAAGTGATTCGAGAGAGCAGGGAAATTGACCGCCAACATCATCATTGGATAAAAAATCCTTAAGAGGAGGTAAATACTTTTTACACCCCTCTGAAGGAAAAAAATAACGAAAACTTCGCTAGAACTCAAAAATCACTTCCATCAAAAAAATCCTTAAGAGGAGGACATCTTTTTCAGCAGCTTGCTACCAACATGAAAGTTGGCTTTTCTATATAGGCTGCAGTGCTATAGGCAACAGCCTACAATTATAATTAAGTCATTCAAACCTTTTTTTAAATATGTGCCCGTGGAAGCAAGAACTACTGGTGAACTACTCTATGACTGCTATTCTCCTGAGAGGTACAGGTAGATATTATTCACCCAGATACTGTGTAAATATTTTTAAATTAATTAATTAACGTTAAGAAGATTATGCTTCTCTTGCCATCCCCAGGATCAAGGATGTATGTAAAGGTTAAATTATTATCATAAACTTATTCAGCACTTACTTAAATTTAAATAATTAAAATAAGAAATTAATAACTCAATTGATTAATATATTATATTGTTAAAATGAAGTCTCGTGAATATAATGTGTATTACCTTTTTGTATGATTATTTTACTCTTTGCTTTTTTTTATGTTTTATATCTATCTTCTGTAAATAAAACCCTTTTTATTTTATCCTTAATTTAGACTCCAGCATTTATTTAGTGTATAGTGTGATGTTTAATCTAGAGTAATATATATGTTGGTTTAAACTACTGCTTTCAGTAAGATTTTACAGCGGGCTTGAGGGGTCAACCTTAAGGATAAGTTTCTTCAAAAAATAACACAACGCCGTACATCCTTTTTATTTAATACAAAAAAGCTATCCCAGGTTGCACGATCACAATTTCCCCTCAAATTGCCGTTAAGATAATTGGTGTGTCTCTGACAGGAGGAGTTAATTATTATGGGTTTGAGTAACGCCCTGCAAGTTTCATATATATGTTTTAAATCTCTCCAACAGATAGAAACCCCAATTATTACTGGTGCATGTGACACAGGAATTTCTCTGGTGTTCAGCTTTCTTCATATCCAGCCCTTTTAATTATTCAATTTATAGCTTATTTTAGATAATTAAATATTTTGTACTGGATTAAGAACTTATATCTTAGATCTAATGAAATAACTTAAATAGTAATAATAATGATGGACATTTAAAGAAACTAAATTTATTTATATTCAATATTCTCTTTTAGAATTGATAAATTTACTCAATAAATGTATAGAAGTTATTATTTACATAAATTTTTATAATTAGTTACTCTAAACATATCCATTTAAAAAAAAATAATAATAATAAGATATATTTTTTTTTACTTCTCATATTATTCTGCTAGTAGTATTTAATATTTTTTTTGTAAGCTAACATCGCACTACTTAATATAATTTATTTCGGTAATTGCATGAATAATAAGAATAATTACAATTATAACAATAATAATACAAAATAAATGATAAATAATATCAGCTGTAAAGTGTAAAATCCTGATCCTAGGGTATGGGTTATACATAAAAAAAATAATAAAAAGGTATTGGCACTCAATTGCATTTGCATAATTAAAATTGTCTTTTATATTGTATATTTATATGTCGCGATTGTAATTACAAGCAAATAATCTTCATATGAAAACAAAGGTTTCAAAGGTCAATTCCTAAGAATTAGACCATTTTTGTTGAAAGATTGCATATTATTTTTGTCTCTGAAATATTTATTTGACTTATTCATGCAAATATATTTGAAAGTGATAAAAAAATGAACTATTATTTGTTCTAATCCTTGAAAAAAAAAAAAAAGATATATATATACATACATATAAAGAAAAATAAAAGATAAAATTAATGATAATACCAGTGATAAGCTGATAAACTTTTATTATCTATTTATTTTATGTGTATTTCTTGCATACTTATAAGTGAACAATTGAAAAAAAAAAAAAAAAAAGTTCATTTTTGAGATGTTTTTTTTTTCACTAAACTGCTGATTAATAAAAAAAAATAATAATAATAATAATAATAAAGGAAAGAATAAGTGTAGGAATTATTAGATTTTTAAATAATTATTAATACTTATATCAGCAGAATTAACGTAAAATTAAAAATAACTAAAATTGAACAAGTTTTGTAGTAATCTGATCTCTTGTTAAAATGCCTTACAAATTTTATTTTGCGTTGGGGTATGGCAAATAATAAAAGAAAATTTAAGAGAAAAAGTGGAAATCTCAACGATTCATCTATACAAACAAACAACTCAAAAAAAAAAAAAAAAAACGGGGACAAACTGATATTTTGTCACCAAAAACAAGAAATCAACATAAAAACAAACGAAATCAGGCAGAAAAATCTATACTAAACGCAACAATGGCGGAATCTACACCAAGTGTAGACACTATTTTGTCGTTGATTCCAACTTTTGACGGAAAAAAGGGAAATAGAGTGGAATTCTACCTGCAAGAATTCGAGAAATTAATA
Organism: Maratus michaelseni; assembly: GCA_963931845.1. Lineage (NCBI taxonomy): Eukaryota > Metazoa > Arthropoda > Arachnida > Araneae > Salticidae > Maratus > Maratus michaelseni. The sequence goes on from OZ007588.1 coordinate 338,143,489, forward strand.
GCACAAACTTCGCTAAAAGATGATTGTAAATTAATCATTCTGAAAGCAAAATTAATTGCAAACGCAAGGGAAAAATTGGCGACAAACATCAAATTAAACAGTGAAACAGATTACGGAGAATTTAAAAAGCAACTAATAGAATGCTTTCAATCCAAAGCGAAATTTTCCGAAATCCAAAACAAATTTTTTACGCTTAAGCAGAAACCATCACAAACTGTAGAGGAATTCATCACCGAATTCAACGAAATAGCAAAAGAGTACATCAGTAAAAACAACGAAGAAGGTCAAAATGGGTCCACCAAATTTATTGATTTGATTAAATTGACACGATTTCTGGATAGTTTAAGAGCGGATTTCAGTTTAGATGTTCGCAAAAACTCCCCGAAAGATTTTACAGAAGCATGCAATTTAGCACTCAAAATGGAAGAAGCTTACAACGCGTGCAACTTAGAGGAGATTAACGTGGTAAAGAAACAAAATGAATCCGATTTAGTGGAAAGCCTGATAAAATTAAATGCAAACAGCGCCGAACAGATTCAGACTTTAATGACTGAATTAAATAATTTAAAAATTCACGCTAAAGATACAATAGGAGCCAAATCTAAATGGTGCGAGCTGTGTAAGCGCAACAATCACGAAACGGAACATTGTTGGTTTAATCAAAGGAATAATAGTAACCAGACAAATTATAAAATAGAAAAAAAACCACAATACAAAAATCAGATTTTCCAAAATAATAAATTTTCTAACAACACCAAACAAAATTCAAATTTACATCGTCCGGAGTATCCCATGCAAAGCATTAATTGGCAAGGGGGGCATTTTGGACAAAATTTTGCACAAAACACAGGCCTTAATTCTGGACAGAATTTTGGGCAACACTCAGGTCATTTTGGACAGAATTTTGGGCAACACTCAGGTCATTTTGGACAGAATTTTGGGCAAAGCTCAGGTAATAATTCTGAACAGAGTTTTGAGCAGTACCCGGGCTGTGGCCAAGCTCAAAATATGGATTTCGGGCAGATGCATAGTAACAATTATGGGCCAAATCATGGTAATAATTTTGGGCAAAGTTATGCAAACAATTGTGGGCAAAATTATGGCAACAATTTTGGACAAGGTTATGCAAACAATTGTGGGCAAAATTATGAAAACACAAATGCACAGAGGGGTAATTTTGATAGGCCTAGAGGTAAACCAGGATCAAAATACTACAATAAAAAATACAACTATAAAAACTCAAGCAACACAAACCGAAACTCAGATGACAAAGATAGAAAAGAACCAAAAAACTGAGTGGGGGACTTACTAACATTAATAAAACGCACCCGCGTGAGTCACCCCACAGCGGGACTTTTAAAACACCAAACGAACAATTTGATACACCTAACATTTTCGACTCTCATGCTCACAGTTATCCTCAGGGATTTGGATTTCTTATGGATATAAATGCACAAGGAAGTGCAATTAACAGTGATACTAAGGACAAAACACAACAGGATGGAATATTTTTAAATAAAACTATTGCCAGTGTCAATAATTCTAAAGATAATCAATTACCCATAATTGACATGAGCATTGATAATATTAAATTAAAAGGATTATGTGACACGGGAGCAGCTGTGTCGCTGCTGTCCCCAGGTATATTTGACAAAATAAAGCAAGAAAACATAAAATTTAAATACCTAGGTACCCAAATTAAAATTAAAACCCTAACAAACTCAACTATTTTTTTTAAACACTGTATAAAAATTGCTTTTCGCTTAGAGGGCATTTGCACCACTGGTACATTTTATGTGACAAACAAAGAATTTGATAGGGATTATCAGATCCTACTTGGGTATGATTTTTTAAGGGGCAACAACATCACATTAGACTTTTCACAAAATGTTCTTAAACTAAAAAACAAAGTCATTCAACTTAACACTTACATGACAGAACAGAATGAAGAAATTAATAATCTAGCAACTGAAAATCAACAAAACACAGCTCAACACGATGATGTCATTCATAACAACCCAAAAAAAACAATTAAAAAAAGGGGGGGAGCACACAATAAAAAAAATAAATTGTATGCAAGGAACAAGCGCAGAATATTTCTAACCCCACACTCTAAAAAAATCATTACACTTACTTGTGATGAACAAATTAATGAAAAAGACATAATTCTAGCAGAGCCAGTTAGAGACAATACCGACTATAATATACAAACATCAATTCATGAGGTGCAACGCAACAACTTAATAAATATTATAATACATAACAATACGGATAAAAACATTTACTTAAAACAAAACACTAACATAGTCAAAATCACCACAGACATAGAATGCAAAGAAGATGACTCAGACATTGATATTGATCAGGGAAAAATTCACCAGATCAATCAACTAAACATTCAGGAAGTCAGACAACTTCGGGAGGCAGAACTTAGCATCAATGACTTTGATTTAGAGCATCTCACAGAGGACTTACAAGAAACATTCAAAGAATTATTAATTAGCAAAGCTCACGCTTTCTCTAAAACATATGACACGTTAGGTCAGAGTTCACTTGTATGTCCCAAATTCACATTAAATCACGATTTCCCTATACAAACAAGACCATATAGACTGCCCCAAACCTTAAAGGAAACAGCATGGAAGGAAATACAAACATTACTAAAAGCAAACATAATCGAAAAATCAGATTCAAACTACTCTTTTCCTGTCGTATTTGTTAAGAAAAAACAAACACAAAAAGATAAACAAGAGCAAAAATACAGAATGTCAATTGACTATAGACTCCTAAATGAAATACTACAGACTTACAACTATCCAATACCAGATATCAAAGACATTTTATATAATATCAGTGGGAAACAATTTTATACTGTGCTTGATCTACACAGTGCCTTTTTCCAGATAAACCTTAGACCAGAAGACAGAAAAAAGTTAGCATTCATAACAGAGTTTGGTAAATTTAACCCACTAAGGCTTAGTTTTGGCACAAAAAATAGTAGCGCTTATTTCGCCGAATTGATTGACAAAGTCCTAGGACACTTTGACAAATCTAAAGTCGCTTATTTTATGGACGATGTTATTATTGCAACAAATAATATTCAAGAAATGCTACAACTTATAAAGGAAGTACTCGAGGCATTAATTAACCACAACCTTACAATTGAGCCAGCCAAAATGCAAATTTGTAAACAGGAAATAGACTTCCTAGGATTCCAACTAAATCAGGAGGGATATTCTCCGGCTAAAAAGAATATTGATAAAATACAGAACTTCATCAGACCAAAATCAAAAAAAGGAGTTAGATCACTTTTAGGACTGGCGAATTACTTTAGATCACTGATTCACAGATACACTGACATAGTTCATCCTTTAATTGAGCTTACAAAAGAGAAAGTGAAATTCAAGTGGAATGAAAATGCAGAAAAAGCATTCTGTAACATACAGCAAAATATCATGCAAAAACCAACTCTCAAACCACCTGACTACTCAAAAGAGTTCGTATTAATTTGTGATGCTTCAAAAGTAGCTATATCAGCCATTTTGGCTCAAAGACATCAGGACAATTTGGTACCCATTGAATTTTTTGGGCGCAAACTCAAAGAACCTGAGAAAAGCTACCCGAGTGTGAAATTCGAGCTATTAGCCATACATGAAGCAGTAAAACACTTCAACCACATTCTATGGGGCAGAAAATTTACAATACAAACTGATTCGCAATCAAACACAAGACATTTAAACCTTGAAACGCAATCAGACATAGTCAAAAGATGGTTAACTGACTTAGCCGAATATAATTACTCGTTTGAATATATAGAGGGCAAAAACAACCCAGCTGACTATGTTTCCAGGAATATCAATAACATAATTGCAGATAACAATTTACAAAATAACTTATTCAAAATGAATTCTGCACTTTCAAATGAAAATATAAAAAATGAACAATACAGAGATGAAAAACTAAAGAAAATTATTGACAAAATTATTACGGGTAGAAACAACAAAACCACAAATAGATACACACTTAACACGAACAGGATGCTCATTCTAAAACCGGAACAGAACAACAAAGAATTGTTAATTGCCCCAGACACTCTTAAAATTGCTATCATGGAAGATGCCCATGCTCCGCACTTTGGTTTTAAAAAAACTTACGAGTTGATAAAGGATAGACTCTATTGGTACCGTATGTATACGGATATTAAAACTTTTTGTGCTAACTGTACTGCATGCCAGACAGCTAAACAGCACAGAACCATCAAGGTTCCTATAAAGAGGGTAGTAAAGGACCACGAAATTGGGAGTAGGCTGCATATAGATATATGCGGAAAACTGCCAGTAACATTTCGAAAGAACGCATTTATACTAACTATAACTGACTCCACATCAAGATTCTTAGAAGCGGTTGCACTAAGGAATGTGGAATCACAAACAATTTTGAATGTGTTAAATAAATACTTCGGGATGTTTGGTCTAGCAAAAGAGGTCTATTTAGACAACGCACGTTATTTTCGCAGTGATGTATTCACGGAATACATGAAGGCTCTAGGGATAGAACCACATTTCTCAAGCCCGTTCAGGCCAAAAGCGAATGGACTGGCAGAAATCGTCAATAAAATTTTGAAGAGTTCACTCACTGCCATGAGTAATAATACCCTCGAGTGGGATATCCGACTTGAGTTCTTTAAATTAATGTACAACACATCTAAACACAGAGCAACAGGTTTCCCACCTTCATTATTATTCTTTGCTAGAAATCTAAGAACTCCTTTCACAACGCATATTCCCTCGGAGGATATTGCAACCAAACAATATGTTAAAAATCGAATGGAGCATCTTAAACAAATCAGGATTGAAGCACTGGCAAATCAGGAAAAATTAATGAAAGAGTATGTTCGCGATGAGGACTTACAAACGGTGAAGGATTTAAAAATTGGCCAAATTGTTTACCTCAAATGCATCAACCCACACGCTTTAGCAAAAAAGTGGGACGGACCAATGAAAGTAATCAGAAAACTGCGAAATCACAATTACTTAATGTCTGATTTATCAGGGGTATATAAAAGCAACATTAAGAGACACATTGATTTGCTATTCGTACCCAAGCATGCAACACCATGTAACGAGGACATAGACAATCAGTCTACACAATCGCTTTCTGATACAGAATCTACGGAGGAAATATAACAAATTGTATAATATAGGAAAAATTTGTAAATAATTTTTTTTTATTCTCTCCAAAAATTTAGTCAAGAATTTATTTTGAAGCTCAAAAAAAAAAAATTTTTTTTTTTTAGCTCATACTGGTTATAATTAGGTTTCAAAAATAAGTATATACTGGGACAATATCAAGTCAAAGATACAAGTCACCCAGGACTAACATTGCGCCAAATTTGTATTGAGTTAAAATGTACAGATAATCGGTAACAAAAGTAAATATATATGTATAAAAAAATATCCCCATAGACTTCACAAAATAGTGCGAGAAGAGGTCGCATTATTTATACTAGCAAAATACAAAAAATATACATATACGAAACTCCACAAAATAATTTAAAAAATAAATAAATAAATAAATAAAATAAAAAAGGAAAAACGAGTATTATATTTTTTTTTACAGGGAAATTAAGTATTGATTCTGTTAAGAGGGGCAACTTATGTTTTATATTTAGCATTAAATACTACACCTATATTTGTTTCATAGGACAGTACACTGTTTAGCTACATTATAAACAAATTCACAAGGGTTTTCGGTATTTAAACAAAAAACATTTTTGCCATTTTGAATTATTCATTCCTACTTCTCACAAAAAAAAAAAAGATAATAATCATGAATATATAACAAAACTATGCAGGCAAAAACCTTTATAAGTTTCCTAGGTCAACGGGATAATATATTCATTGATTAGTAATAATTAAAAATGATCAGGAAACAAGCTATTGCATACTCAGCTAAAGTTAAAAAAAAAAAAAAAAAAAAAAAAATTAATAAATAATTAACTACAAAAAAAATATATATATATATATATCATAGATTAAGGATAAATTTAAAATAAATATATAAAAAGTTTGATATATATTAAGAAAAAAAAAATAAATAAATAAATAATAAAAACGAAGGGAAACTTTTAATATCAGGATTATACGAAGTTGTTGGACAACAAAGCCATCGTAACCAAGGTTACAATCGTTCGCGGAGATTCGATTCAGCACTCGAATGGAGGGGGAGCAATCGAAGTTTTTGCACTCCCTTTTCTACTCGCCTTCTCTGCCGTACAACACAGGGGACCACCCACAAATATCGGGTCGTAAAGCATCTTATCTCAAGGGGAGATACTAACGCTACAGTCACGGAACGCAAACTTTACATAACGTGCAAGACAAGTAAACCACATAAAATATCACTAAAAACATTTAACGACTAAACAAAACATAATAATGTCATATAATTAAGATTTAATTTGAGGATGTTTATTTTTTTTTCCGTTTATATCTCTGCAGATATTCTTCGCAAGAAACTGTGTAAGCCGGCATAAAATACACAGGGATGGAGATAGAAAAAAAAAAAATTAATCACATAAAATTGTTAGATTTCAATTTAATTTAATTCAATTTAATTTTCTCATCAGGGCAGGTCGCATAAGGCAGGAAATAAAATGAAAATCAACCTCACTTATTAAAAATAATAACGAATAAACAAATAAATAAATAAACTTACTAGGTGGATGTCTTCGTCGCGATGGTGCACTCTTGAGGTGTGTGTCTATTCCATGGGGGATAATCCACAGGCGTCCCAGACAAACACACCAAACACAGTGGTGGAATCCACAGTTTCACAAAAAAAAAAAAAAAATTATAAAACACACACACACACACCGGGGGGGTTCCTCCTTTTGCGTCCCCCGGTCTTCTCACGGATGGATGTTTAGAACCACATTTAAAAAAAAAAAAATCTGTTCTTCAAGGAACGTGGGACGACGACGATGGTTTCTGGCTCGTCCACTTCATCATCAGGTTGGCAAGGATTCCATCATGAAATAAAGAAGCGGAATCAATCAATAAATAAATAATATTAAAATAATAATAATAATAATAATAATAATAACAAGTTACATTATTCATTTTTTTTAATTTAAATAAACAATTTGGATTTAAAACTTAATCTCGTTAGCTAATTATTAAGCGGAGATTTAAAATGATAATACTAATAATAATAATTAAGTAAATAAATAAATTTTGATTAACGTAAAATAACAGAGATAAGTAACAATGAAATATAATACAGGAGAGTCGGTTAACTAGAAAGGAATTTTACAGGACATCAAAGCTAAGTATAAAATTTAAATAAAAATAAATGTATTACATTTTGATTTAATCAGATTTTAAGCATAAAGTTCGCGATCTTAATATATAAATAGAGTGATTCCTCTTCTAAATATTTAACATTTTAAAATTTCAAAAAAAAAAAAAAAATTAAATATATAATAATAATGATTTAAAATACATAAATAAATAAATAAATAAATAAATAAAATAAAATAAATTGTATAGATAAATAAAAATAACGTTTATTTTAAGAATCCTCTAAATAAAGTAAGATATAGATAAAGATTTTCATATATTATAAACTTTATTTAATTTAAAGTATTCTCTTATATAAGCATTGCGACTTAATCCGTTCTGACTCTTTTAAATGGAAGATATTCGCGGGCGAATAAAATCCTAACTGCAGTATTTAGTTGAGATCGGCGGGTATGAGTCACACTTTTTTTTTCTCAAATATAAGAATACATAAATAAAATAAAAAATAATTGATCTTACTTTAAATAAATAATTTAGTTTAATTTAAATAAATAATTTAGTTTGGTCTAAATAAATAATTTAGTTCGGTCTAAATAAATAAATTGACCAGTTTTTATTTAAATGATTAAATAAACTATTGTTTTACCATGCGTTATAGCCACGACACCGCTATTTCACATTCTTGATATTCAACCTCATTAACTTTTAAGATTAACGATTATATTAAGAAATAAAATAAAATTTTAATTACATATATTTTGGATTATTATTAATTAATGTTGACAGACATGAATATTGTTTTTGGGAAAGTAGTTATGCATTTGACATACACGTGCGTTCAGGTATATTTCATGTTTTAGGCTTCGTGTTAAAAAAAAAAAAAAAAAAAAAAAAAAAAAACATCAGTTCAAACTGGTTTTTGATAAATAAAGGTAATTAAATTTATCTTTCAGATTATTAATGAGATTTTAAAATCTTATGCTTAGTCTCTAGTGGGAAGTTGGATTTTTAAGCACATAATGCAAAAGTTTCATGGTTTGAAACACGTGCTAACGCGCGCAGTATGTCTTAAATTATTTACATCTTAAAGTTAACTCTATAAGAAATTAAAACTAGTTTCTTGTGGACAAACACAACACAATATGATCACAATATGTTATAGGACTAAATAAATAAATAATTCTTATAATAACTCGAAAACTTACTTTATAATTAACGGCATATTCCACGTGACGGTTTTAAACAGGCAACACACCAGTCTACCTGCTTCTGATTGAACAAAGTTGAAAGGTTAAGGTTACGGAAGAAAGATCGCATCGCAAATCCCGATGCACCTGCAGGAAAAAAAAAAAAAAAAAAGGGGGGGTTCGTTCCGTGGGCGTGTTCCAAAAAAAGGGTGACGAAGATTCTCCGGTGTAGTGTACCAAACGCACCTGGTACAATCGATTTTTACGATCTACGCGGGGAGAATTTGTAAGGGAGATAGCGCGACGTATTACAGGGTCAGTTGAGGATGCTCAAAGGTAGAGGAAAAGGGCGAGGGACTTGCTCTCCATCATCTTTTCAGCTAAGAGAAATTTGTTTATCCCTGGTTAGATTAAAAGGCAACGGTTGATTTTGATTTTCTTTTTCTTCAGTTACGATGCTCATTTTATAAACAAGGGAGATTGCATCATCCGGTTTTTATTTTGTTTATTGTAATAATAACAAAAATTGATGAAAATTATAGAAATGTTTTTGGATTAGGAATTTATTTTTTTTCTTTTGTTTTTGATAACAACCTTATATGGAGGATAAATTACACTGAATTTTTTGTTAGGAAACATACAAAACTTGGGCAAATTAAAAAAAAAAAAAAAAAAAAAAAAAAAAGAGGAAATAATAATAGAAATAAATATTATCAAATGAAAACGAATAATTCATTTTTTTTGCCTTTTCTCTTCTATTTCAATTCATTATCTGTTAATTAATAATTCGACGGAATTGTATATATAATGCGAAGAATAAATTGTTTCTTTACATAAATTTATTAAAATATCAATGCTAGAACTGTTTTCATTTTATAAAATTGAGAATATTTTATTAAACGATTTTTTTTTCTTCAATAAAAAGAAAAGAAGGAAAGATGGGAAAATTTTGACTACATTGATATGTTTTTTTTTTCTCTATCCCAACAAATCAATATAAATGAAAACATGTATATTTATGTATATTTTTCTGGTTCATGAGTTAAAGTATGTTATTTCTTAATGCAAAATTAAAAGAAACAGTAATATGTTATTTATGAGATTACATTCTTATGTATATATAAGAAAAGTTTGCATTATATTTTTGTACTCGCTCACATATAGTATATGTAATGGGCCAAATGGAATTGTAATCCTCACATATTATTTTTTATATTGTATTAATGTGTTATTTACAGTGTCTAAAATGCAAATGACTGCCAATCTTTTTTTTTATATGCTTATGTATGCTAATTTATATTACTTTCCTGTGAAATTGTATACAAAATTGTGCTATATTTCATAGCATTGCGCATAATTTGGCACGTTTTGGCGTTTTGGTTATATATTTTGGCGGTTCAGTACTGGGTCAGTAAATGACAATATTGGATTTACAATAAATATGATCACAACACTTCAAAGTTAAATGACGCAATGGCAAGTTTCTCATCATTGTGTGTGAACTTTTCACAGTGTTCGCCTCATCGTACTTTCTCATCATCTGTGAACTTTTCACAGTGTCCGCCTCATCGTACTTTCTCATCATCTGTGAACTTTTCACAGTGTTCGCCTCATCGTACTTTCCCATTGTCTATGAACTTTTCACAGTCTTCACCACATCACACTTTCTCATTCTTTGTGAACTTTCTACAGTGTTCTATATCGAACTTTCACATTTTCTGTGGACTTTGTACAGACATTCACATTTAACCTCCAGTTCTCAGGACTCATGTGTTATGTCAACTTTATACGAGTTTGTCATTGAATCTTCTAGAATCAGCTTGGACACTCTACATGAGCAGTGATTTCCGGAAACAAATTTACACAAAAATGTCCTCTCCGATTACATTTTTTTTCAAGAGGGGAGATAATGCTGGATAGAACCTAAGATATTGGTATATCCCGCATCCCACGTTAAAATAATCAAAACAACGGCAACGATATGGGTGGCCGTGTTTACAAGGGCAGAAAGCAGGCAGGCGCCGAAACTGACAGTTCAGCAATGCTGAACAAACAAGGATTTATGACAGACAATCTAGAGGGGTCATAAAATGTGCTAAGATATACATTGAACCGGCGATTCCAGGAAAACAAGGAGAGGAGTGGTACATAGGAGTCCCTAAGAGACGGAATATGGCTGGAGCGAATGACAAACGTCGTGATGATCAGATATACGCGGCGACCAGTAAAAGTGATTCGAGAGAGCAGGGAAATTGACCGCCAACATCATCATTGGATAAAAAATCCTTAAGAGGAGGTAAATACTTTTTACACCCCTCTGAAGGAAAAAAATAACGAAAACTTCGCTAGAACTCAAAAATCACTTCCATCAAAAAAATCCTTAAGAGGAGGACATCTTTTTCAGCAGCTTGCTACCAACATGAAAGTTGGCTTTTCTATATAGGCTGCAGTGCTATAGGCAACAGCCTACAATTATAATTAAGTCATTCAAACCTTTTTTTAAATATGTGCCCGTGGAAGCAAGAACTACTGGTGAACTACTCTATGACTGATATTCTCCTGAGAGGTACAGGTAGATATTATTCACCCAGATACTGTGTAAATATTTTTAAATTAATTAATTAACGTTAAGAAGATTATGCTTCTCTTGCCATCCCCAGGATCAAGGATGTATGTAAAGGTTAAATTATTATCATAAACTTATTCAGCACTTACTTAAATTTAAATAATTAAAATAAGAAATTAATAACTCAATTGATTAATATATTATATTGTTAAAATGAAGTCTCGTGAATATAATGTGTATTACCTTTTTGTATGATTATTTTACTCTTTGCTTTTTTTTATGTTTTATATCTATCTTCTGTAAATAAAACCCTTTTTATTTTATCCTTAATTTAGACTCCAGCATTTATTTAGTGTATAGTGTGATGTTTAATCTAGAGTAATATATATGTTGGTTTAAACTACTGCTTTCAGTAAGATTTTACAGCGGGCTTGAGGGGTCAACCTTAAGGATAAGTTTCTTCAAAAAATAACACAACGCCGTACATCCTTTTTATTTAATACAAAAAAGCTATCCCAGGTTGCACGATCACAATTTCCCCTCAAATTGCCGTTAAGATAATTGGTGTGTCTCTGACAGGAGGAGTTAATTATTATGGGTTTGAGTAACGCCCTGCAAGTTTCATATATATGTTTTAAATCTCTCCAACAGTTGCCAAAACTGAATCAAATCCCGGAATAATAATTTTTACTCAACAATTTACTTTCAAGGGAAAAATTTTCCCGTGAAAAATGAAAATGAAATCAAAAAATTAAAGAATTAAAAAGAAGATTAAATAATATTATTAGAAATAAATCGTACTTTTTTGGTTTTTGATAATAATACAAGATTTCAATATGCGTAAAGATAGGAAACAGGCGGATCTGACGTCATACACCGAAAATAAAGCGGATATGCTATGCTTTGATGGTGAAATAATTTTTCTTTACTTGTTTTCTTTTTTTTTTTCTTTTGTATGGTAACAATATTTGACATTTTACCGTCTGCGCACGGCTAATATAACTATACCGTATTTTTTATTTAAATTTTAAAAAAGTAAAAAGAAGTTTGAAAGGAAAATGGTTAGCAAATGTCAATAATATGCTCCGCAAAATTATCCATGTCGAAAATGATGTCATGGATATCGAGAAATAGTTATTTTTCATTCTTAAAACTAAAAGAAATAACTCGATTACCTAAAAAAAAAAGAATGACGAATGTTAATAGTTACGTTTTTGTTGATAAAACCTAAAGATTTAATATTATTTCGTTAAAGTAACATAATTTCCCCTCTGCCAGTATTGAAATTAATTGCCTAGAAAAGAAAATTAACAAGAATTATGTCATTAAAAAGAGATTTCTCTGGGGAAAAAGAGACGTCATATTTAAAATAAAACGGGAATTTTCCAATATGTTTTAAAATGAGTGTGAATCAATTCTTTACATTAATAATACGCAAGGATCAGTAAGTATAGAAGTAGATGAGTTTCACGCCATATTTATGACGAAAAATTTAAATGTTTTTTTTTTAATCTATACTGATTATTGAGCATGAGTATCCGTTATATACAGATGAGAGTTTTCTGCTAAAAATCACATCATAATTTTAAGAAAAGTAAAATTAACACGAATCTATTATATTAAAATCTGACCGTGTGTTTGCATTTCGCAATTTAAAAAATTAAATTAGATGCCAAGATTTTTTTTTTTTTTTTGTAAATTTTAACGAAGTTTCTCTAAAAACGGAAAGTAAATTACTCCATATTTGTGTATAAAAAAGGAGAAATAAAACAGATGAGTATACATTTTAATCCGTTTTCTCATTAAAACTGAAAAACAGAATTTATTTTCACTTTGAATAAAATGTGAAAACAAAATCTTGATTTCAGTAAATTATTCGAAAAATAAAAACACATTTTCACATATTCAAACGTCATGAATCAATTTATTCTGGAGAACAAAAAATGCCTGTCAACATACTGTCATTTAGAAAATAGGATTTGTTTCGGTTCAGCTATACATTAAACCAAGGCGGCAGAATTGAATTTAAAGAAAAAGCATATGCTATTTCCAGTTAATGTTTTTTTTGAAGGATGGCTATTAAAACGTTTCACAAAGGCGTTAAAAGTAAAATTGGTTGCAATTTCATTTTCGCGATTGTTTGACACAAAATTTCACTTTTTTAAGACTGAGTTATATCAAGGTCCCTATAACAAAGAATATCTTATTGTCTCCTATGAAATGTGATAAATAGTTAGTTAATTATTAACGTTTTTAATTATCGGGAATGAAATATTTTGCTTAATTAATGTATTTATTCTTCTTTTAATATTGCGTGAACGAAGTCACGGGTAACAGCTAGTTATGAATAAAAGTAACGTGTTACAGTGCTTAACATACATTTAAGGGAGACCAAACTGGTCGCCAGTGGCGGCTAGTAGTAGTAGATCAAATTAAGAAAAAGGTTACCTATAGAAATGAAAGCACATTTTATTGATGATCCTCCAAAAATTAAAAATGTAGACGTATTAGTAAATAAACTAGACGATTATGATGCGGCGAGACGTAATGTTAAAACCATGAATGGAATTTCACCCCACTTTGAAGATTGAAAACCCGAAGTAAGTAAAAATGAAAATTCACAATCTTTCTTTCATACCCAATACCAAAACAAAAGAAATAAATCTTAATAATATTATAAATCTGATTGTGTGCAAATGTTAGGCTGAAGCCAGCGTCAAAATGGAGCCTTTAATGACCCTGTATCTTTGCATACAGGTTGATTATAACTCTCGAATGAACATAGACTGGTTTTTGTTTATTTTATTCAAATATTTTTCTTAATAATTCAAAATTTCGTTATTTTCATAGAGAATAAATGGACATTTTTTCGTATAATATTTTAAAATGGTTAAATTTACTTTACCGTTGCTAATACTTTATCGTTGCCAAAACTGAATCAAATCCCGGAATAATAATTTTTACTCAACAATTTACTTTCAAGGGAAAAATTTTCCCGTGAAAAATGAAAATGAAATCAAAAAATTAAAGAATTAAAAAGAAGATTAAATAATATTATTAGAAATAAATCGTACTTTTTTGGTTTTTGATAATAATACAAGATTTCAATATGCGTAAAGATAGGAAACAGGCGGATCTGACGTCATACACCGAAAATAAAGCGGATATGCTATGCTTTGATGGTGAAATAATTTTTCTTTACTTGTTTTCTTTTTTTTTTTTCTTTTGTATGGTAACAATATTTGACATTTTACCGTCTGCGCACGGCTAATATAACTATACCGTATTTTTTATTTAAATTTTAAAAAAGTAAAAAGAAGTTTGAAAGGAAAATGGTTAGCAAATGTCAATAATATGCTCCGCAAAATTATCCATGTCGAAAATGATGTCATGGATATCGAGAAATAGTTATTTTTCATTCTTAAAACTAAAAGAAATAACTCGATTACCTAAAAAAAAAAGAATGACGAATGTTAATAGTTACGTTTTTGTTGATAAAACCTAAAGATTTAATATTATTTCGTTAAAGTAACATAATTTCCCCTCTGCCAGTATTGAAATTAATTGCCTAGAAAAGAAAATTAACAAGAATTATGTCATTAAAAAGAGATTTCTCTGGGGAAAAAGAGACGTCATATTTAAAATAAAACGGGAATTTTCCAATATGTTTTAAAATGAGTGTGAATCAATTCCTTACATTAATAATACGCAAGGATCAGTAAGTATAGAAGTAGATGAGTTTCACGCCATATTTATGACGAAAAATTTAAATGTTTTTTTTTTTAATCTATACTGATTATTGAGCATGAGTATCCGTTATATACAGATGAGAGTTTTCTGCTAAAAATCACATCATAATTTTAAGAAAAGTAAAATTAACACGAATCTATTATATTAAAATCTGACCGTGTGTTTGCATTTCGCAATTTAAAAAATTAAATTAGATGCCAAGATTTTTTTTTTTTTTTTGTAAATTTTAACGAAGTTTCTCTAAAAACGGAAAGTAAATTACTCCATATTTGTGTATAAAAAAGGAGAAATAAAACAGATGAGTATACATTTTACTCCGTTTTCTCATTAAAACTGAAAAACAGAATTTATTTTCACTTTGAATAAAATGTGAAAACAAAATCTTGATTTCAGTAAATTATTCGAAAAATAAAAACACATTTTCACATATTCAAACGTCATGAATCAATTTATTCTGGAGAACAAAAAATGCCTGTCAACATACTGTCATTTAGAAAATAGGATTTGTTTCGGTTCAGCTATACATTAAACCAAGGCGGCAGAATTGAATTTAAAGAAAAAGCATATGCTATTTCCAGTTAATGTTTTTTTGAAGGATGGCTATTAAAACGTTTCACAAAGGCGTTAAAAGTAAAATTGGTTGCAATTTCATTTTCGCGATTGTTTGACACAAAATTTCACTTTTTTAAGACTGAGTTACATCAAGGTCCCTATAACAAAGAATATCTTATTGTCTCCTATGAAATGTGATAAATAGTTAGTTAATTATTAACGTTTTTAATTATCGGGAATGAAATATTTTGCTTAATTAATGTATTTATTCTTCTTTTAATGTTGCGTGAACGAAGTCACGGGTAACAGCTAGTTATGAATAAAAGTAACGTGTTACAGTGCTTAACATACATTTAAGGGAGACCAAACTGGTCGCCAGTGGCGGCTAGTAGTAGTAGATCGAATTAAGAAAAAGGTTACCTATAGAAATGAAAGCACATTTTATTGATGATCCTCCAAAAATTAAAAATGTAGACGTATTAGTAAATAAACTAGACGATTATGATGCGGCGAGACGTAATGTTAAAACCATGAATGGAATTTCACCCCACTTTGAAGATTGAAAACCCGAAGTAAGTAAAAATGAAAATTCACAATCTTTCTTTCATACCCAATACCAAAACAAAAGAAATAAATCTTAATAATATTATAAATCTGATTGTGTGCAAATGTTAGGCTGAAGCCAGCGTTAAAATGGAGCCTTTAATGACCCTGTATCTTTGCATACAGGTTGATTATAACTCTCGAATGAACATAGACTGGTTTTTGTTTATTTTATTCAAATATTTTTCTTAATAATTCAAAATTTCGTTATTTTCATAGAGAATAAATGGACATTTTTTCGTATAATATTTTAAAATGGTTAAATTTACTTTACCGTTGCTAATACTTTATCGTTGCCAAAACTGAATCAAATCCCGGAATAATAATTTTTACTCAACAATTTACTTTCAAGGGAAAAATTTTCCCGTGAAAAATGAAAATGAAATCAAAAAATTAAAGAATTAAAAAGAAGGTTAAATAATATTATTAGAAATAAATCGTACTTTTTTGGTTTTTGATAATAATACAAGATTTCAATATGCGTAAAGATAGGAAACAGGCGGATCTGACGTCATACACCGAAAATAAAGCGGATATGCTATGCTTTGATGGTGAAATAATTTTTCTTTACTTGTTTTCTTTTTTTTTTTTCTTTTGTATGGTAACAATATTTGACATTTTACCGTCTGCGCACGGCTAATATAACTATACCGTATTTTTTATTTAAATTTTAAAAAAGTAAAAAGAAGTTTGAAAGGAAAATGGTTAGCAAATGTCAATAATATGCTCCGCAAAATTATCCATGTCGAAAATGATGTCATGGATATCGAGAAATAGTTATTTTTCATTCTTAAAACTAAAAGAAATAACTCGATTACCTAAAAAAAAAAAGAATGACGAATGTTAATAGTTACGTTTTTGTTGATAAAACCTAAAGATTTAATATTATTTCGTTAAAGTAAAATAATTTCCCCTCTGCCAGTATTGAAATTAATTGCCTAGAAAAGAAAATTAACAAGAATTATGTCATTAAAAAGAGATTTCTCTGGGGAAAAAGAGACGTCATATTTAAAATAAAACGGGAATTTTCCAATATGTTTTAAAATGAGTGTGAATCAATTCTTTACATTAATAATACGCAAGGATCAGTAAGTATAGAAGTAGATGAGTTTCACGCCATATTTATGACGAAAAATTTAAATGTTTTTTTTTTAATCTATACTGATTATTGAGCATGAGTATCCGTTATATACAGATGAGAGTTTTCTGCTAAAAATCACATCATAATTTTAAGAAAAGTAAAATTAACACGAATCTATTATATTAAAATCTGACCGTGTGTTTGCATTTCGCAATTTAAAAAATTAAATTAGATGCCAAGATTTTTTTTTTTTTTTTTTTTGTAAATTTTAACGAAGTTTCTCTAAAAACGGAAAGTAAATTACTCCATATTTGTGTATAAAAAAGGAGAAATAAAACAGATGAGTATACATTTTACTCCGTTTTCTCATTAAAACTGAAAAACAGAATTTATTTTCACTTTGAATAAAATGTGAAAACAAAATCTTGATTTCAGTAAATTATTCGAAAAATAAAAACACATTTTCACATATTCAAACGTCATGAATCAATTTATTCTGGAGAACAAAAAATGCTTGTCAACATACTGTCATTTAGAAAATAGGATTTGTTTCGGTTCAGCTATACATTAAACCAAGGCGGCAGAATTGAATTTAAAGAAAAAGCATATGCTATTTCCAGTTAATGTTTTTTTGAAGGATGGCTATTAAAACGTTTCACAAAGGCGTTAAAAGTAAAATTGGTTGCAATTTCATTTTCGCGATTGTTTGACACAAAATTTCACTTTTTTAAGACTGAGTTATATCAAGGTCCCTATAACAAAGAATATCTTATTGTCTCCTATGAAATGTGATAAATAGTTAGTTAATTATTAACGTTTTTAATTATCGGGAATGAAATATTTTGCTTAATTAATGTATTTATTCTTCTTTTAATGTTGCGTGAACGAAGTCACGGGTAACAGCTAGTTATGAATAAAAGTAACGTGTTACAGTGCTTAACATACATTTAAGGGAGACCAAACTGGTCGCCAGTGGCGGCTAGTAGTAGTAGATCAAATTAAGAAAAAGGTTACCTATAGAAATGAAAGCACATTTTATTGATGATCCTCCAAAAATTAAAAATGTAGACGTATTAGTAAATAACCTAGACGATTATGATGCGGCGAGACGTAATGTTAAAACCATGAATGGAATTTCACCCCACTTTGAAGATTGAAAACCCGAAGTAAGTAAAAATGAAAATTCACAATCTTTCTTTCATACCCAATACCAAAACAAAAGAAATAAATCTTAATAATATTATAAATCTGATTGTGTGCAAATGTTAGGCTGAAGCCAGCGTTAAAATGGAGCCTTTAATGACCCTGTATCTTTGCATACAGGTTGATTATAACTCTCGAATGAACATAGACTGGTTTTTGTTTATTTTATTCAAATATTTTTCTTAATAATTCAAAATTTCGTTATTTTCATAGAGAATAAATGGACATTTTTTCGTATAATATTTTGAAATGGTTAAATTTACTTTACCGTTGCTAATACTTTATCGTTGCTGCTGGATAGAACCTAAGATATTGGTATATCCCGCATCCCACGTTAAAATAATCAAAACAACGGCAACGATATGGGTGGCCGTGTTTACAAGGGCAGAAAGCAGGCAGGCGCCGAAACTGACAGTTCAGCAATGCTGAACAAACAAGTATTTATGACAGACAATCTAGAGGGGTCATAAAATGTGCTAAGATATACATTGAACCGGCGATTCCAGGAAAACAAGGAGAGGAGTGGTACATAGGAGTCCCTAAGAGACGGAATATGGCTGGAGCGAATGACAAACGTCGTGATGATCAGATATACGCGGCGACCAGTAAAAGTGATTCGAGAGAGCAGGGAAATTGACCGCCAACATCATCATTGGATAAAAAATCCTTAAGAGGAGGTAAATACTTTTTACACCCCTCTGAAGGAAAAAAATAACGAAAACTTCGCTAGAACTCAAAAATCACTTCCATCAAAAAAATCCTTAAGAGGAGGACATCTTTTTCAGCAGCTTGCTACCAACATGAAAGTTGGCTTTTCTATATAGGCTGCAGTGCTATAGGCAACAGCCTACAATTATAATTAAGTCATTCAAACCTTTTTTTAAATATGTGCCCGTGGAAGCAAGAACTACTGGTGAACTACTCTATGACTGCTATTCTCCTGAGAGGTACAGGTAGATATTATTCACCCAGATACTGTGTAAATATTTTTAAATTAATTAATTAACGTTAAGAAGATTATGCTTCTCTTGCCATCCCCAGGATCAAGGATGTATGTAAAGGTTAAATTATTATCATAAACTTATTCAGCACTTACTTAAATTTAAATAATTAAAATAAGAAATTAATAACTCAATTGATTAATATATTATATTGTTAAAATGAAGTCTCGTGAATATAATGTGTATTACCTTTTTGTATGATTATTTTACTCTTTGCTTTTTTTTATGTTTTATATCTATCTTCTGTAAATAAAACCCTTTTTATTTTATCCTTAATTTAGACTCCAGCATTTATTTAGTGTATAGTGTGATGTTTAATCTAGAGTAATATATATGTTGGTTTAAACTACTGCTTTCAGTAAGATTTTACAGCGGGCTTGAGGGGTCAACCTTAAGGATAAGTTTCTTCAAAAAATAACACAACGCCGTACATCCTTTTTATTTAATACAAAAAAGCTATCCCAGGTTGCACGATCACAATTTCCCCTCAAATTGCCGTTAAGATAATTGGTGTGTCTCTGACAGGAGGAGTTAATTATTATGGGTTTGAGTAACGCCCTGCAAGTTTCATATATATGTTTTAAATCTCTCCAACAGATAGAAACCCCAATTATTACTGGTGCATGTGACACAGGAATTTCTCTGGTGTTCAGCTTTCTTCATATCCAGCCCTTTTAATTATTCAATTTATAGCTTATTTTAGATAATTAAATATTTTGTACTGGATTAAGAACTTATATCTTAGATCTAATGAAATAACTTAAATAGTAATAATAATGATGGACATTTAAAGAAACTAAATTTATTTATATTCAATATTCTCTTTTAGAATTGATAAATTTACTCAATAAATGTATAGAAGTTATTATTTACATAAATTTTTATAATTAGTTACTCTAAACATATCCATTTAAAAAAAAATAATAATAATAAGATATATTTTTTTTTACTTCTCATATTATTCTGCTAGTAGTATTTAATATTTTTTTTGTAAGCTAACATCGCACTACTTAATATAATTTATTTCGGTAATTGCATGAATAATAAGAATAATTACAATTATAACAATAATAATACAAAATAAATGATAAATAATATCAGCTGTAAAGTGTAAAATCCTGATCCTAGGGTATGGGTTATACATAAAAAAAATAATAAAAAGGTATTGGCACTCAATTGCATTTGCATAATTAAAATTGTCTTTTATATTGTATATTTATATGTCGCGATTGTAATTACAAGCAAATAATCTTCATATGAAAACAAAGGTTTCAAAGGTCAATTCCTAAGAATTAGACCATTTTTGTTGAAAGATTGCATATTATTTTTGTCTCTGAAATATTTATTTGACTTATTCATGCAAATATATTTGAAAGTGATAAAAAAATGAACTATTATTTGTTCTAATCCTTGAAAAAAAAAAAAAAGATATATATATACATACATATAAAGAAAAATAAAAGATAAAATTAATGATAATACCAGTGATAAGCTGATAAACTTTTATTATCTATTTATTTTATGTGTATTTCTTGCATACTTATAAGTGAACAATTGAAAAAAAAAAAAAAAAAAGTTCATTTTTGAGATGTTTTTTTTTTCACTAAACTGCTGATTAATAAAAAAAAAAAATAATAATAATAATAATAAAGGAAAGAATAAGTGTAGGAATTATTAGATTTTTAAATAATTATTAATACTTATATCAGCAGAATTAACGTAAAATTAAAAATAACTAAAATTGAACAAGTTTTGTAGTAATCTGATCTCTTGTTAAAATGCCTTACAAATTTTATTTTGCGTTGGGGTATGGCAAATAATAAAAGAAAATTTAAGAGAAAAAGTGGAAATCTCAACGATTCATCTATACAAACAAACAACTCAAAAAAAAAAAAAATAAACGGGGACAAACTGATATTTTGTCACCAAAAACAAGAAATCAACATAAAAACAAACGAAATCAGGCAGAAAAATCTATACTAAACGCAACAATGGCGGAATCTACACCAAGTGTAGACACTATTTTGTCGTTGATTCCAACTTTTGACGGAAAAAAGGGAAATAGAGTGGAATTCTACCTGCAAGAATTCGAGAAATTAATAGCACAAACTTCGCTAAAAGATGATTGTAAATTAATCATTCTGAAAGCAAAATTAATTGCAAACGCAAGGGAAAAATTGGCGACAAACATCAAATTAAACAGTGAAACAGATTACGGAGAATTTAAAAAGCAACTAATAGAATGCTTTCAATCCAAAGCGAAATTTTCCGAAATCCAAAACAAATTTTTTACGCTTAAGCAGAAACCATCACAAACTGTAGAGGAATTCATCACCGAATTCAACGAAATAGCAAAAGAGTACATCAGTAAAAACAACGAAGAAGGTCAAAATGGGTCCACCAAATTTATTGATTTGATTAAATTGACACGATTTCTGGATAGTTTAAGAGCGGATTTCAGTTTAGATGTTCGCAAAAACTCCCCGAAAGATTTTACAGAAGCATGCAATTTAGCACTCAAAATGGAAGAAGCTTACAACGCGTGCAACTTAGAGGAGATTAACGTGGTAAAGAAACAAAATGAATCCGATTTAGTGGAAAGCCTGATAAAATTAAATGCAAACAGCGCCGAACAGATTCAGACTTTAATGACTGAATTAAATAATTTAAAAATTCACGCTAAAGATACAATAGGAGCCAAATCTAAATGGTGCGAGCTGTGTAAGCGCAACAATCACGAAACGGAACATTGTTGGTTTAATCAAAGGAATAATAGTAACCAGACAAATTATAAAATAGAAAAAAAACCACAATACAAAAATCAGATTTTCCAAAATAATAAATTTTCTAACAACACCAAACAAAATTCAAATTTACATCGTCCGGAGTATCCCATGCAAAGCATTAATTGGCAAGGGGGGCATTTTGGACAAAATTTTGCACAAAACACAGGCCTTAATTCTGGACAGAATTTTGGGCAACACTCAGGTCATTTTGGACAGAATTTTGGGCAACACTCAGGTCATTTTGGACAGAATTTTGGGCAAAGCTCAGGTAATAATTCTGAACAGAGTTTTGAGCAGTACCCGGGCTGTGGCCAAGCTCAAAATATGGATTTCGGGCAGATGCATAGTAACAATTATGGGCCAAATCATGGTAATAATTTTGGGCAAAGTTATGCAAACAATTGTGGGCAAAATTATGGCAACAATTTTGGACAAGGTTATGCAAACAATTGTGGGCAAAATTATGAAAACACAAATGCACAGAGGGGTAATTTTGATAGGCCTAGAGGTAAACCAGGATCAAAATACTACAATAAAAAATACAACTATAAAAACTCAAGCAACACAAACCGAAACTCAGATGACAAAGATAGAAAAGAACCAAAAAACTGAGTGGGGGACTTACTAACATTAATAAAACGCACCCGCGTGAGTCACCCCACAGCGGGACTTTTAAAACACCAAACGAACAATTTGATACACCTAACATTTTCGACTCTCATGCTCACAGTTATCCTCAGGGATTTGGATTTCTTATGGATATAAATGCACAAGGAAGTGCAATTAACAGTGATACTAAGGACAAAACACAACAGGATGGAATATTTTTAAATAAAACTATTGCCAGTGTCAATAATTCTAAAGATAATCAATTACCCATAATTGACATGAGCATTGATAATATTAAATTAAAAGGATTATGTGACACGGGAGCAGCTGTGTCGCTGCTGTCCCCAGGTATATTTGACAAAATAAAGCAAGAAAACATAAAATTTAAATACCTAGGTACCCAAATTAAAATTAAAACCCTAACAAACTCAACTATTTTTTTTAAACACTGTATAAAAATTGCTTTTCGCTTAGAGGGCATTTGCACCACTGGTACATTTTATGTGACAAACAAAGAATTTGATAGGGATTATCAGATCCTACTTGGGTATGATTTTTTAAGGGGCAACAACATCACATTAGACTTTTCACAAAATGTTCTTAAACTAAAAAACAAAGTCATTCAACTTAACACTTACATGACAGAACAGAATGAAGAAATTAATAATCTAGCAACTGAAAATCAACAAAACACAGCTCAACACGATGATGTCATTCATAACAACCCAAAAAAAACAATTAAAAAAAGGGGGGGAGCACACAATAAAAAAAATAAATTGTATGCAAGGAACAAGCGCAGAATATTTCTAACCCCACACTCTAAAAAAATCATTACACTTACTTGTGATGAACAAATTAATGAAAAAGACATAATTCTAGCAGAGCCAGTTAGAGACAATACCGACTATAATATACAAACATCAATTCATGAGGTGCAACGCAACAACTTAATAAATATTATAATACATAACAATACGGATAAAAACATTTACTTAAAACAAAACACTAACATAGTCAAAATCACCACAGACATAGAATGCAAAGAAGATGACTCAGACATTGATATTGATCAGGGAAAAATTCACCAGATCAATCAACTAAACATTCAGGAAGTCAGACAACTTCGGGAGGCAGAACTTAGCATCAATGACTTTGATTTAGAGCATCTCACAGAGGACTTACAAGAAACATTCAAAGAATTATTAATTAGCAAAGCTCACGCTTTCTCTAAAACATATGACACGTTAGGTCAGAGTTCACTTGTATGTCCCAAATTCACATTAAATCACGATTTCCCTATACAAACAAGACCATATAGACTGCCCCAAACCTTAAAGGAAACAGCATGGAAGGAAATACAAACATTACTAAAAGCAAACATAATCGAAAAATCAGATTCAAACTACTCTTTTCCTGTCGTATTTGTTAAGAAAAAACAAACACAAAAAGATAAACAAGAGCAAAAATACAGAATGTCAATTGACTATAGACTCCTAAATGAAATACTACAGACTTACAACTATCCAATACCAGATATCAAAGACATTTTATATAATATCAGTGGGAAACAATTTTATACTGTGCTTGATCTACACAGTGCCTTTTTCCAGATAAACCTTAGACCAGAAGACAGAAAAAAGTTAGCATTCATAACAGAGTTTGGTAAATTTAACCCACTAAGGCTTAGTTTTGGCACAAAAAATAGTAGCGCTTATTTCGCCGAATTGATTGACAAAGTCCTAGGACACTTTGACAAATCTAAAGTCGCTTATTTTATGGACGATGTTATTATTGCAACAAATAATATTCAAGAAATGCTACAACTTATAAAGGAAGTACTCGAGGCATTAATTAACCACAACCTTACAATTGAGCCAGCCAAAATGCAAATTTGTAAACAGGAAATAGACTTCCTAGGATTCCAACTAAATCAGGAGGGATATTCTCCGGCTAAAAAGAATATTGATAAAATACAGAACTTCATCAGACCAAAATCAAAAAAAGGAGTTAGATCACTTTTAGGACTGGCGAATTACTTTAGATCACTGATTCACAGATACACTGACATAGTTCATCCTTTAATTGAGCTTACAAAAGAGAAAGTGAAATTCAAGTGGAATGAAAATGCAGAAAAAGCATTCTGTAACATACAGCAAAATATCATGCAAAAACCAACTCTCAAACCACCTGACTACTCAAAAGAGTTCGTATTAATTTGTGATGCTTCAAAAGTAGCTATATCAGCCATTTTGGCTCAAAGACATCAGGACAATTTGGTACCCATTGAATTTTTTGGGCGCAAACTCAAAGAACCTGAGAAAAGCTACCCGAGTGTGAAATTCGAGCTATTAGCCATACATGAAGCAGTAAAACACTTCAACCACATTCTATGGGGCAGAAAATTTACAATACAAACTGATTCGCAATCAAACACAAGACATTTAAACCTTGAAACGCAATCAGACATAGTCAAAAGATGGTTAACTGACTTAGCCGAATATAATTACTCGTTTGAATATATAGAGGGCAAAAACAACCCAGCTGACTATGTTTCCAGGAATATCAATAACATAATTGCAGATAACAATTTACAAAATAACTTATTCAAAATGAATTCTGCACTTTCAAATGAAAATATAAAAAATGAACAATACAGAGATGAAAAACTAAAGAAAATTATTGACAAAATTATTACGGGTAGAAACAACAAAACCACAAATAGATACACACTTAACACGAACAGGATGCTCATTCTAAAACCGGAACAGAACAACAAAGAATTGTTAATTGCCCCAGACACTCTTAAAATTGCTATCATGGAAGATGCCCATGCTCCGCACTTTGGTTTTAAAAAAACTTACGAGTTGATAAAGGATAGACTCTATTGGTACCGTATGTATACGGATATTAAAACTTTTTGTGCTAACTGTACTGCATGCCAGACAGCTAAACAGCACAGAACCATCAAGGTTCCTATAAAGAGGGTAGTAAAGGACCACGAAATTGGGAGTAGGCTGCATATAGATATATGCGGAAAACTGCCAGTAACATTTCGAAAGAACGCATTTATACTAACTATAACTGACTCCACATCAAGATTCTTAGAAGCGGTTGCACTAAGGAATGTGGAATCACAAACAATTTTGAATGTGTTAAATAAATACTTCGGGATGTTTGGTCTAGCAAAAGAGGTCTATTTAGACAACGCACGTTATTTTCGCAGTGATGTATTCACGGAATACATGAAGGCTCTAGGGATAGAACCACATTTCTCAAGCCCGTTCAGGCCAAAAGCGAATGGACTGGCAGAAATCGTCAATAAAATTTTGAAGAGTTCACTCACTGCCATGAGTAATAATACCCTCGAGTGGGATATCCGACTTGAGTTCTTTAAATTAATGTACAACACATCTAAACACAGAGCAACAGGTTTCCCACCTTCATTATTATTCTTTGCTAGAAATCTAAGAACTCCTTTCACAACGCATATTCCCTCGGAGGATATTGCAACCAAACAATATGTTAAAAATCGAATGGAGCATCTTAAACAAATCAGGATTGAAGCACTGGCAAATCAGGAAAAATTAATGAAAGAGTATGTTCGCGATGAGGACTTACAAACGGTGAAGGATTTAAAAATTGGCCAAATTGTTTACCTCAAATGCATCAACCCACACGCTTTAGCAAAAAAGTGGGACGGACCAATGAAAGTAATCAGAAAACTGCGAAATCACAATTACTTAATGTCTGATTTATCAGGGGTATATAAAAGCAACATTAAGAGACACATTGATTTGCTATTCGTACCCAAGCATGCAACACCATGTAACGAGGACATAGACAATCAGTCTACACAATCGCTTTCTGATACAGAATCTACGGAGGAAATATAACAAATTGTATAATATAGGAAAAATTTGTAAATAATTTTTTTTTATTCTCTCCAAAAATTTAGTCAAGAATTTATTTTGAAGCTCAAAAAAAAAAAATTTTTTTTTTTTAGCTCATACTGGTTATAATTAGGTTTCAAAAATAAGTATATACTGGGACAATATCAAGTCAAAGATACAAGTCACCCAGGACTAACATTGCGCCAAATTTGTATTGAGTTAAAATGTACAGATAATCGGTAACAAAAGTAAATATATATGTATAAAAAAATATCCCCATAGACTTCACAAAATAGTGCGAGAAGAGGTCGCATTATTTATACTAGCAAAATACAAAAAATATACATATACGAAACTCCACAAAATAATTTAAAAAAAAAAATAAATAAATAAATAAAATAAAAAAGGAAAAACGAGTATTATATTTTTTTTTTACAGGGAAATTAAGGATTGATTCTGTTAAGAGGGGCAACTTATGTTTTATATTTAGCATTAAATACTACACCTATATTTGTTTCATAGGACAGTACACTGTTTAGCTACATTATAAACAAATTCACAAGGGTTTTCGGTATTTAAACAAAAAACATTTTTGCCATTTTGAATTATTCATTCCTACTTCTCACAAAAAAAAAAAAAGATAATAATCATGAATATATAACAAAACTATGCAGGCAAAAACCTTTATAAGTTTCCTAGGTCAACGGGATAATATATTCATTGATTAGTAATAATTAAAAATGATCAGGAAACAAGCTATTGCATACTCAGCTAAAGTTAAAAAAAAAAAAAAAAAAAAAAAAAATTAATAAATAATTAACTACAAAAAAAATATATATATATATATATCATAGATTAAGGATAAATTTAAAATAAATATATAAAAAGTTTGATATATATTAAGAAAAAATAAATAAATAAATAAATAATAAAAACGAAGGGAAACTTTTAATATCAGGATTATACGAAGTTGTTGGACAACAAAGCCATCGTAACCAAGGTTACAATCGTTCGCGGAGATTCGATTCAGCACTCGAATGGAGGGGGAGCAATCGAAGTTTTTGCACTCCCTTTTCTACTCGCCTTCTCTGCCGTACAACACAGGGGACCACCCACAAATATCGGGTCGTAAAGCATCTTATCTCAAGGGGAGATACTAACGCTACAGTCACGGAACGCAAACTTTACATAACGTGCAAGACAAGTAAACCACATAAAATATCACTAAAAACATTTAACGACTAAACAAAACATAATAATGTCATATAATTAAGATTTAATTTGAGGATGTTTATTTTTTTTTCCGTTTATATCTCTGCAGATATTCTTCGCAAGAAACTGTGTAAGCCGGCATAAAATACACAGGGATGGAGATAGAAAAAAAAAAATTAATCACATAAAATTGTTAGATTTCAATTTAATTTAATTCAATTTAATTTTCTCATCAGGGCAGGTCGCATAAGGCAGGAAATAAAATGAAAATCAACCTCACTTATTAAAAATAATAACGAATAAACAAATAAATAAATAAACTTACTAGGTGGATGTCTTCGTCGCGATGGTGCACTCTTGAGGTGTGTGTCTATTCCATGGGGGATAATCCACAGGCGTCCCAGACAAACACACCAAACACAGTGGTGGAATCCACAGTTTCACAAAAAAAAAAAAAAATTATAAAACACACACACACACACCGGGGGGGTTCCTCCTTTTGCGTCCCCCGGTCTTCTCACGGATGGATGTTTAGAACCACATTTAAAAAAAAAAAAATCTGTTCTTCAAGGAACGTGGGACGACGACGATGGTTTCTGGCTCGTCCACTTCATCATCAGGTTGGCAAGGATTCCATCATGAAATAAAGAAGCGGAATCAATCAATAAATAAATAATATTAAAATAATAATAATAATAATAATAATAATAACAAGTTACATTATTCATTTTTTTTAATTTAAATAAACAATTTGGATTTAAAACTTAATCTCGTTAGCTAATTATTAAGCGGAGATTTAAAATGATAATACTAATAATAATAATTAAGTAAATAAATAAATTTTGATTAACGTAAAATAACAGAGATAAGTAACAATGAAATATAATACAGGAGAGTCGGTTAACTAGAAAGGAATTTTACAGGACATCAAAGCTAAGTATAAAATTTAAATAAAAATAAATGTATTACATTTTGATTTAATCAGATTTTAAGCATAAAGTTCGCGATCTTAATATATAAATAGAGTGATTCCTCTTCTAAATATTTAACATTTTAAAATTTCAAAAAAAAAAAAAATTAAATATATAATAATAATGATTTAAAATACATAAATAAATAAATAAATAAATAAATAAAATAAAATAAATTGTATAGATAAATAAAAATAACGTTTATTTTAAGAATCCTCTAAATAAAGTAAGATATAGATAAAGATTTTCATATATTATAAACTTTATTTAATTTAAAGTATTCTCTTATATAAGCATTGCGACTTAATCCGTTCTGACTCTTTTAAATGGAAGATATTCGCGGGCGAATAAAATCCTAACTGCAGTATTTAGTTGAGATCGGCGGGTATGAGTCACACTTTTTTTTTCTCAAATATAAGAATACATAAATAAAATAAAAAATAATTGATCTTACTTTAAATAAATAATTTAGTTTAATTTAAATAAATAATTTAGTTTGGTCTAAATAAATAATTTAGTTCGGTCTAAATAAATAAATTGACCAGTTTTTATTTAAATGATTAAATAAACTATTGTTTTACCATGCGTTATAGCCACGACACCGCTATTTCACATTCTTGATATTCAACCTCATTAACTTTTAAGATTAACGATTATATTAAGAAATAAAATAAAATTTTAATTACATATATTTTGGATTATTATTAATTAATGTTGACAGACATGAATATTGTTTTTGGGAAAGTAGTTATGCATTTGACATACACGTGCGTTCAGGTATATTTCATGTTTTAGGCTTCGTGTTAAAAAAAAAAAAAAAAAAAAAAAAAAAAAAAAAAAAACATCAGTTCAAACTGGTTTTTGATAAATAAAGGTAATTAAATTTATCTTTCAGATTATTAATGAGATTTTAAAATCTTATGCTTAGTCTCTAGTGGGAAGTTGGATTTTTAAGCACATAATGCAAAAGTTTCATGGTTTGAAACACGTGCTAACGCGCGCAGTATGTCTTAAATTATTTACATCTTAAAGTTAACTCTATAAGAAATTAAAACTAGTTTCTTGTGGACAAACACAACACAATATGATCACAATATGTTATAGGACTAAATAAATAAATAATTCTTATAATAACTCGAAAACTTACTTTATAATTAACGGCATATTCCACGTGACGGTTTTAAACAGGCAACACACCAGTCTACCTGCTTCTGATTGAACAAAGTTGAAAGGTTAAGGTTACGGAAGAAAGATCGCATCGCAAATCCCGATGCACCTGCAGGAAAAAAAAAAAAAAAAAAAAGGGGGGGTTCGTTCCGTGGGCGTGTTCCAAAAAAAGGGTGACGAAGATTCTCCGGTGTAGTGTACCAAACGCACCTGGTACAATCGATTTTTACGATCTACGCGGGGAGAATTTGTAAGGGAGATAGCGCGACGTATTACAGGGTCAGTTGAGGATGCTCAAAGGTAGAGGAAAAGGGCGAGGGACTTGCTCTCCATCATCTTTTCAGCTAAGAGAAATTTGTTTATCCCTGGTTAGATTAAAAGGCAACGGTTGATTTTGATTTTCTTTTTCTTCAGTTACGATGCTCATTTTATAAACAAGGGAGATTGCATCATCCGGTTTTTATTTTGTTTATTGTAATAATAATAAAAATTGATGAAAATTATAGAAATGTTTTTGGATTAGGAATTTATTTTTTTTCTTTTGTTTTTGATAACAACCTTATATGGAGGATAAATTACACTGAATTTTTTGTTAGGAAACATACAAAACTTGGGCAAATTAAAAAAAAAAAAAAAAAAAAAAAAAAGAGGAAATAATAATAGAAATAAATATTATCAAATGAAAACGAATAATTCATTTTTTTTGCCTTTTCTCTTCTATTTCAATTCATTATCTGTTAATTAATAATTCGACGGAATTGTATATATAATGCGAAGAATAAATTGTTTCTTTACATAAATTTATTAAAATATCAATGCTAGAACTGTTTTCATTTTATAAAATTGAGAATATTTTATTAAACGATTTTTTTTTCTTCAATAAAAAGAAAAGAAGGAAAGATGGGAAAATTTTGACTACATTGATATGTTTTTTTTTTTCTCTATCCCAACAAATCAATATAAATGAAAACATGTATATTTATGTATATTTTTCTGGTTCATGAGTTAAAGTATGTTATTTCTTAATGCAAAATTAAAAGAAACAGTAATATGTTATTTATGAGATTACATTCTTATGTATATATAAGAAAAGTTTGCATTATATTTTTGTACTCGCTCACATATAGTATATGTAATGGGCCAAATGGAATTGTAATCCTCACATATTATTTTTTATATTGTATTAATGTGTTATTTACAGTGTCTAAAATGCAAATGACTGCCAATCTTTTTTTTTATATGCTTATGTATGCTAATTTATATTACTTTCCTGTGAAATTGTATACAAAATTGTGCTATATTTCATAGCATTGCGCATAATTTGGCACGTTTTGGCGTTTTGGTTATATATTTTGGCGGTTCAGTACTGGGTCAGTAAATGACAATATTGGATTTACAATAAATATGATCACAACACTTCAAAGTTAAATGACGCAATGGCAAGTTTCTCATCATTGTGTGTGAACTTTTCACAGTGTTCGCCTCATCGTACTTTCTCATCATCTGTGAACTTTTCACAGTGTCCGCCTCATCGTACTTTCTCATCATCTGTGAACTTTTCACAGTGTTCGCCTCATCGTACTTTCCCATTGTCTATGAACTTTTCACAGTCTTCACCACATCACACTTTCTCATTCTTTGTGAACTTTCTACAGTGTTCTATATCGAACTTTCACATTTTCTGTGGACTTTGTACAGACATTCACATTTAACCTCCAGTTCTCAGGACTCATGTGTTATGTCAACTTTATACGAGTTTGTCATTGAATCTTCTAGAATCAGCTTGGACACTCTACATGAGCAGTGATTTCCGGAAACAAATTTACACAAAAATGTCCTCTCCGATTACATTTTTTTTCAAGAGGGGAGATAATGCTGGATAGAACCTAAGATATTGGTATATCCCGCATCCCACGTTAAAATAATCAAAACAACGGCAACGATATGGGTGGCCGTGTTTACAAGGGCAGAAAGCAGGCAGGCGCCGAAACTGACAGTTCAGCAATGCTGAACAAACAAGGATTTATGACAGACAATCTAGAGGGGTCATAAAATGTGCTAAGATATACATTGAACCGGCGATTCCAGGAAAACAAGGAGAGGAGTGGTACATAGGAGTCCCTAAGAGACGGAATATGGCTGGAGCGAATGACAAACGTCGTGATGATCAGATATACGCGGCGACCAGTAAAAGTGATTCGAGAGAGCAGGGAAATTGACCGCCAACATCATCATTGGATAAAAAATCCTTAAGAGGAGGTAAATACTTTTTACACCCCTCTGAAGGAAAAAAATAACGAAAACTTCGCTAGAACTCAAAAATCACTTCCATCAAAAAAATCCTTAAGAGGAGGACATCTTTTTCAGCAGCTTGCTACCAACATGAAAGTTGGCTTTTCTATATAGGCTGCAGTGCTATAGGCAACAGCCTACAATTATAATTAAGTCATTCAAACCTTTTTTTAAATATGTGCCCGTGGAAGCAAGAACTACTGGTGAACTACTCTATGACTGATATTCTCCTGAGAGGTACAGGTAGATATTATTCACCCAGATACTGTGTAAATATTTTTAAATTAATTAATTAACGTTAAGAAGATTATGCTTCTCTTGCCATCCCCAGGATCAAGGATGTATGTAAAGGTTAAATTATTATCATAAACTTATTCAGCACTTACTTAAATTTAAATAATTAAAATAAGAAATTAATAACTCAATTGATTAATATATTATATTGTTAAAATGAAGTCTCGTGAATATAATGTGTATTACCTTTTTGTATGATTATTTTACTCTTTGCTTTTTTTTATGTTTTATATCTATCTTCTGTAAATAAAACCCTTTTTATTTTATCCTTAATTTAGACTCCAGCATTTATTTAGTGTATAGTGTGATGTTTAATCTAGAGTAATATATATGTTGGTTTAAACTACTGCTTTCAGTAAGATTTTACAGCGGGCTTGAGGGGTCAACCTTAAGGATAAGTTTCTTCAAAAAATAACACAACGCCGTACATCCTTTTTATTTAATACAAAAAAGCTATCCCAGGTTGCACGATCACAATTTCCCCTCAAATTGCCGTTAAGATAATTGGTGTGTCTCTGACAGGAGGAGTTAATTATTATGGGTTTGAGTAACGCCCTGCAAGTTTCATATATATGTTTTAAATCTCTCCAACAGTTGCCAAAACTGAATCAAATCCCGGAATAATAATTTTTACTCAACAATTTACTTTCAAGGGAAAAATTTTCCCGTGAAAAATGAAAATGAAATCAAAAAATTAAAGAATTAAAAAGAAGATTAAATAATATTATTAGAAATAAATCGTACTTTTTTGGTTTTTGATAATAATACAAGATTTCAATATGCGTAAAGATAGGAAACAGGCGGATCTGACGTCATACACCGAAAATAAAGCGGATATGCTATGCTTTGATGGTGAAATAATTTTTCTTTACTTGTTTTCTTTTTTTTTTTCTTTTGTATGGTAACAATATTTGACATTTTACCGTCTGCGCACGGCTAATATAACTATACCGTATTTTTTATTTAAATTTTAAAAAAGTAAAAAGAAGTTTGAAAGGAAAATGGTTAGCAAATGTCAATAATATGCTCCGCAAAATTATCCATGTCGAAAATGATGTCATGGATATCGAGAAATAGTTATTTTTCATTCTTAAAACTAAAAGAAATAACTCGATTACCTAAAAAAAAAAGAATGACGAATGTTAATAGTTACGTTTTTGTTGATAAAACCTAAAGATTTAATATTATTTCGTTAAAGTAACATAATTTCCCCTCTGCCAGTATTGAAATTAATTGCCTAGAAAAGAAAATTAACAAGAATTATGTCATTAAAAAGAGATTTCTCTGGGGAAAAAGAGACGTCATATTTAAAATAAAACGGGAATTTTCCAATATGTTTTAAAATGAGTGTGAATCAATTCTTTACATTAATAATACGCAAGGATCAGTAAGTATAGAAGTAGATGAGTTTCACGCCATATTTATGACGAAAAATTTAAATGTTTTTTTTTTAATCTATACTGATTATTGAGCATGAGTATCCGTTATATACAGATGAGAGTTTTCTGCTAAAAATCACATCATAATTTTAAGAAAAGTAAAATTAACACGAATCTATTATATTAAAATCTGACCGTGTGTTTGCATTTCGCAATTTAAAAAATTAAATTAGATGCCAAGATTTTTTTTTTTTTTTTGTAAATTTTAACGAAGTTTCTCTAAAAACGGAAAGTAAATTACTCCATATTTGTGTATAAAAAAGGAGAAATAAAACAGATGAGTATACATTTTAATCCGTTTTCTCATTAAAACTGAAAAACAGAATTTATTTTCACTTTGAATAAAATGTGAAAACAAAATCTTGATTTCAGTAAATTATTCGAAAAATAAAAACACATTTTCACATATTCAAACGTCATGAATCAATTTATTCTGGAGAACAAAAAATGCCTGTCAACATACTGTCATTTAGAAAATAGGATTTGTTTCGGTTCAGCTATACATTAAACCAAGGCGGCAGAATTGAATTTAAAGAAAAAGCATATGCTATTTCCAGTTAATGTTTTTTTTGAAGGATGGCT
Source organism: Maratus michaelseni (assembly GCA_963931845.1). Taxonomy (NCBI): domain Eukaryota; kingdom Metazoa; phylum Arthropoda; class Arachnida; order Araneae; family Salticidae; genus Maratus; species Maratus michaelseni. Next base: position 338,177,975 of record OZ007588.1, read on the forward strand.
ATTAAAACGTTTCACAAAGGCGTTAAAAGTAAAATTGGTTGCAATTTCATTTTCGCGATTGTTTGACACAAAATTTCACTTTTTTAAGACTGAGTTATATCAAGGTCCCTATAACAAAGAATATCTTATTGTCTCCTATGAAATGTGATAAATAGTTAGTTAATTATTAACGTTTTTAATTATCGGGAATGAAATATTTTGCTTAATTAATGTATTTATTCTTCTTTTAATATTGCGTGAACGAAGTCACGGGTAACAGCTAGTTATGAATAAAAGTAACGTGTTACAGTGCTTAACATACATTTAAGGGAGACCAAACTGGTCGCCAGTGGCGGCTAGTAGTAGTAGATCAAATTAAGAAAAAGGTTACCTATAGAAATGAAAGCACATTTTATTGATGATCCTCCAAAAATTAAAAATGTAGACGTATTAGTAAATAAACTAGACGATTATGATGCGGCGAGACGTAATGTTAAAACCATGAATGGAATTTCACCCCACTTTGAAGATTGAAAACCCGAAGTAAGTAAAAATGAAAATTCACAATCTTTCTTTCATACCCAATACCAAAACAAAAGAAATAAATCTTAATAATATTATAAATCTGATTGTGTGCAAATGTTAGGCTGAAGCCAGCGTCAAAATGGAGCCTTTAATGACCCTGTATCTTTGCATACAGGTTGATTATAACTCTCGAATGAACATAGACTGGTTTTTGTTTATTTTATTCAAATATTTTTCTTAATAATTCAAAATTTCGTTATTTTCATAGAGAATAAATGGACATTTTTTCGTATAATATTTTAAAATGGTTAAATTTACTTTACCGTTGCTAATACTTTATCGTTGCCAAAACTGAATCAAATCCCGGAATAATAATTTTTACTCAACAATTTACTTTCAAGGGAAAAATTTTCCCGTGAAAAATGAAAATGAAATCAAAAAATTAAAGAATTAAAAAGAAGATTAAATAATATTATTAGAAATAAATCGTACTTTTTTGGTTTTTGATAATAATACAAGATTTCAATATGCGTAAAGATAGGAAACAGGCGGATCTGACGTCATACACCGAAAATAAAGCGGATATGCTATGCTTTGATGGTGAAATAATTTTTCTTTACTTGTTTTCTTTTTTTTTTTTCTTTTGTATGGTAACAATATTTGACATTTTACCGTCTGCGCACGGCTAATATAACTATACCGTATTTTTTATTTAAATTTTAAAAAAGTAAAAAGAAGTTTGAAAGGAAAATGGTTAGCAAATGTCAATAATATGCTCCGCAAAATTATCCATGTCGAAAATGATGTCATGGATATCGAGAAATAGTTATTTTTCATTCTTAAAACTAAAAGAAATAACTCGATTACCTAAAAAAAAAAGAATGACGAATGTTAATAGTTACGTTTTTGTTGATAAAACCTAAAGATTTAATATTATTTCGTTAAAGTAACATACCCTCTGCCAGTATTGAAATTAATTGCCTAGAAAAGAAAATTAACAAGAATTATGTCATTAAAAAGAGATTTCTCTGGGGAAAAAGAGACGTCATATTTAAAATAAAACGGGAATTTTCCAATATGTTTTAAAATGAGTGTGAATCAATTCCTTACATTAATAATACGCAAGGATCAGTAAGTATAGAAGTAGATGAGTTTCACGCCATATTTATGACGAAAAATTTAAATGTTTTTTTTTTTAATCTATACTGATTATTGAGCATGAGTATCCGTTATATACAGATGAGAGTTTTCTGCTAAAAATCACATAATAATTTTAAGAAAAGTAAAATTAACACGAATCTATTATATTAAAATCTGACCGTGTGTTTGCATTTCGCAATTTAAAAAATTAAATTAGATGCCAAGATTTTTTTTTTTTTTTTGTAAATTTTAACGAAGTTTCTCTAAAAACGGAAAGTAAATTACTCCATATTTGTGTATAAAAAAGGAGAAATAAAACAGATGAGTATACATTTTAATCCGTTTTCTCATTAAAACTGAAAAACAGAATTTATTTTCACTTTGAATAAAATGTGAAAACAAAATCTTGATTTCAGTAAATTATTCGAAAAATAAAAACACATTTTCACATATTCAAACGTCATGAATCAATTTATTCTGGAGAACAAAAAATGCCTGTCAACATACTGTCATTTAGAAAATAGGATTTGTTTCGGTTCAGCTATACATTAAACCAAGGCGGCAGAATTGAATTTAAAGAAAAAGCATATGCTATTTCCAGTTAATGTTTTTTTGAAGGATGGCTATTAAAACGTTTCACAAAAGCGTTAAAAGTAAAATTGGTTGCAATTTCATTTTCGCGATTGTTTGACACAAAATTTCACTTTTTTAAGACTGAGTTATATCAAGGTCCCTATAACAAAGAATATCTTATTGTCTCCTATGAAATGTGATAAATAGTTAGTTAATTATTAACGTTTTTAATTATCGGGAATGAAATATTTTGCTTAATTAATGTATTTATTCTTCTTTTAATGTTGCGTGAACGAAGTCACGGGTAACAGCTAGTTATGAATAAAAGTAACGTGTTACAGTGCTTAACATACATTTAAGGGAGACCAAACTGGTCGCCAGTGGCGGCTAGTAGTAGTAGATCAAATTAAGAAAAAGGTTACCTATAGAAATGAAAGCACATTTTATTGATGATCCTCCAAAAATTAAAAATGTAGACGTATTAGTAAATAAACTAGACGATTATGATGCGGCGAGACGTAATGTTAAAACCATGAATGGAATTTCACCCCACTTTGAAGATTGAAAACCCGAAGTAAGTAAAAATGAAAATTCACAATCTTTCTTTCATACCCAATACCAAAACAAAAGAAATAAATCTCAAATTAGGTATTTTAGATAGATGTAACTCTCAAGGCCACATAGCGTCTCAGTGTAATAATAGCAATAACGGTCAAACTAATGAGTTCAGTCAAGACTCAACCGAAAACTTTCGAAATTATAATCGCCAAAATCACAAACCTAATGCCGATGTACAGGAAAAAGCTAACACTGCTACAATTCGAATCAGAAATAAGTCTAAATCTAATGGAATGGGTAAAATAATTAATATCAAAGGCAAAGAAGCAAATCTATTGTTTGATACAGACAGCTATATTTCTTTATTCAGTTACGAATGTTATGTCAATATTAGGTCGCCAAATTTGTCTTCTGTTGATATGTTATTAACTGACATTGGCGGAGAAACTGTAAATCTAATTGGATATTTTGTGTATGAAATACGTGTCGATGGGTTTCTTATATCAATGAAATTTTATTTTTCAAAATCTCTCGCATACGATATTGTAATAGGGCAAGACGTGATCAGCAAACTAAAGTTGGCGATAGATGAAGAGGAATTTAAAATTGTTGGCGAGCGCAATACTGTTCAAGTAGGTTGCCTTAAGTTGTAAATAATTCCGATAAAAAATTAAATTATGTTGCCAATTCATACAATGAAGCGAAAGTATCAAAAGGGAATAGTTCACGTGCAGAAAACGAAATGATTGGTATTATGAATAAAAATAATTCAGAAAATAATTTCAAGATACATTTAGCACGCGCGGTGAAAACAGATAAAAGTGAATCAACTCGCGAGACCAAATCAAAAGATGAAAATGAAATAACAAAACACGGAAAATATTATAATTTAACGAGTACGAGAAAAGACATAGACGGAAGTAATATAAAAAGAAAAAATGAAAATAATGAAATATTTCACGAAAGTCTTAAGAAACGTGGTTACTGTTACGGAAATGAAGTGAAATCATTTTATAGAAAAGAAAAGTTTGTTGATAGAAATTATAGATACCGCAAACAATACGCGCAGTATGAAGATAGAAAAAAGCATAATGTTCACGAATACCGTAAACAAGACAGGCAGCAAAAAAGTCACCATTTTTGGAGTGATAGGAAGCGGGAACCGTATTTTGCAGATAAATGTTATTACAAAAGATATGAAACTACATCTCATGGAATAAATGATGAATGTATTGAGAGTTGTTTAAATTGTGGATGAAAATTCATAAGTTTCATTGGTATTCATCTCTATAATAAAACTGTAAGTCATGTGACTGTCCTCAACAGTTCCGGGATGTCCGTTTCACTTTTTCATATGCCAAGCGGCCATTTTTATTCAAAATTATTTTTTCGAATAAACTGCATAAAAGTTACATTTTAAGAAAGATCGTTCAAAATAAATTAATATTTGAGAGATGACTTGCGTTCAATTATGTATATATTCTGCAATAACTTCAGTCGAAAGATTCGCAGTTCAAATTCTCTATTCATAAAAGTAAACAAAAAAAAGATTGATTCGTCGTGAACATTTAAAATATTAAATCATGGAGGTAATCATTCGCAAAGCAAGTTCTCCGCGAATGAATTTTTGGACCGCTGCCTCGCGTCAAAAAAATAATTCGCACCAGTGAGACAATCAAAGTTTACCATAATTATGTGCTATACAACTCAACTTTCGGACCTTTTCTTGACGTAAATTGAACTCATGTAATAATATTTAATGAATCAGATTTTTAGCATTTTTAAAATCGCTAATACAGCTTTTATTTATCGCGTGTACAAATTAGAAATGATACTTTGATTTTGAAATCAAATGTTTTGATTTATGATATTATTTCTTATTTATTTATTTATTTTCTCTTTTAAATGAAAAGTGTGAAGTATTTTAAATTTATGTAATATAAGCATTTTAGATTAAAGTTAAGTATTTTAAATGAAATGAGTGACAGGTTTATAATTTAAAATTAAATTAATTGTAGTATGAATGACGGTGATGGGAACGATATTTGGCGAATTATCATCTGCTCCCGGCTAACAAAAATACTCATAATTAAAAAAAAGAATAAAAATAAATAAATGATAGTTTGTTGTAAATAAATATTGATATACATATCAAAAATAATTTATAGAATTAAAATAAAAAATAAAAGTAAATAAACAACAATTTCCATAACAAAGTTTTCGCCAAATTGGCGGGGGAGGTGGGGGGGGAATCGCGCCAACGTGCGTATGTGACATTTGTGCCCAAAAAATATGCGAAATGCTACCATGATCGCAAAAGTTCATGATTTGTCTATTAGAATCTTCCGATTTGGCGAAGGATTAAGGGAAAATTAAATTATGAATAAATGTAACGTGTTGCAATGTTTAACATACATTTAAGGGAGACCAAACTGGTCGCCAGTGGCGGCTAGTTTCAAAGAATACCAATTAATTAAATTTCATATTTCATGTATTTGTAAATTTACGTTTTAAGCAATAGATTGCAATTTTTGTATGTAAAATAATATGCATTATTTTTCATGTAAAATAGTGCATTAAATGAAAATTGTAATATAATTTTTGTAGTAGTAGTTTATAATAATGAATAAAAAAAAACACTTCATTTAAAAGTATTTCCTGCACAATAAAACGTTTCCTGACGATTCAAAAAATACATACGTAATTGTTCAAGTTTTCACTTCTGTCGGCCATTGTTTTTTTTTTTTTTTTTTTTTTTCAGAAACAGAGAATTTTAACAAACATTTTAAAGATCGATTTTAGATGCAGTTAAAATATTTATATAGCTATATTTCTCCTTTTACTGCTTTAGTCTAAACATTTCAATCATTAAAATAGAGAGGATTTCATGTGATTTTTGTGAGTTTCCAATAAAGAAATGCATGTTGAATGTACTAGGCTAGAACAAGTCATTTCTTATTTAAATTACGTATAAAGTAGATATTGCTTTTGATCGCCGGAAAAAGGCGTGGGATTTAAAATAAAAGTCCTAAGATCATGAAAAAAAAAATAGAAAAGAATAGTGCTAGAATTTTTTTTTTTTTTTTTTAAATATATAAATTGGCACGGGCGTATTAAAGTGAGGCGGGCAAGTGAAATCCCCCTAACCCATGAAAAATTAAGAATAAAAAAGTACAGACAGAATGTAAACAGAAAATTCTGTTGTAATTATGAATGAACTGACCATTGCATAATTTAATGTCATTATATGGTATAGTTTAGATTAAAGTTAATTCTTTCCTTTTTTTATTTGATTACAAAAGCAAACCGAAATTGTATTATAACTTGATTATTTTCTCAACATAATTGAATGTTTCAACTTTCTACTGAATGTTAGTGTTTAATGTCGCACTAGCAAAACCCGTGGCTTTGCACGCGTAGTTATTAAAATTTGCCAAATTCTATTTGTGTGCCTTTTAAATGGATGTGGAATATTTATTAATTAATAAATAATATGTACAATTCCACAGAAATCGTAATTTAGAACGTTTTTAGAACGTTTTCTGCTAATTTCACTCTTTCGAATTTCGAATTTTATTAGAAATTATTCTTAGCGAACATTTTTATCTTAAAAGTAACCGCCATGCCAAATTTCAAGTTTCTAGTCCTTTCAGTATCACAAAAGTTGTAAGTTTAGATTTTTTTTTCTCCTGCACCCATTTAAATTTCAATAAAAAAAAAAAAAAAAAAAAAAAGCCCTACACCCCCTTTGGGTTAAGTGCACCGATATAAAATATAGCCTATGTTGGAACAAGGACTTTCACCATCAATTTTCCTCCATTACTTTTGATGTCGGTTCGGTAGTTCCGTAGATACCTACAAACAAACGTTAGTTCTTTATAATATTAGAATAGATTGAAGACAGAACATGGCAGTCTTTGGGATAGCTCATGTGACTTTAAAAAGCTACTTTCATTTCAATAGGGAGGGTTTGAGCAACATGACCCTTTCCTGCATCACCCCTGATAGATTGCAAATATATAAGAGAAAATTTAAACTAAAAAGTTTTCTTTTTATACTGAAGAAGTGATCGTTAAATGTGATATTTAAAAGTCTTTTCTATCTTTCAAATTATTTGCTAAAGATTAAATATGTAGAGGAAAGAGGAAGACTGAAATATAACAGCTGTTGCGCGTGTTTTTAACATATTTGATCAGATGTATGGTACTAATCCGATATTATTCTGTTCTATATCACATTTAAAAGTATACTGCAGAAACTGATATTTTAGAAGAGAATTTCAAAGATCTACAGTCCGAATTGACATACGTAGAAGACGGAAAATAGGACACAGAGATATTTTTCATAAGCAAGAACGTCATTTTACCTTCAGTAACCTAGTAAAATCCAATAATGATTACGTTTCTTATTGACACTCAATATTGTACCTATATTGCATTCCTCGTAAATCCTTCCAATGAAATGCCAATATTGGCTAAATATTAGCTTCGCATTAGAAATAGTTTCAATAAAATACCGCTGTTACAGAAATATTGGCTTTACATTGGAGATATTCGTAATGAAATGCCAATATTTCGGAAGTATTCACTTTACATGGTTGTAATATGTTTGTCAAGTGTCAACATTAGGCGTACATAGCACGTGGCAAATGGGGTACCGTCCTTCTTAAAAATAGGAGGAAAAACACTTCATTTCTATCTTACCATAACTTATATGAAATTAAAACAAGAAAGAAAATCATGCGTCAAGCATAGATTTTGAAACACTTTCCAACACATTTAGAATACAGTAATGAAACTTCCCCGTTTAATGAGGTGAAAGTAGATATCTAAGTAAATAATTTAGCAAACGCATAACACATTTAAAAACCCGATTTTGACAATTACTATCTATAGTAAGAAAATAATTAAGATTATTTTGTGAATCTCTGTATATGATCTATCGATTTGTATATATACTATATATTATTCTAAAATTTAGTTCAGTTAGAAAACTCATGACATAATTGAAAATTCCCCTTCAGCAATTTTCGTCAATAAAAGGAAATATGCTCGAATTATTTTGTGAAATCCTGTATATGATCTATAGAGTTTATACACACGAAGTAATATGCAAAAAATTAGTTAAATTTAAAAACGCATATCACAAATGAAAACGCACTTCGAACTATTATCGCTCATAAGACAGTATACTCTTAGTTTAATTCTTTTGTGTGCGTCCCTGTAAACGAACGATAAATGCTATGCACACTACATTCTACAGTAATAATCTTATAGTAGACCTTAGCGAGTTATATCAATTTCAATATGTTTGAAATAGTGTTGCATCATTAAAACACATCGCAAACGATTTTTCCCCATAGAACATTATTGAGTGCCCTTGTAAACGAACTATGAATGCTATGTACTTCATTTTGAATGCCGAACATGTCATAGACATATATCAATTACATGGCAATCCGACTATACTTATGGGAGTTAGAGCACGGCCAGACAGATGGATAGACAGACAAACCGAAGCCATACATACTTTTTTCATTGTATAAGATTTTCCGATTTTGAAAGAAAAAGAAAAAACAAATCTAATTCTATACTATATTTAGAAAACACTTATACCAAAGATACAACAGAAAATTGTATGTCAAAGTACATTTAAGAAAATTATTTTTTTTTAATGCAGATATAAAGGTTATTTTAAGTTAAAATTAAATTATTTTTTTTTTTTAGTTTGACGGTTTCATGAACATGAAGACTTATAGACTGTTATATCATTCACAGTTGTGACTCACTCTGCAGCAAACGTCGCGAAATCAGTTTTTAATGAACATAACGTAAAGTCATAACATGGTATACTACTGCTGCAAGGTGTCCCGATTTACACGGGACGTCCCAATTTTCAGGTGTTCCTAGACCCATGCCGCCGAACCACTGCGCGGAACGTCAAAAATCCCCAATTTTTCACGATACACAAATCCATTTAAATTTATTTTAGTACCATATGCTATTCGTTAGCATCGAGTGGAGCCTAATGCATTATTAGGTTTTACTCGATGCAAGTAAAACATGTGAAAACAGAACTTACCTGTACCGGAAATTATTTTTGATTCCGCAGAATGGAAAACCGTACAAATTTATCTACTCTGCTGAGACGGAAAATTTTACCCATCCTTAGCTATTCTGGTTTTATAGGTTTTACTAATGCACTTTGTTTAGTAAAACCTGGTGAAAACGAAATCTGCTTAATCCTTACGGAAGGAATACCATACAATTATAACTGCGACATCGGAAACCTCTCCAAAACGGAATTTTGTTTCAGTTCTTAGCGATTTTGCTTTCACAGATTTTACTGTATAAGATTATTGTGTTTATTTAATAAGGTAAATACTACTAAGACGGAAAATCAAGTGACATGAGAAAGATACCGTTTTAAACAGATTTTCGTCTTGTCCGGTATAATTGTATAGCATTTTTTCCGTAAGGGACCATGAATTTTTTACGTTTAAGATAGAATTCCGTTATAGATAGGTTCCGTTTTCATTAGATTTACTATATTTTATGTTCCAATTTATATATAGAAGCCGTGGTCCCGTTTTTTTTTTTTTTTTTTTTTTTTTTTTTTTTTTTTTTTTAACCATTGGGAAAATGGTTGTTGTTTTCGGTCGAGAATGGACCTCTTGGCGTAATCACTTAACCGCGTAAGTAGACCAGTAAACCATAGTAGATTTAGCTTTTATGAATGAAAATGTAAGTTTCCATTAAAAAATAATGCCTTACGAAATAGAATTTCAGTAAATGCTACAGTATTTCGTTGATATATTTTTGTAATTTTTGTATTTTGCATATTATCACGGAAATTGTATATTTTTCTATTACACGTGCCAAAGAAAATCTGCATTCTCATTTATAAAGCTGGGGAATTTTACTATGATTGTGTCAAAGTAACGTCATTTTATTATGATCGCTGTATAGTAAAGCATTTTTATTTTAACGGAAGGCCCCCATGGTTAGATTAACGGAAGGCTCCCATGGTTAGATTAACACGGGTAAAGCCGGGTGTTCTGCTACTATCTCTCTATATCAGCGTTTGACTGTATGTTCCTTATATACAGATCTACAATTTAGGGGGGTCGGGGCAAGAGAGTGCTAAGCCACATTTTTGAACTTCTGAGATATTTCAATTTGAAAATTTGATCAAATACTCAAACCAAGATATATAACCTAAAGTTTTTTCGCCAATGTCTTAGTAACATTTGAGATAATCTGAGTAACAATACAGCATTACTTTAATGATATTACTATTACGTTTTTTGTAAGTTAGCTATCTTCATTGGAGGCATAAACATCTGGGGCAAAAACGAAACCTGGGACAAATGCTGCCGCCAAGTGACATTAGAAACAAATTATATGTAGGATATTATAATTTACAATATTCGGCAACAGATTACAGTGTTAGATTTATTTCACCAAAAATGTGGTTTGGCACTTTCTTGCCCTGACCCCCTCAATTTTTGATCGATTTACACGAAACTTGATATGCATACTTTTTATAACAAGAGTAAAATTACTGGATATTTAAAAAAAAATCTCCAACCAGTCAAATATTAGTCTGCTATTAAATTGCAGAAAACTAATGGCCAAGAATAAAACTCAGTTTTCAAAATTTTGTTGTATAGATTATATCCCCCAACTTTATGAAAGAATACAATACGCTTTAAAGAAATATGACATAACATTAATTGCTAAAGCTCCAACTAAATTACAAAATCTGGTCCACAGGAAAATAGATCCCATAGATATGCATGAAAAAGAAGGAATATATATCACCCCATTTAAAAATAAAAATAAAAACGAAATATTTACGTACATAGGAATGACAATAAGGAAATTACAAGACAGAATAAAAGAGCATATGGCAGACATAACAAGAGAAAAACCATCTACAGCATTATCTCGTTTAAATTTAAAAAGAGAAATTGATACACTGCAAAAAAATAATTGTTGATTTTACAGTATAAAACTGGCACCCAGCTGCTAGTATTATACCGTAAAATTAACAGTATTACTGCTTGCACGGCAGCGTATTACTGCTTATTTTACTGTTTAATACTGTTAATTTTACGGTATAATACTGGCAGCTGGGTGCCAGTTTTATACTGTAAAATCAACAATTATTTTTTGCAGTGTGCCAATGGTGCATTTGGTTTGGAATAACTCACCTCGCTCAATAGACTCATCCATCCTTCTGTTTTTTACTTTCTTATATCTATAATAGAAGAAAGTATTGTAATCGAAATTTTTTTTCGACTTCTGGTTTTCGACGAATTTACACGTTTTAGGAGTCAGAGATTCCGAAAAACATGTTTTTACAAAATGTCTGTCTCTCTCCGTTGTGTCCGTGTGTGTGTCCTCGAAAAGCGTGAGAAGTTATGTACAGAATTGAACCAAATTTCATTTATAGGTTTTTGACTATGGCCAGCATGTCCCACTTGAATTTGGGGATATTCCGCCGGAAGGGGCTTTGTGACAGCGATTTTAGTTCCATTTTCAATATTGTATCATCGAAAAGTGCATTAAGTACGCGCAGAATTGAACAAAATTTTATATATATGTTTTTTGATTATGGCTGGCAGGGCCCAGTTGAATTTCGAGATATTTCACCGGAAGGGGGCGCTGTGATAGCCACTTAAAGAAATCAAATTCGAAAAGATGTACAAAAAATATTTAGAAATCCTATTTTTTTCCCTTCAAATGTTTAGCCTTGATCTAAGGATTCCGGAGCAATTTTTGTTTCCCCTGTATCTTAAAAAATGGCTGAGATATAGCAGTTTGAAATTTTAGGGTGGCTGACATTTTGAAACAAGGTAGCAGGATTCCTCCATAAAAGGATTTAATTTATGAGGTTTTGTGAACATGCTTTCAGACAAATTTTCTTTCATCGTTGAAACCATCGCCATTGTTCCAAATCTTATATGCTTAACACTATATTCATTATATGCTTAACATTATATTCATATTCACCAACATCAATTTCTCGTCAAACAAGGGGACACTTGGCGAAATATCGCCAAATTTGGCGAAAAATAGGTTGCCTTAAGTGAAGCCAACTTGGCTATAGCTGACTAATTTGGCGAAATTCTGATTCAAATTTAATATTGACGAGAACTGGGAATGAATCTTCTGTAATCGGGTTCCACGCATTTTAGCTTAGTGTTTTCCAGTAAAATTAGCTAAAATGTTAAAACAAAGGAGTAGGGAGGCTACCTTTCTCCACCGATACAGGCCAGAAGTTCTTTTCGTAGTCGTGTTGTACATCGGCTGCTCGTGCAACGAAGGGTGCTTCGCATCCAGGTAACCCGACGATTCGCAAGCAGGTGACGGACAACAGAATGACGAAAAATACTGATTTTAAAGGCGGGTGATAGCGAATTTTGAAATATTAGCATGTATGAGATAGAAGAAAGTTTTTGGATTGGCATATCTGACTAGTTCATATTTGGATTCGCCTTGTGATATTCGACCAGCATACTTTCCGGAAGTTACAGAATTTTTTCTCATTTTCGCCCTCTTGATGATGGCCAGGTTCTGGTCGAAAGCGGTCATTATTAATTTTAATTTTCTCTTCACTTTAGGTTAAAGGAATTTAATAAGTGTATCTCTTTTATTGTACACTTTTTATTTATTGATAGATATTCAGACTTTTAACACTAGAACCTCCAACAAGAGTCAATTTGACTCCGAACAAATGAATAAACGTTGATACGAATAAGAAATCTCTTCATAAAATAAGTTAAATATACATGCCACACAAGTTAAATAAATAAGGTAAATAGTTTTAAATAAAAATTTTGGTGTAAAATATTTTTTACATAACTTGAGTAAAATTTCCGGTAGTTCTAGTGTTAGTATGCGAGTAATAATTCTACCTAGTCAAGTCATACCATTTACTATTAAGCCCCACCAGTGGCTGAGAGGTTCTGCTCTTAAAACTGGTAGATGTGAGGTGCTGGGTTCGAAATCCTGTCGAACTCGTCGACCTAACCGTTCGGAGTTTACCGTGGTTTTCTTCGAACCTTGCTGTAAATACGGGTTAGGATCCCTTAGAAAGACCCCCACGGAGGGCACTCCTCCCTAGGGCCTATATCCCTCGTGTAGATAATCGGCCGTCATAAATCAACCCAACCATTTACTATTAAAAGTTGAGCCTAAATCATTTCTAAATGTTGAATAGAATTAGGTTTTCTCTCCACAAAAATCGAAGGATCTCTTGTAATGCAAATGCAACATATCAGGTTGATATACCGCTAGTAATTTTATAAAATGCAATATAGTCTATGCACAAAGCAGGATTTTTCTGCAATATTTCATGATATTCCGATACTACTACTTAATAAAGGGATAAGACTTGAGAGGTTTCTAATAAAATCTAGAAACTTTCACATGTCTGTGGTACCCTCCAATGAAACTAATCAAGACAGTAAATTTTAGAGATTAGAAAGGTTGTATGATAGTTTAAAGAACAACCTTTAAATGCGTATGCCAACATTTTCGTAATTTTATTTTGTAAAGCAATTACTTAACATTTCATTACTACATGTAGTTGTACAGAAAAAAGCAAAATAACTATAAAAATAATAATGAAATTGTTTTCCATGATAAATTTAAAACTTTATTCTACTACTAGCAAGCTACGCCCGCTACGCTGGTCAATTTCTCTTAACGAACTTTTAATCAAACAAAATATTGACATTTCATAATTTACTCTTATATTTTAACAAAATAATAAGTCTACTATAATTTGTGACTCGTGCCAATATACACGTCAGTACACGTCACCCATATCATTATCTTTTTACGCATGAAGGTTGGTACTCCATTGCGAAATTTGGTAATTTTTGAAATTCAATATTTGTAAAACGGCATAATCATTAGATTTGAAATTTATATCAAGAAAAATACAATTTTTTACCTTTCAAACGCAGTTTATCTAACAATTTTCTGACAAATACTTTTCGAGCAATTATTTTTTTCAGTAAATTCAAATGTTTCATTTTCCGAGATTAATCTGTGGCAACAACTGGCGAAAAACCCAGTCGTCAGCAACGCATAGCTTATTATTAAAGAGGCTGATGGAGCAGGGATTGTCATCATCAATTTGCCATCATCACTTCGGTCCTGTAAAATCGGTTCTGGAGTTCCAGAGATTCTATAGAAATTATAATTTAGAATGATTTTAGAACGCTTTTCGCTCATTTCACCCTTTTAAATTTCGATTTTTTTTAATTATTATTCTTAGTGAGCATTTATATCTTATAAGTAACTACAATGCCAAATTTCAAATTTCTTGCTCCTTCATTATAAAAAAGTCGCAATTTTCGAACATTTTTCGCTCTTGCACCCCATTGGGGTTAGTGGCACCGACATAAAATATAGCCTATTTTGGAGTAGGGATTGTCACCATCAATTCGCCACCATTACTTTTGAAATCGGTTCTGTAGTTCCAGAGATTCCATAGAAATTGTAATTTAGAATGTTTTTACACCCTTTTAAATTTCGTTTTTTTTTTATTTGTTCTTAGAGAGCATTTACATCTTATAAGTAACTAATATGCCAAATTTCAAATTTCTAGCCCTTTCAGTATAAAAAAAATTGCAATTTTAGAACGTTTTTCGCTCATGCACCCCCTTGGGATTAGTGGCCCCGACATAAAATATAGCCTATGTTGGAGCAGGGATTGTCACCATCAATTTGCCTCCATTACTTTTGAAATGGGTTCTGTAGTTCCAAAGATTCCACAGAAATTGTAATTTAGAATGTTTTTAGAACGCTTTTCGCTCATTTCACCCTTTCAAATTTCTATTTTTTTTTTTTTTTTTTTTTTTTTGTTCTTAGAGAGCATTTGCATCTTATAAGTAGCTACAATGCCAAATTTCAAGTTTCTAGCTCCTTCAGTATACAAAAAATCGCAATTTTAGAACGTCTTTCGCTCCTGCACCCCCCTGGGGTTAGTGGCACCGACATAAAATATAGCCTATGCTGGAGCAGGGGCTGTCACCATCAATTTGCCACCATCACTTTTGAAATCGGTTCTATAGTTCCAGAGATTCCACAGAAATTGTAATTTAGAATGTTTTTAGAACGTTTTTCGCCCAATTCACCCTTTTAAATTTCATTTTTTTTTAATTTGTTCTTAGAGAGCATTTACATCTTATAAGTAGCTACAATACCAAATTTCAAATTTCTAGCTCCTTCAGTATACAAAAAATCGCAACTTTAGAACGTTTTTCGCTCCTGCACCCCCCCCTGGGGTTAGTGGCACCAACATAAAATATAGCCTATGTTGGAGCAGGGGTTGTCACCATCAATTTGCCACCATCGCTTTTGAAATCGGTTTCGTAGTTCCAGAGATTACCCCCTACAAACAAACAAACAAACAAACAAAAAAACAATCTTTACTCCACAATGAATATTCTCATTTTGTTTTTGAAAATGACTCAGAAGAGTCGAAACATGTAAAACAACTAATAAAAGTTATTTTAATTTATATTATAGTTGTTAATTTTACACCTTTAGCATTTAAAAGTAATAATCTTTACTCCTTTATAATATTAGTACAGATAATTTTAAAACCGTATTCAAGTATTTTATACCTATTTTTCTGGATTCAATAATTATGTTATTTTGTTATATGGCCTCATATTGAAAATTATTCTTTACATAAAGGCTCTAAACTTTTTTTTTATATTTATTTCGATCTAAAATTCTGATGATTAGGATCCATTTTTCTTTGTTAAAGATGTATATTTTCAACTGTTTACGTTATTCGTGCAAATCAATGCATCAAAAAAAATTTCTGAATAATATGAATATGTGAAAACGGTATCTGTGTCTACCGAAAACCTGCAATAAATGGAAAAATCTCATCGATATGGCGAAATCAATAAGATTACCAATACAATAGTACATTTGCTAAAGCAAAAACCTGACTAAAACGAATTTTTCTCCGGTCTCTTAAAATTCCGTCTTAACAGGTTTTACTGTTTTCAGTTTTTTAAATTCATTCATAATTTACTATTATCATTTTCTTCTGTTTTCACCCTGTTAGCTTCTTTAAATGTGTTTTTTAAATTTCCCATTTTTAGAATTATAATTTAAGACAATATTCTTTGTTTGCTTTAGCACTAGATGGCAGCACTACAATTATTTCTTATATTTATCTGTTTGTTGCAGCTTTTCTTACGTTTTGTTTAAAAATCCTGTCAAATTAGAGTAAGATATGCGAAATATAAATTAATGAATGACTAAATTTATCGCAAAAATGGATAAATCTTTTTCATCTTTAGACTCTGTACAAGGGCACCATTTCAAAACTCACTTTTTTCGGGAGTGGGGGGCAATGTTTTCTTCGAGGGGGTCGAAAACAAAATTCCCATCTTTGTGCACAGCTGAGAAACAATTGATACCGTTTTATTCTCACATATGTTTTAAAATTAGCTAACGTGAAAATACACATTAATGATAAATGCGTCTCACTTTGAAAATGCTGCCCTGGCAAGGCTTTAGTAAATATTATTGATAATTCAAATCTTACTAGTTATACTCTTTGGTTTCTGATTTTTTTAAATCTGCCCTGCGATGACTAATACACTCTGAAATATTAAATGCCTTGAGGGGGACTTCCCCTCTCCTTGACTAGTCTCTCCCAAACGGCGCCTCTGATTCTGTATCGGTATTCTGACGAGATGATTTTTTTAAAAACTTGCAGACAGTACCTGTCTTTTGGCGGGGCATGTGCCATATGGACCCTTGTCCCCAAACTCAAAAGTAACCCAAAACTGTAAAATGGCCAAAGTAAGTTATTTTTAAAATATAAAAACTATTCTAGAAGGGTCCGGTCCCGATATCCCGGTCCCGAAAGCTCAGAGGGTCTGTTGAAAACCTCCAATGCAGAGTTCAAAAAGTTTACATGCACAACATGCATATACCAGCCAAGTTTCCTGTGTTTTGAGTACCACAGTTTCTGAATATAAATATTAGCTTTATTTAGTGAGAAAATTCTGCCATTAAGTAAAGCAATATTTTTCAAACTCTTCGTAGAACTCAAAAAAAAAAAAAAAAAAAAAAAACAATGAAACTTTTATAAATTTCATAGCTTTAGTGATTATGAAAGGGATCTTCAGTAGATATTACAATAAAAAATGCATTTTTTTAAATTTTTTTTTCTAGAAAAACAAAGTTATGCGCACTATACTGTATATACATTTAGATCCATTCTTTCTGTATTAGAAAGTCTGGATGTTTCTTTTCCTGGATTATCTGAACAGTTATTATTATTGTGTTCATAAAGTCTGTATAGTATACAGATGTGTTTATAATTTCACGCACTGCAAAAAATAATTGTTGATTTTACAGTATAAAACTGGCACCCAGCTGCCAGTATTATACCGTAAAATTAACAGTATTAAACAGTAAAATAAGCAGTAATACGCTGCCGTGCAAGCAGTAATACGCTACCGCGCACAAGCAGTAATACGCTACCGCGCATGCGCGGTAGCGTATTACTGCTTGCACGGCAGCGTATTACTGCTTATTTTACTGTTTAATACTGTTAATTTTACGGTATAATACTGGCAGCTGGGTGCCAGTTTTATACTGTAAAATCAACAATTATTTTTTGCAGTGCGCAAATTGAACGTTTCCCATATTTTATTATTAAGAGAGAGTCCCCATACCCACACAAATCTACTACTATTTTTTCTTCATGGATAGTCAAGAATAGGGTAATTATACGGCCTAGAAATGTTTTTTACCACGAACTTCCACAGGCATAGTTATGCCAGTACAGTGGAGCCTGGACACTATTAGTGTCCAGACTCTCTCCATCAAGTTAATAAATTTGTCCTCGTCATTGCTAGCTAGACTACTAAATAAGTAACATAGGCAACAGGCCATAGGAATCACAACTTTTAGAGCCCTCGCAGCCTGAATATGTAGAATTTCTGATTAGCGTTGTATTATTATAATTTGGTATTATTGCACAAAACATTGCCCTATCTACTTGCGTGGACGTTTAAATAAGTAATGTTTAGTGAATTTAATAGCATTTTATCTCATAAGGAATTTTTTGTTGTAATTTTTTATACACGTTACTGAAATACCTACTTTAATATACTATTTACTAAAATACTTTTTTTTATTATATTTCTTACATATTACGTTACAATCTACAGTGAATCGATTTAGTTGCGAGTCAAATGACTAGCAATTAAATTGATGCACTTTTCTTATGTTACGTTATTCTCTTTTAAATTGGTGCTCTTTTTAAATTTAATGCACTGTTATTCTCTTTTTATTTGTTTTGTCTTAATATGAGTCACTTGAGAACTAGATACGTAAAAAAAATAAAATAAATAAATAAATAAATAAATAAAAATAAAATAAAATCATTGCAAGTTCATATATGGTTTTGAAAGAAGGCGATGCCTCGAGACTTGAATTGCTTCTAGACGACTTAATCAGTCACTGGACCTGTCTTTCTGACAGAGCTGTTATTCTTTTTGTTTCTGTCTGACTTTACGATGTATGTACTTTTGTTATTTATTCCATCTTCCCGAATTAGACAACACTATGTAGAAATGTAATAGAAGATAAGTATCAAAAGGGATATTAAACAGTTTGTGTCCAGCAATCGTAATTCTTCTTTATTATATTGGGATGAGACCATGTTCTGATTAAGAGATTTCCATAAGGCAATGTTTCATTTTTGGGCCCCTGTAAATTGGTTGGTGGTTTTGAAGCACTATGCTTCCAACTTTAGGTATGGAATCCTTTACTAGTAGGTAGCACCAAAAGCACACGAAATCTACAAACTTGTATAATTTTTGTATTTGCATAAGGAAATGAATGTGAAATGTGAAAACATGTTTTTCTTTATGTTAATTCGGTCCCAATCATAGAATATAAAGGAGTTGCTGCTAGTAGGGCCGACAACTCAGCAATATGAGTATCAAAGACTTGAAGCAAAAACTTGGAAATGTTCCGTGGAGACATTTTAGTATTTAGAGGTGGGATATTTCTCCGGCAACAAACCGAATAGGAATTCGGTGCGTCCTTTTCTACTGTTTCTCTACTAGTGTAAAGCTTTAAGTCTGACTCACTAACTGGAAAAATAAGTTGTATATAAGAAGATTGTTAAGTATTACCTCCTTCAAAGTGAAACTGGAAATCGGTTCCAGGTGTACACGTATAAATATTCTCAAGAGACTATTAGATTTGCCAAGAGCATATAAATTTTATCTCCCTTCTTCTGATCTGACTATATACAGACTTCTATTGCACAATAAATTCGTAGTACTTGAGAAAAGAAGTTTCACATCTCTCAACCACTTGAAAAGCCTCCTTAGCTCCATAACCTCGCTTATTAAGTCATTGAACTACTTGAAATTGATCTACAGTATATACTCAATTTTTGAGAGGCTACAGAAGGTAATTTTGTTGCTAGCTCCGAGCAGAACAGTCTGGAGAATTGTTCTCTCTTCGAGAAAGACCGATGGTCCGAGTGCCATGAAAAGCTGTGAAGTTTTGCCCGGAAGGTGAAACGGGCGTCCTGGCAACCAAAAAACTTTAAAACCCATGAACTGAAAACCAATGTGTGTGTGTCGCTTCTTGTATTTTGTAAATTTTCTGTGTACTGTGAAGTAGTGTTATTAAAATTAATGTTAAGCCAAGCAAGCCTTTTAATTTAACGAAGCTACACTAGCTACGGGGGAAAACAACTCTGGCGATTTTCACGATTCTTTTTAAATCATTTTTTGAATGTTTATATGTCTACACTGCAAAAAATAATGCGCGGCAGCGTATTACTGCTTGCACGGCAGCGTATTACTGCTTATTTTACTGTTTAATACTGTTAATTTTACGGTATAATACTGGCAGCTGGGATGCCAGTTTTATACTGTAAAATCAACAATTATTTTTTGCAGTGTATAATGTTAAGTAATAATCGGATTTGGATAGTAAAATCCCCCTAATAAAGTTACATCGGCAAATAATGTGCTCCTGGGCACAAAATCAATGCAACGCTGGATACCCCAGAAACTGTTTAAAGCTAATTCGCTTAATTATTTTTCTCTAATGCAACTTTTCTTTTACTTTTATTAAGTATATATATTTTTCTTATAAATATTTTATAACATCAATGAAATATGTTAAAAATGTAATTTTATAACCAGTAAATTTCATCAATTCAGTTATTAGATAATGCGAAATACGTGTATCGAATTCAATATGTTCACAGCTGTTTTAACCCTTTCCGGCGCGGAGTATGTCTATTTGTAAAATGATGAAATAATCGACTGACACCAGAATTTGTAAACGAATTCATTAAACAATTAAAAATTGCTTATTTTCCAGTACTTTATAAAAGAAAAATGTTAATTAAATATTCTTGGTGCCGTTTGTCAGTTTTGGAATTAAAATTAGGTGTCCTTTTTTGTAACCACCGCCCGCTAAAGGGTTAACTATTTTCCAATTTTTTTGGAAAGTTCATAATATTGTTTTAGATTTAAAAAAATAAACTATATATCCGAATTTGAATATTAGGTACGTATATATATGAATATATATGAATAATAGTAAGATAAAATGGGTATTAGAGATATGATTGTTAATTATTTTTCCATAATTGCAGTAAAACATTGTATTAATTTCTTTTTATTTGGTGTTTAGGACCAGACTTATGTTTAAATGTTCGGATTCGGGTTGGTTTCGGTGCGGGCCACGGATGGACAAAAATTATTTTGTAAGGTTCGGGTCTAGTGTTGCCTTGCACAGAAAAAAAAATAAAACCCAATTTGGGTCGAAAGAGTCTTAGGTAAGTGCCCAAATTGGGCCATGCCTGTTTTGGTTACCACTGTGTATCCATTTTGGGCACTGTTAAATACCCATTTATTTATTTATTTATTTATTTTATGGGTATTTAACAGTGCCCAAAATGGATACACAGTGGTAACCAAAACAGGCATGACCCAATTTGGTCACATACTTAAGAATCTTTCGACCCAAATTGGGTTTTATTTTTTTCTGTGTGCCCACTGTCTCAAAAAGCGGGACAGCGGCTGCTTAATCGGAACATAAAAATACAGTAAATCATATGAAAACTGAACCTGTCTATAACAGAATCTTTTCTCGAACGTAAAACATTCATGAGCCTTTACGGAAGAAATACCACGGAATTATGCGTTTTAAAACGGAATCTTTCTTCGGCGACTTGAAATTTTGTTTTCATAGATTTTACTGTACTAAATAAACAAAATAAACCTATGCTGGAAAATATGTAAAAGTTTACTAGGTAGGGACAAAAAAAAACCTTTAGGAGAAGTGTTTTATTGAGCAGTTATATTGTATTATCCTTCCGTATACGGAAGAAATGAACGTCCCTATAGGGACTATGGACTATTTGCGTTTATGACAGAATTACGTTATAAACAGGTTCCGCTTTCACAGGTTTTACTAAACAAAGTACAATAAAACTTGTAAAAATAAAATTGCTACCCACAGGAAAAATTATTTCGTCTTAGCAGATTCATATTTACGCTTTTTCTTTCGACATAATCATAAAAAAAAAAATCCGTTATAGAGAGATTTTGTTTCCACAAGTTTTACTTCATTAAGTTCCAGTCGACGCAGACTAACGAATAGCATGCAAGTTACTAAAATAAATTAAATTTTGTGCATCATGAGAAATCAATATATTTTTGGCGTCGGAACAGGTCTTGGAATCCATGGAAATCGGTACATCTGGCAACTCTATTCGGATCAGATTTAATATTAATTTACAAGAAATTTGAAGATTTGGGCTGAACTACAGTTCCAACTTGTTCAATTACAGCAGATTCAACACAATATATTTGTAAGGTGATACTGTGAATACTAATTGTTCACTTGAAAGCAGTTCGCCTGCACTAAAAACTAAATATCTGTTCAAGGTCATATCATGGACAACCATCGTTTCTTTTAAAAAAAACATCCCCTATGAACTAACAAATCAGCTTATTCAATATATGCGTATTGTGCTTATTTTGCAGGTAGATGCTAGAGAAAATAAAAAGGTGAAAACTTAACGCTATCATCAGACAGATCACTTCCTAACTATATACTATTAAATAGACATAACTTAATAAACAGACGATAAGAATCTAATTAGATACTTAAAATGGGGATGAGCCCATGAGCCGATCAAAAGACCTTGATTTTGTTTGCTTATGCAAATGAAGTTATTTAGTATGCGTTGGTCGCAAGTCTTTTTGTACCTTTTTATCACTATGTTCACTAATCACTTAATAACATAGTCGACTGAAAAGGAATTTCGCGAAAAATAACACGGTATTATCTTTTGGGCCAGAACCAGAAGAATCAATTTATGTTGATTTCAATGATTTATGACGTTGTAGGATGGACTTGATTTTCCATTTTGCAGGAAGAACAAAGTTATGATGTCTCGTGAAAAAATAAAGAATTTAAGCTGCAAAAGTAAAAATAATTCTTGGTGAATGTCTACACTGCAAAACAAAATTAACAGTAATAAACAGTAAAATAAGCAGTAATACACTACCGCGCATGCGTGGCAGTGTATTACTGCTTATTTTACTGTTTATTACTGTTAATTTTACGGTATAATACTGGCAGCTGGGATGCCAGTATTATACTGTAAAATCAACAATTTTGTTTTTGCAGTGTACCATTATAAATACATATACTATATTTATAAATGAAAGATTTTAAAGTTTTAATTTAGAATTCATACAACAGCATGATAAATATATGTATTCGTAAATTCTTATATTAAAATTTATTCTTTCTTTGCATTCATTTATTACAACAAAACAGAAAAATATTGTTATTAGTACAGAACTAAGACTATTTTCCTGTGAACAGTGTCTATGTTAAGGGTTGGCTCGTATAATAAAATAACTTTGAATGAAAAAGAAAATTTTTGCGAATTCAATTTACTAGTTAACCTCATACGAACAATTATTTAAAAAAAATGGAATTATCTTTTAAAAACAGAAGTAATGCTTTATGTCCATCAGCGGCGTAGCCAGGGAGGGGGTCCAAATGCTCTGAATACCAGTAATAATGTAAAGTTTTCTTTGCATTGATTATCGCAGAAAGTTCTCCAGTTAGATAAGTCAAAGAAAACTTTACAAAATTAGTGGTATTCAGAGCATCTGGACCCCCACCCTGGCTACGCCACTGATGTCCATCAAAGTTTAATTTTATTATTTTCGGTACAAGTTCTGCCTTTAGCATGTTCATTCTTATGTTTATTTAGTAGGAATAATGTCACCGCAATTCATATCACAGCAAAGACATTTCCTTATTTGATCTTTTTCGGTCTGTTATTGCAATTCGTGAGCCACCACAATTTACGCCATTCTTCTCTTTTCCCTTATAAGGACCTCAAGCCTCAAAATTTCAAGATCTGTCCACACATATCTCTAAAATAATATAAAAAAATTGCCTTTTCCTATGGTTTAACTCAAGAAAAGTAAATGTTCACCGCACTTGCGTGTTATTTGAATGAGGTGTGCATACAATTCAAGGGGTGGCCCGGGGACTAAATACTTATTTTAGGTTTTTTTTTCTTTCATTTTTATAACCTCTATTTTTAAAAAAGCGCGTGGGCTGTGATATTATTTTTTTAATGGATCTTTATTTGTATGTAAATGTTTCAGATATCATTATTATCTTTAATCCATATTTCATGGCTTGGAGACTTAAAAATCGGAAAAACGCTGTAGAGTAAAATCTTCTAAGACGGAATACTTAAGAAAGGAAAAAAATCTGTTTTAGACAAGTTCCCTTCTTTGCATGTACACCGTCTCTTGTAAATGTATTTTTATTCTTTTCTCACGTATTATTATATTAATTTTGCATGGATCAACACATTTTTCCGTTTAAGATAGGGTTCCGTCATAGACTGGTTCTTTTTCCTACGTTTTGCTGTTTTTTAATTTTATTGCCTGGAAATCTACTATTCTTTAAAAAGAATAAATTTTAAATTTTAATTGTTGAATAATGGCGATTTAAAAATACATGCATGTTTTTTGCAAAAATTGTTGGGCCCGGCCAAATTTTTCTGATTTTTGCACGGACCAGGTCATACAAAGACGCTGGGACAAAGATTTTTATACGGACTGGGTCGAGACCGGGCCTGAAAATTTCGGCCCATGCAGACCTCTAGGAAGAATGGAGTACCAGTCCCGCCTCTGTATGGAAAAAATAAGTTAGGTCCTGCCCAGAAAGAGAAGGCCCGGAGAATGACTAGGCCCGGCTCGAGTGTCGTGAATGAAAATTGGCCCGATCCTGGCCAGTCAGTGCAGACCTCTAGTGTACGCTACCGAAGGCAAGAATTTTGTTTAAATATATAAATTAATTGAACATTGATTTTAGGGTATATTTAAGGTTACTGTCACGGAGCCGGGCGGGTCTGCTAGTTAATAATAATAATTAATTATCTGTCATCTGGATTAAATGTTTCAAGCAATAATTCGGTAGATATCCCCGTTATGTATTCTAAAGAAACAAAAATATTTCAAAATCCCCACGTTTTAGAAGTTTTCAAAATTCCCTTCCTAAAAAAACAGTTTTCTTCCTGGATTTAAACTGGGTTTTTCTCACAGAGTTTCTAATATACTATTTTTGCTCTGAGGTTTTTCTCTAGCACTTACAACTCGAGTTAGTACTGCTTAAACAATAATCCAATAAGACAATATAATATCGAAATTACTTATTATTACACTTCAGTTGTACATGCTCATATCTCGAAATCTAAAATCCTGAAATAGACAGATCGTTTGTATTCTCTTCTCACTAAGATAATATTCATGACATATAGATACAATACTGAACTTATAATCACTGCTGCACGTGGGGAATACAATACGCGCATTTTGTTACGGCAAAAAGTCGTGGTTTCGTGAAACTAAAATTTACCTATTATAAAGATCTTGTTCTGGGAAAAGCTTTTTTCCTTGTGTATTCTTCGTATAAATATATTCATATGACTCGTGACCTGGATCAGATAGAGCTATTGACGTCACATCGTCATTTTTCGGGGCCATGTCTCCCTAAGTCTCTAGGTCACGAATAGGATGCGAATGAGGATTTTAGAGGAACATCCTTTTTTTTTTTTTTTATCAGGCGAACGCAACAATTGTAATAACAGATATAATTACTGGCATAATGTGGCATTTTCCGATTTATCGGTTTGCTCAAAAAAAGTGTACCATTGACAATATTCTAGGGCAGATCTGTCCAATATTGCGCCCTTTAACGTCTTGTTACCACACCTGCAAATATTTCCTTTTACTTAGCTTTTTTTTTTTCTTTAATAAAATCCATTTTAAAAGATTTTTGCTTTAAATCATTAATGTTTGCATACTTTTTAAATTTTTTCCTCTGCAAACAATTTCGAACTCTTACCCAGGAAATTTAACTCACACTATGATCTACATTTACTTTGATTTATGTATTTTATAGAATTTATTTTTACACGGGACTGTGAGAGAGATGTATGTGTATTGTGTAGACGTGTGTGTATAGCTTCCGCTACCATAATTAGATAATTACCACACTAAATGATACCAATCCATTTGCTATGTTTTTGCAACTCTGTGGACATGCGGGAGTATAAAAACGGGATTATTTCAATTAATAAAAAAATTTGTACTACGATGGTGTGGTTAGACATTTTAGAATGCTATGTTGCAATTCCATACTATATACTATTTAGATTTAGGCTAAATGTTTCAGTTATTAAATATTGTTGTGGATATTAAAATTGTATGATTTTGATTTTAATCCTCAATTCACTTTTATTGGTATGTTATTAACAAACCAGAGGACTCGTGCGAGGATTTCGCACTGCAGTCAAATATTTCTTACCAACATAATATCTAATATATTTTAGAAGCACGTTTAAAATTCTAAAGAAAAATTAATAATTAAAAATATATACAAACAACATTAGTCAAGCCAGAATATCATCTCATTTAGTCCATCAAATTTACAATAAAAATTGATCGAATATAGCAAAAGGCACGCGCGATAACAAAATAAATAAATAAATAAATAAATAAATAAACAATCGTATTTTAATTGTATTAGCGGATGACGTCATCCACTTCAAGAAAAACACGGGACAAAGAAAAATAAATTGAATACATATAAAATGTAATCTAATTTAATATAACAAAGCATACATTTTAAGTTACACGTGAAATAACACTGCTTCGATCGATCGATGATGTCTTTTTCTTCTAAACATTTGAATTTGAATTTTGCTTTTTAATCATAAATATAAAATAATCCCGTTCAAAAACATTCCACTTTATCTTTTTTTTGTACAATTTATTAATTTTTTTATAATCATTGTTGAGCACGATACAACGCGGTATTTTATTTTTGTGACAACATTGATCTGAGAAAAACCTTTCATTTCAATTATGAAAACAGTGCTGATTTAATATTTAGTTAACTGCAATTTTCAATCACAAAACATGTTTTAACGAAATGTGAGTGAGCTATGTCAGAAACCGGTTCAAAAACTTTTCGAATGATACCTCATTCATTACTGTGCGTTTTGTAAATGCATAGAAAACGGGATGTTGACAACCAGAAGTAATACATACACTGCAAAAAATAACTGTTGATTTTACAGTATAAAACTGGCACCCCAGCTGCCAGTATTATACCGTAAAATTAACAGTATTAAATAGTAAAATAAGCAGTAATACGCTGCCGGTAGCGTATTACTGCTTGCGTGGCAGCGTATTACTGCTTATTTTACTATTTAATACTGTTAATTTTACGGTATAATACTGGCAGCTGGGGTGCCAGTTTTATACTGTAAAATCAACAGTTATTTTTTGCAGTGTAGTAATGATTATGAGCCAGTAAAAACTATAACTTAAATTACAAAAAGTAGTCTTTACGAATATGGTCCTTTCTGTTGGATCTTGGATCCGCAGGCAAATTGACGAAAAAATAGGGCTAATTCACGAAAAAAATGAAGTGTTAAGCATCTGGCGTGGCAATTTTTGCTTCTTATCAATGTAAACATCGAAACGAATGTATATAGTCTTGAGGGGAGGGGGGAAATGAGTACCGCCTTATGCTATTTTATCATCAAATTGTCGCAGATATATGCGAGAGATACCATTCGAATGGGAATCGTGTCTACTTTCTGAATATGAATGCAATTTTTGAAATATGAATCGTCTACTTATTAAAATTGTAGCAACAAGACTTATAAAGGAAAATGAATTAAGGGTTTATCTATAAATTTTGAAAAATAAAATTAAGGTCTTACAAGGAAAAGTACCGGCAACATTCAATTAGCTACCAGAAAAAAAATATATAGGAATTTTAAATGTATATCGAACAACGGAGGATTCTTTGTGGATTTCCTAATTGCGGAGCAACTTAACATGAAAGCGATATGTAAGCGACTTGCAGAAACATAAGGGAACTACTGAAAAATTTAAGTTTAACTGTAGCACAAAACTACATAATTAAAAAATACTTAAAAATTTTAAAGTTAAAACGTAATAAAAAATACAGAAGAAAAAATAGCAGAAAAAGAAATTCAATTAAGTTTATAAATTAAATTATGGTTAAGTTTACAAAAATAAAATAGAGAAATATTACATTAGTTTCTAAGCCAGGAAAGACGAACAGCAGCCGAAAACTAGCCCAATTATCCCTCACCTCTAAAATAAAAAATAAAAATCATGCGTTAAGTATATAGATTATGAAACACTTTCTAACACATCCAGAAAGCTGTAACAAAACTTTACCATTAAATAAGGTGAAAGAAGATATGTAGTTGTACATATATGTAAATTGTACATACAGTTGATAACAGTTTCGAAAGCATATATATAATACATTTAAAAATCAAGTTTTAGAAATTATCTTCCATAGTCAAAAAAGTCGTCGAAATATTTTGTGCAGCCCTGTATATGATCTATAGATTTCGCTTACATATAGCATGATACAATTTAGTTCAGTTAGAAAATTTACATTTAGCAATTTTCGACAATCGATGGAAATGTACTCTGTGGACGATGGAAATGTACTGTATATTATATAAAGACTTTTGTACACACCAGATATTAAGCTAAAATTTAATTCAGGTAAAAAACGCAAAAGGCAACTTAATACTCGCTTCCAGAAATTACCAACCATAAACGGAAATGCATCTTGTACTTTGCGTAGCCCTGTATATATGAATGTATTTATATTCCACAAACTTCTCTTAGCCTACTAAATTAAATATAGTTCAGTAGGAAAATGCGTAACACAGATAAAAACAACTCTGAAGCAATTCACTCCCACAGTCAGTGATACTTATGAATTCCTTTGTGTATGTACACGCCACGCACTATGCAAAAATTTAGTTAAATTTGAAAACGCAAACCAAAGTTGAACATGCAGTTGTCACAAACGACTGTAATTATCGCAAGTAGACTGTAACCAAATTCTTTTATGTGTCCCTGTAAATGAAGTATAAACGACGTACTTTTCTATGAGCAATTTATAGTGCATCTCAGCAATGCATATAATTTTCATTATGTTTAAAATAGTGAAACATCATTAAATTACACTGCAAACGATTTTTCCCCGTAGAACATTACATAATTATTTTGTGTGACCCTGTAAATTAATAATAAATGCTTTGCTATTCTACAAAAAGCTCATTTTAGTGAGCTTCATAATTGTATATTTTACCATGTTTCAAATACACTGCTCAAAACAATTAAAGGATATTTGAAGTTTTATATAAAATAAAGATATAAACGAAATTTTTTTTGCCGAAAATAGAAGAAGAGAATCACAAATGCAAATTTTTCTGGTTTTCAAACTGTGGAGTATGCAAATTTTGAGTTCGACGTCAAAAACTTCGCTTCAGCGGCAGCGAATGAAATTTGACTTTCAACTGGATAAAAGAGAATGAAGACAAGGATGATCGGCATTCAGTGATTGCTTTGTTTCGATGAGTACGATGTCTCAGCGAAGTCATTTGACAGATTCAGAAGCTTGGAGAATTGTCGCTAGGTTAGAAGGGGGCCAAACTCAAGCCGAAGTAGCGCAAGCCATTGGAGTGTCACAAAGTGTCATTTCCAGGATCTGGAACCGTTTTTTGGAGAGTGGATGTGCAGGCCGAAGACCAGGGCAAGGTCGTAGACGGGCAACAACGCCCAATGAAGATCGGTATTTAGCGTTAACAGCTCGGAGACACCGAAACATGAACGCTACTCTTCTCCAACAACACCTTCGCTCGGCTACAGGCACCACGATTTCAACTCAGACTGTCCGAAACCGGCTCCATGCTGTAGGTCTGTATGCTCGCCGACCGATGGTATGTGTTAGATTAACATCAAGGCATCATCGCGACCGCAGGGAGTGGGCAACCGAGCATGTCAACTGGAGGAGAAATGAATGGAGCAATATTCTGTTTTCTGACGAGTCCCGTTTTTCTGTGCATCCGGGTAATAGGCGTATTTTCATCTGGAGGGACCGTGGCAGTAGGAATAATCCTGCGTTCGTGCACGAAAGTGTCAGATTTGGCGGTGGAGGAGTGTTGGTGTATGGTGGCATCTCCATAGACGGGCGCACTGACCTCTACATCATTCGAGATGGAGCTCTGACTGGTCGCCGATATAGGGATGAGATCCTCAGACCTATTGTAGTCCCTTACGCTGCAGCAATCGGAGATAACTTCATTTTAATGGACGATAACTGCAGGCCACATCGTGCAAACCTGGTGGAGGATTTCCTTTTCGAGGAAGGAATCGTTCGAATGGAATGGCCAGCGTGTTCTCCAGACATGAATCCAATCGAGCACGTTTGGGACGCTCTAGGAAGACGAGTTTCTGGCCGCCAACAACCCCCACAAACTCTCCAACGGGAGGGACATCTATGCTCTACAGATCTGGTTCCCAGTCTGAGCAGTCCCTCTTAGGCATTCAAAAATTCTCCAAGAACTGGAAAGAGCTCTTCTGGAAGAGTGGGGCAGAATACCCCAACTGGTCATTAATAGCCTCATTGAGTCCATGCCTCAAAGGTGTTCAACGTTGCTGGCCGCCCGTGGAAACCATATCCCCTACTGAAAATGATTTTCTTTGAAGAAAACACCTTTTCTTATTCTTTTTTTCTCATATGCACAAATTGTGTTTTTTTCCTTTTGTACACAAATGCGCAATAAAATGCATTTTTTTCTGCCAAACATGTGTAATTTATTCTCATATAACCTACTATGTCTGTCGACCATGTATCAATCAGCTAAAAAGTTTCCCAGATACAAAATCCACCTAAAACTGCAATATCCTTTAATTGTTTTGAGCAGTGTAGTATATACCAAAATGCACTTGAAACGATTTTTTCCCATTGACTGCAAGGTAGCGGCAAAATGTTGACTGTCCCTGTAAACAGACTTTAAATGTTATACACTTCATTTTCAATAGGGATTATTCTATAGTAAACGTCAATAACATATCAAAATTTCAAGGCAATCCGAATATATTTATGGGAGTTAGAGTATGGACGGACGGCCAGACAGACCGACTGATTTTAAATGTTACGCACTTCATTATCAATATGAATTATTCTACAGTAAACGTCAATAATGTACAAAATTTTCAAGGCAATCTGAGTATATTTACGGGAGTTAGAGCATGGACGGACAGCCAGACAGACCGACTGATTTTAAATGTTACACACTTCATTTTCAATATGGATTATTCTACAGTAAACGTCAATAATGTACAAAATTTCCAAGGCAATCTGAGTATATTTACGAGAGTTCGAGCATGGACGGACGGCCTGACGGACCGACTAACTTTAAATGTTACGCACTTCATTTTCTATAGGGATTATTCTATAGTAAACGTCAATGACATACAAAAATTTCAAGGCAATCCAAGTATATTTACGAGAGTTAGAGCATGGACGGATGGCCAGACGGACTTTAAAGGTTACGCACTTCTCTTTCAATATGGATTATTCTATAGTAAACGTCAATAACATACAAACATTTCAAGGCAATCCGAGTATGTTTACAGGAGTTAGAGCATGGACGGACGGCCAAGTGGACCCTGTATATTACGACTGATATAAAGAGAAAAAAAAATTAATACAATAGACTAAAACATCAAAACATAATAAATTAAATGATAAGCAAAAAGCAGACATTTCTATTTTAGTAGCTTTCAATGAATATATTTGCATTTTTCATGTTGTTTGACAATGTAATTTATCAAGAATTATTTCTCCTTCTACGACTCTTTCGTTTTCTTACGGGCATGCTCTCAAAAGTTTTTGCTATCCGTCATTTGCCACACTTATATTCTGCGCGGCATATAAAAAAACTACTCCACGTGGTCTATTGACGTCAATTGCCGGGGTCAAACAGCGCCAAGGCCTGTCACTTTCTTGCTTGGGCGGCTGGCTGAAGTATAAAAAACAAAACAAAATAAAATAAAATAACTTAATGAATTCAACAAAATCTACTCAAAAATCGTTCGAGCATTGATGCATCGCCTTGTTACGCAGCCTTCCACAGGAAGTTGTTGGGTGCCGTATATTAACTAACCACTTTTGCCGATTTATTATAAGGGATGATTCAGAAACATCCTACTCTCTGTTTTGTTCGTTTTTAACACTTTCCAACATGGTTGAAAAGTGTTACTTAATGAATTAGGTTTGTCTGCCTGTCTCTATCTGTGCTCTAACTCGCGTAAATATACTCGGATTGTCATGCAATTGATATATGTTATTGAGGTTTACTATGGCATGTTCGGTATTGAAAATGAAGTGTGTAGCACTCATAGTTCCTTTACAGGCACACTCAACAGAATTCCGTTACATTACGGTCTATGAGGAAAAATCGTTTGCAATTTCTTATATAATAATATTTTAATAATGTTTCACTATTTCAAACATACTGAAATTGATATATATCACTGAGATGCATTACAAGAGGCTTATTATAGAATATTGTGTGTATAGCATTCATCGTTCCTTTACAGGTTCACATAAAAGAATTCGGTTAGACTACTGTCTAAGAACAATAATCGATGGATGTGCATTTTAAGTTGTGGTACGTTTTTAAATTAACTAATTTTTTTGCGTATTACTTGGTGTGTATAAATTCTATAGATCTAGAATATTGTGTGTATAGCATTCATCGTTCATTTACAGGACACACAAAATAAATCGGTTAGAGTACTGTCTAAGAACAATAATTGCTGGATGTGTGTGACAAGAAAGCATAAAACATCTCGTGTGCATTTCCGTTTATTGTCGGAAATTGCTGAAGGGGAATTTTCAGTTATGATATGCGTTTCCTAATTGAACTAAATTTTAGCATCCTATGTAGTATATATACAAATCTATAAATAATATACAGGGCTGCACAGAAGAATACGGATGTCTTCCCGACTATTGTTAGTAATTTCTAAATTTGGGTTTTTAAATGTGTTATGCGTTTTCTAAATTGTTTATTTAGACTTAATCTTTCACCTTATGGAACGGTAAAGATTTCTAAAAGTACTTTGGAAGTGTTGGAAAGTGTTACATAATCTATGCTTGATGCAGGATTTTGCATATTTGTTAAAATTAAAATTGTGTTGTTTCGATAGAGAAGTTTTTTCCTCTCCGGGAAATATCACTGAGATGGTCTTGATTTTTATTAGGTTCTGTTTTATTTTTCATGATTGTGCAGCGTCAAATTTTCATTAGAAATAATATACAGGGTGTCCATAATTTAACGACCCTACTTTAAAGTTGTCTACAGACGAAACTATTGGTCAGAAAGTTGTGAAATTTTGTGAAGGACGTAATGAAAGAATGGGAATTCGTTTAAGCGAAAAAAAATGTTATTCAAAATTTCGCCACCAGATGGTGTTTTTAATGAATTACACATTTAGCATACATTTACGATAGTTTACAAATTTTATTACAACAAAAGATGTTCCACAAAACTTTTTTCACGACATGTCCTTAGCATTTCCCGAAACACACTGCGGTCAACTGTGGAACATGCTAACTTACGATTCTAGATGGTAGCTGAAAATGATAACCGTCATATGGAACATGGTATGTTGTAATAAAATATTTAAACTATCGTAAATGTATGCTAAATATGTAATTCGTAAAAAATGCCCTCTGGTGGCGAAATTTTGAACTAATTTTTTTTTTTTTTGGCTGAAACAAATTCCCATTCCTTCATTATGTCCTTCACAAAATTTCACAACTTTCTGACCAATAGTTTTGTCTGTAGACAACTTTAAAGTAGGGTCGTTTAATTATGGACACCCTGTATATTTTCAAACATTTAATGTCCCCATTCAACGTGTCTTTTGAGAAAATAAAGATTTTAAAACGAGAATAGTGAACCAATTTTATAAATTTAAACCCGTACTGCTTTTCATGCACGAGCTCGTTTACACTGTTTGCTTAAGAATCTCGTAAATCACCAAATATTATCCAAATACGAAATTTTTGATGGCTACGATGCAACCAACTGTCCTTCTTTGAATTAGACCGGGTAGTAAAACTTGTGAAAACAGAATCGAGTACGACCAAAGCAAATAAAATCAGAGTAAGCTCGCCCTAATGTGAAATGTATTTCTTTGTTATATAATATTCTATATAATTTTGTTTTTTTCACAAACTTATATTCATTGTGATACCGTCAGCAATACAAAGAAATCATTGAACTCTACTTAAAATTAAAAAAAAAAAAAAGAAAAAAAAAAGTAAAGAAAGAAAGAAAAGAAAGGGTTTGAAAATTATATAATCATCAATGATTCTGTAGAAATACTAAAATTTATCATTTCCTTTCCGCAAGTTATTCCAAATAGTAAAAATCATACTACAGTTTTATAACTATACTAGGGGGCCTACCCCCTGCGAGCTACGCTCGCCAACCCCCGCTCAGACTTCGAGGCCTCTAAAAACATGACAGCGTGCTTTATTTTAAAAATATTGGTAAATCTGTAATTGGGTTGCCATGCTTTTAACGTTTTAATGGGGCATTTTTTTATTATCATGGCCTCATACATAGCTGTTGCGACAACTGACGACTGTTTTCGGGATTGATAAGTAAAATCAATTACAGCTTGAAAACCAGCTTGTATAAAATGGTTAGGTTTAAATTGTGGCTACCTCTGGGACTTTTATAACAACGATCTGTATTCTATTCTTCCTTTGCGTTTAAGGATGAGAAAAATTCCATCTGCTTGTGAATAACATTAAGAACCACGGTATTGAAAAGTACTATGTTATAGACATTTTCAGTAACAGGTTTTAATTTTCTCTCTATTTTAATGCACCATCATGTATATTTTCATGTTATTTTAAATATGTAAATTATTTATTTCAATTAATATGTATATACGAATTTTCTAATAATTATTTATCATACAAAATTAATTAAATATTTTGTGCATGCATGCCTGCATGTATTCGGCATTAATTGATGAGATATTTAAACAAATTTGCTATCCGCGATAATTTTACACCATGTTATGTCACTTGAATATTGTCCATAAGAAAATCGGGTTCTTTTCCAGTATAGGATTCTTTGCTTTTAGGTTTGGCGTAATTCGAGTTTCAAAAAGGGTTAGATTCGTTAATATACATAGATTTGTTGTCAAAAGTTATGAAAAAAAAAAACCAATGAACTTTTGGTGCTTTTCTATTATAAGGGTCTTGACTTTTTTTTTTATTCTCCTTCCGTTCAGTTGGACAATTATAATTTTATATATTCGTTTCAAATATCCGAATTAGTGATTTTATAAATTCGTTTAATTAAATTTTACAAAAAAAAATAACAAAATGATATCAATAAATAATAATTACTATTAATTCCTTTTCCCCCTTTCTTTTGCTTTTACATATTCAAAATTCTAATTTATTCAAAATATTTTCAGTTTATAAATTAAATTAAATGCTGACAGACGATTGAATCCTGACGATAGAAATGTGATTTTTTTTTAAATTTTCCTGAAAAACATAATTTAATCACAATTTTGTCTTCATTATCGATTGAAATAAAAGATAAATTCAATTTCAATTTGAAAATGACGAATAAAAAGAAATCAATAATCCCTATCGGGATCCTTTTCAATTTTTCCCCCTTTTTTTGTCACAAAAAAAACTGAGTAATTAGTTGCCATCATTACAGAAATGTCATTAAAATTAGAAAAAAATTAATATCTCGAAAACTAATTCCAATTTCAAAATTCTATTACCAGTTTTGACATTCGCGGATTTTTATCGACAATTGGTATTAATTTCACCATCAAGCGTTTAATATTTTATTAGAAATAGCCCTGAAACATAATCAGTCTAATCAGTCGTTTCATAAAATCGTTTCATAAATTCGTTTCATAAAATCGTTTCACAAATTCGTTTCATTAGGATTTTATATATATAGGGTAGATATTCATAAGCTATATGGAATTAGAGCTATGATGTAGTGCAGATTTTTTAATAAATTAATATAATAGTTGAATTTCTACTATGGCATCTACGGACTTCGGCATACCCGTTTTCATCTTTCGAGATTTTTTTTTTGTTTGTTTTTTTTGTTTAGAAAATTATTTAAATTATCATCCTTATATATTATTTCTCCTGTCAACATCCCTTTTACTCAGAAAATATGAAACGCAGAACAACGAATGAGATACCATATGAAAGGTTTTAGAACAGGCTTCTGACATAGCCCACTTAACAATTCGTTAAAACATGTTTTTGATTAAAATTTGCTGATATTAAAAAATTAAACCGGCATTGTTTTCATGAAAGAAATGAAAGGTTTTCCTGAAATTATTGTTGCCAAAAAAATAAAATACCACATTATATGATGCTCATAGCAATTATTATAAAAAACACCGCACGGGTTTATTTTATACTTATGATTAAAAAGCGAAATTGAAATTGAAATGTTTAGATTTATATTTCTAAGTCCCATGGTTTTCCCGAAGCGGATGACGTCATCCTCTAATGCAGTCAAAATACGATTGTTAATTTTTTTTCTCGCGCGTGCCTTTAGCAATCTTGGATCCGTTTTTAGTCTAACTTTGATGGAATAAATTAGATGATATTCTGGCTTGACTAACAACTAAATGTTTTTGCAGATATTTTTATCCTTGCTTTTTCTTTAGAAGTTTAAACCTGCATCTAATAAATATTACATAGTATTGATAAAAAATGGTACTTCTCTATTATCCCGTCGACCACTTTTCATAACAAAAAACTATCGCCAAATAAACGGGAGAACGTTGCCATTGGAATATCAAAATAAATAAATAAATAAAATATAAGAATTTAAGGACACAATTGTTATTTTAATGAATGAAATAACTAATAAATCAGTAAAAGATAATGAAAAATACACGCAAATGTCGAATTAAAAACCACTTGATGACATAACAAACACGTATAATGCTTCTGACATCAAGTAAATGGGACTGCATTTTTGGCGTTTAATCTTACATTTGGCGATAGTTTTTTGTTATGAAAAGTGGTCGACGGTACAATAGAGAATTACCTAAAAAGATTAGATTTCAGTGCAAAATCATCGCACGGGCCCTCTGGTTTAACTTATTACAACTTTTGAATTTGGTATTAGGAATAAAGCTGCTTGAATAGATTTTGTTGTAAATACTTTCGTATCAAAACATTAGGCCAATGTTGTTTGCATTGTCTATATCTTGGCAAATATTGACTATAATTTGGCCGGTACTGGAAATATTGTCCCGATGTTATGTTTATATTTTGAAAAAATTCCCCATCTATATTGGGTAAAAATTATACTGGCAGGAAATGTTTCACCTTTCAATTTCCAATATTTCTGCAATATTTTAGCGCTTCACCGGAAATATTTTCAATACAAAGCTAATATTTCTGTAATAGTGGTATTTTATTGCCAATACAGTAAAACTTGTGAAAACAGAAACGAGTACAACCGGCAAAAAAAAGAAAAAAACCTTCAGACATATTTCCGCTTTTGGCAGGCAATCCTTTCGTCGGGACTATGACATTTTACGCTTAAGACCATATTCTGCTATAGACAGGCTCCGCTTCGACATGTTTTAATATATTTAACCCATAATGGTATTCCATTGGTTGTATCTTCGATGAATGCAATACTGGCGCAATATTGGGCACCAACATAAGAAATATAACCAATATTAATTTGCTACCAAAACAAAAAATGTTCATCATTTGACAATTTATTAGAATTAATATACTTAATGATTTCAGTAGAAATGTGTTTTGCAGACTCAAAATCGGTCATTCACTGCTGTTTTCGAGACGCAAGGTCAGTGGCGAAAAGTGTCTCGACTGAGGTCACACAACCAGAAACAACTCCAAGAGAGGATAATTTCATTTATCTAGTGTTGAAACAGCCGCCACAACGTATCTGGTTCTCAATGACTTTATTTGTAGTCTAATGAAAATAATTTCTTCGTCAATTATTCTATAAGCTCGGGTTTGTTAACTTAAATTATTTGAAGGTTAGCTCCAGGTCTGCGGAAGAGAGGGGGGGGGCTACAAATTACCGAGTCCCGGTTTTCTTAAATGGCTCGTCAATGGTCCTGTTTGTTAAAAAAATTACAAACAAAAAACCTTTAAACACCTCTTTTAAATTAACCCGTCGTAGTTGTCGTCGTAGTTGGGTCCCAGAGATTCCCTTGCAACCTGCATATTTTTCGTGCATAGGAGTTTTTGGTATTTTGTACATGTTAGATTCACAATGCACAAGAATTTGGATTTTTTTACGAAAATTTATCTGCTAAACTCTAAAGCCGGCTTTGCCTTTCATATAATTCTCATGGCCACCCCTGATGCTTAATGAATTAAGACATCAAAATTTATCCTCACTCTACAAAACAAATCGGCTTTAAATTTGACTTTGTATAAACAAACTATTTAAGTTCTTGAAATAGTTTTCGAATGTAAAATAGCTCATCACCTCACGACATATTCAAGTTTTGCAGCAATCTGAGGATTTTTATTTCAGATGGTGTAGTGATCTGATAATCAAATTACAGTTCTGCAAGTTGCTAGTAGCGATTGTCACCTCAATTAATGAATAAATCCACCTAACTTTGCTTTACTCATCGGCCAAGTTATCGTGAGAACTACATTGCCGTAACCGGTAATGTCAGAAGAGGTTTTGAAATTGTTTGGTAGAGCTGATTTACAACTTGTCTTTCTTTCTTGTGGTATAATGATAAATATATGATAGACAAAAGTAAAGGGCCAGTCCCACCCGCTCACCCCCCCACCCCCTATCATAGCACACATATAATAATAAAGTTTTAAAAAATTTATCTGTAATATAGATGATAAACTAGAAGGAGTTCAAGAAATTTCTATGGGGCTCAGCCTACCCTGGCGTCATTTGGTTACGGCTTTAGAGGACTATGGTCAACATTGGATGCAAATAAAATGAACACAGGACTACCAAAAAAAAAAAATGTTCTCTTTTCAAAAATAAAATACAAAATAGTATACAAATATATGATTGCTTATTAACAGGGCCTGATTATCCAAAAGGTACAGGAAACATGAGCTTCCCCTCTAAAATTTAAGAGGATCGCCAAAATGACTGCTAAACAAGGCCTCCAATTCCCTTTTTTATTATTATTATTTTTTTTTTTACATCGTATTTTTAATTTTTGGGGGAGAAAAAAAAAGTTTGCCTAATGTAATAGAATAGCCACACAACTTCAGAAACTCTACTTAACCGGGAAATATGATCAATGGGCTGTTAATCAACCAATATGGTATCCTGATGCACTGGTTATAGAAACTACCCGCGTAACTGAACATACAAGAACTATTATACATATTATATATACATATACTATAAGTATACCCTATCTAAAGTATTTACAGGGAACATTAAAAAAATTGTTTAATGAAATATATGTGAACTCCGCTAAGTCACTTTCGGGAATATTTGTATAATTGACGAGTTTCTATATATTTCTATGTAGAATATAAAAAAAACTTTTCCCGAGTGAAATTCGGCCTAAAACTGATACTATGCTTTCCCTAGTTCAACCGATTAATTGGACCCTGCTTATTGAAGAAATTTTTGGTTTTCCTATACGATTTTTTCGGTAATAGTTATATTTTATATTTTTTTTTAACCATGCAAAATTTGAAATATAGATATATTCGTCTTAAGGGGGCATTTAAGTGGTTAACAACTAATGTAGAAAGAGATTAAGTTGAAAACGTAACAATTAGAAGGTGTTTTCCATAAATAAAAAAAAAAAAAAAATCGGATAAGAAACATAATCAGTTATCCATGACTCTATTTCAAAGTATTCTTTTCTCTATTTCAAAGTTGATCTACTTATTTTGAGCTTCCATAACCTACATCCCAGTCTTTGTTTTTCTCTACTTCTCGAAAAATATGCTACATAGAAAATACTTATGTTTCTAATGATACAAATCTGTCATTCACAGTTTATCCACCTTATTTCCGCGTCTCGGGTTGAATCGTGACCTACTATCAAACTTTTGTACGATATATAATAAATCATGAAAAATAGTTAAATTATTCGCCACCTCCTTTACATGCTTGGAAACTGGTTTCATGACGTCAATTGAAATAAAAATACATTCCTTCGTATGAACGGAATGAGCCATTTAAATGACAAAAAAAAAAAAAATAATAATGACTTTAATTGCGAAATTATACACGGGCATAAAAAAAACTTTCGTTAAGTGTGACTGGATGTTTCTGGAATTTCGTGAATTACTTCATAGAGATGTTTTTCTTTATACGATGTACCTCTAGAAGGACCTCGTGTAACATTAAACAGGTTTTTTGAATTTATGTTTTCCTCTGTAAGGAGATATTTGATAAATTCAAACCAAACAATCTATATTTTGATCTTATGAAATTGTCACTGGCGCTGCGAAAAGGGGAGAAGGGGCGTTAAGCTCTTCCCTGAGAATTTAAAACTTGATAAAACGCATACAATTTCCTTGTGTTAAGATATATACACATGTGCAAAAATTAGG
This sequence comes from Maratus michaelseni, assembly GCA_963931845.1. Taxonomy (NCBI): domain Eukaryota; kingdom Metazoa; phylum Arthropoda; class Arachnida; order Araneae; family Salticidae; genus Maratus; species Maratus michaelseni. Next base: position 338,217,865 of record OZ007588.1, read on the forward strand.
GATGTGACGAATATTCGGCCCCTATTGGGCCCTTTTGCCGAATACTAAAGGCTAGTTGACCGAATATTGCAAGAATCGAAAGGGCCAAAATCGCCGAATAAATTCAGGATAATATGTTGTTTTTTTCCCCTCGTTTTTTGCAATTTTTAAAAAAATCCAAACTTGGCTACTTTCTAACACATTTACAAAGTCATTTTCATTCTTAATTGCACAAAATGTACAGTTATTCGGATACTAAAAAATCATATAGCATTTCACTATTTCCCATAAAAGTTAAAGATCTTTTAGAAAATGGTGTCCAAACTGGAGATTTACACTGACTCTAGAAACACCACTATCAAGGAAATGTCTTCATTAGGGAATGATAGATTACAACACAAGATGTAAATATTCTTATGGAAAAATGAAAAACACTATTCGATTCTAAAACACTTGAATATTCTATAATGTCAACAAATTTCATACACGCATAAAAAGGGCTTATGAATGTGTCAAAAAGATTTATTTTCAATGTTCAGCATTTTTTTTAGAAAACTTAAAAATGTATATTTAAAACCAAATATTGCAATATTATATTTTAGTATATTATTAGAAAAGATCGCTGAACACTGACGCATTTTTATTTTGTTTTAGGTCATTTCGCCATATCTCAGCACCAGTTTTAGGTTGGAGCGCGAAATTCAGGAAAACGAATGTAATAAAAAAATTACATTGTCTACCCGTGCAAAGCCGGGACGGGCCGCTAGTAAATAATAAAATAAAACATCAATTTGTGTTTAATTTTTTTTCCATTTGAAAATTTGAAATATATATATATATATATATATATATATATATATATATATAATCAAAAGTTATTTTCTTTTTTCGGAGAAAAAAAGTTGATATTCGGCCTAAAATTTGTTCAAATATTCCGTATTCGGCTATTCGGCCAAATCCCTTGCAAAAAACAACATAAAGGAAAGCATAAAAAACCAAACTTTTTTAGCATGTAACTGTTTCAAGGCTTCATACTAGAAGCCTGTATTTCAACGCAAAATTAATTAAAGAAAAAGTTGTACGTATGTTACTGCTACTGCTGTTTTCCGACTTCTTTTTTTTCTCTGATGTTTGAAGGAGGGGATATTTTGTGAAGCCTTTAAATATATAGATGCTAAATTTATTAGGATTACTTCTGCATTTTTCAATACTTTGGTCTTTACATTTCACGTATTTACTAAACAATACGTTATGGACATGTAAAACAACGGAATTGTACAGTTCATGAGTGCAACAATGGTTTAGAACCCAGATGAAGATTCTGTCTACGCATCACCATGTCGTGTGCAAACTAATTTTCATAAACTTTCATAACATTATTTTCATAAAATGGTAGAGCCTTATTACGACTTTTGAGCGAATAAAATACTGATTAAATGAATCAAAAACATTTGTTTGACGCCGTAATTTAATAAAATAAAACACTCACTACTCACGTTTCGGACCACGATTTTCTCAATAATAACAAAATATGTCGTATGTCGACGGAACGCACGTCACAAATTGCTTTATTATGAGCGTATTCTATTTATAAATCATTGTAGCTATGTCATTCTAGCATATCAAAGATTTGGAACATAAAAGCAGGCGCAAAATTCTGTAAATTTTAATGTTATTTATTTGCATACCAGTACATTTGCGAGTATATGCAAAAACAGGGTGCTTCAAAAAAGATGGGACAAGGTTTAACGGCTAAGACAAATAATCGTTGTATAGGCGCACGCAGAAGGACCTTGTGTAACAACAAACAGGCTCTTCGAATATATATATTTTTCCTCTGCTGGTAGTATTTGAGACTTGAGACATATACAAACCATCCAATCTATATTTTGATCTTAAGGAAATTGTGCTTTACATATGTACAAACTAATGCTCTTAAACTGTAGAGCCTTATCACTTACTTTTGAACTGATAACATACTGATTAAATAAATCAAAAACATTTTAATGACGCCATAATTTAGTAAAATAAAGCACTTCTCACGTTTCTGACGACGATTTTCACCAAGGACAACGTATGTCGCCGTAGCCACACGTCACAAATGGTTTTATTATGAATGTATTAGTTTTTTTATAAGTCATTTTAGCTAACTTATTCTAGCATATCAGATATTTTCAACATAAATGTTTCTGTACCTGTTTTTAACTTTACTAAATATTATTCAATTCATTTTTTGATAAACAAATTAGTCGACCAAAAATGGTACGATTTTTCTATCACCCCCCCCCCCCCCCACCAGTGGCGTAGCCAGGATTTCTTTTCGGAGGGGATCCAGAATTTTCCTCCAGATTATCTATATAGACCTACCAAAATAAAATCGCAGAGAGACGTAAAAAATTTCGTTTTAGACAGGTTTTCGTCTTAGCAGGTGTAACTGTATGGTATTATTTTAAATGGGACCAAGGAATATTTCCGTTTAAATCAGCATTCCGTTATAGGTAGGTGCTGTTTTTCCAAGTGCTGCTGTATTTATATAAATATACCTTTTTTATATTATAAGGATAATAAACCTTGTGAAAACGGAACCTGTCTATAACAGAATTCTGCTTAAAAGAAAGCATTACATGGTCCTGATATGGATTACCATACAATTACATCCGTTGAAAACTTGTCTGAAACGGGATTTTTCGCAGCAGCGTTACCTTTCGATAACGGAAGCCTGTTTTAAACCGAAGAGTTTGAGTATCTCGACGAAACGAACACTACATCTATTGAAATAGTGTACCTTAGAGGTACAATTAATTACAGTTCTGTAAACGGAAAACCTCCACAGCCCCTACGATAGACATAACTTTAAATTATACCTGCTAAGACAGGCACCTGTCTAAAGAGAAATTGTTTATAGGTTCTTAGCGATTCCGTCTTAGCATCTTTTACCGTTTTTGTATCCATGATTCGTTCGGGAGGTGTCTGGACCCCCTGGACCTCCCCCCTGGCTACGCCACTGCCCCCACACCACCGAACACGAGCTTAAAAAAATAAAGCTTTCAGTAAGATACATACCTGCATTTAGAAAAAAGATCAATTGATTTAAATCTTCTTTAATAAAAAGCTACGCGTTGCTGACGACTGGCTTTTTCGCTAATCGTTGCCACAGATTAATCTCGTAAAATGAAACATTTGAAGTTACTGAAAAAATTAATAGCTCGAAAGTATTTGTCAGAAAATTGTTAGAGAAACTGCATTAGAAAAGTAAAAAATTGTATTTTTCTTGATATAAATTTCAAATCTAATGATTATGCCGTTTTTCAAGTACTGAATTTCAAAAATTTATAAATTTTACAATGGAGTACCATAGCGAAACCGTCACGCGTAAACAGATAATGATAAAGGCAATGTGTCCTGACGTGTAGCGTCTATATATATTCAATTAAAATATAAAAGTGAAGTATGATGTCACGAGTGTATGATTTTTATTTAATTTTTGACAAATATTAGATGCGCCATTTCTTTTTAGTACATATATTAAATGTAAAAAATCTGTTAGAATTTAAAAAAAAAAAAAAAAAAAAAAAAAAAAAAAAAAAAAAAAAAAAAAAACAGTTTTCAGCGATGTTCTGTAACCCGGGAAGCCCGGTTTCGATTACCTAATAATAATAATAATAATAATAATCTATATAATAAAACCGTAAGTCATGTGACTGTCATCAACAGTTCCGGGATGTCCGTTTCACTTTTTCATATGCCAGGCGGCCATTTTTATTCAAAATTATTTTTGCAAATAAAACTGCATAAAAGTTACATTTTTAGAAAGATCGTTCAAAATAAATTAATATTTGAGAGATGACTTACGTTCAATTATGTATACATTCTGCAATAACTTCAGTTTAAATTAGGTTCGCAGTTAAAATTCTCTATCTATGAAAGTAAACAAAGAAAAAAGATTCATTCGTTGTGAATGTTTAAAATATTAAACCATGAATTTTTGGATCGCTGCCTGGCGTAAAAAAAAATAATCCGCACCAGTGAGACAGTCAAAGTTTACCTTAATTCTGTTCCATACAACTCAACTTCCGGATCTTTTTTTGACGTAAGTTGAACTCATGTAATAATATTTAATGGATCAAATTTCGAAAAGAATTGTTAGCTTTTATTTTTTGCGCGTGCAAATTAGAAACGATACTTTAATTTGAAATCAAATGTTTTGATTTATGATAATTACTAGCCGCCACTGGCGACCAGTTTGGTCTCCCTTAATTGTATGTTAAACATTGCAACACGTTACATTTATTCATAATTTAATTTTCCCTTAATCCTTCGCCAAATCGGAAGATTCTAATAGACAAATCATGAACTTTTGCGATCATGGTAGCATTTCGTATATTTTTTGGGCACAAATGTCACATACGCACGTTGGCGCGATTCCCCCCTCCCCTCAACCGCCAATTTGGCGAAAACTTTGTTATGGAAATTGTTGTTTATTTACTTTTATTTTTTATTTTAATTCTATAAATTATTTTTGATATGTATATCAATATTTATTTACATCAAACTATCATTTATTTATTTTTATTCTTTTTTTTAATTATGAGTATTTTTGTTAGCCGGGAGCAGATGATAATTCGCCAAATATCGTTCCCATCACCGTCATTCATACTACAATTAATTTAATTTTAAATTATAAACCTGTCACTCATTTCATTTAAAATACTTAACTTTAATCTAAAATGCTTATATTACATAAATTTAAAATACTTCACACTTTTCATTTAAAAGAGAAAATAAATAAATAAATAAGAAATAATATCATAAATCAAAACATTTGATTTCAAAATCAAAGTATCATTTCTAATTTGTACACGCGATAAATAAAAGCTGTATTAGCGATTTTAAAAATTCTAAAAATCTGATTCATTAAATATTATTACATGAGTTCAATTTACGTCAAGAAAAGGTCCGAAAGTTGAGTTGTATAGCACATAATTATGGTAAACTTTGATTGTCTCACTGGTCCGAGTTATTTTTTTGACGCGAGGCAGCGGTCCAAAAATTCATTCGCGGAGAACTTGCTTTGCGAATGATTACCTCCATGATTTAATATTTTAAATGTTCACGACGAATCAATCTTTTTTTTGTTTACTTTTATGAATAGAGAATTTGAACTGCGAATCTTTCGACTGAAGTTATTGCAGAATATATACATAATTGAACGCAAGTCATCTCTCAAATATTAATTTATTTTGAACGATCTTTCTTAAAATGTAACTTTTATGCAGTTTATTCGAAAAAATAATTTTGAATAAAAATGGCCGCTTGGCATATGAAAAAGTGAAACGGACATCCCGGAACTGTTGAGGACAGTCACATGACTTACGGTTTTATTTTAGAAGATTTATTTTAGAAGATATTTTTTCTATTTTAAATGAAAAATGTGAACGTCATGTATTTTAAATTGAAACAGCTGTCACGGACGCACCGGGGTTGGCGCGATTTTTGTTTAGCGCCAAATATGTTTAAGAATCTCCGCATTAGCGAACATATTGCAAGTGATAAGCAAACGGACATGAAGCATAAATTCTTAAGTGGGTTAAGCGGTTTTTGTCAAGAAAGATGAAATACATAACAACAAAAAATATGCGAAATGCTACCGCGATCGCAAAAGTTCTTGATTTGTCAATTAGATTTTTCCAGTTATGCGAGGGATTAAGGAAAAAAATAAATTATGAATAAAAATAATTTGTTACAATGCTTAACATACATTTAAGGGCGACCAAACTGGTCGCCAGTGGCGGCTAGTAATAATAATAATTACAAGAATAAAAAGCATGCATCCGGCATAGATTATGAAATACTTTCCAACACTAACAGAATATTATCAAGAAATTTAATTTTTTCACACAATGAAATGCGATATCTAAATAAGCAATTAAAAAAAAATACGTAACTCAGTAAAAATCCATTTTCAGAAATTGCTGCCTATTATTAGAAGTCTTCCGTACATCCCTTACAGAATTTGTAAACAACACTTAATACTCTAAAAATTACATAAAATTGCATATCACAGCGTAAAGAGCACTTCTAGCAAATACCGATCATAGTCAGTCCTTTAACCGAATTCTCTTGTGCATCTCTGTACATGAATAATAAATCCTACGCACTCCACAATCTATAGAAAATAAGTTGTATTCAACCTTAGTGATCCTTTTAAATTTAATTATGTTTCAAGAATCATAATAAATTCAAAATGCCACGCAAACGATTTTTCTCCATAAAGTCATAATGCAAAGGAATTATTTTGTATGTTCCTGTAATTGAACTATAAATGCTACTACACTGCAAAAAATAATTGTTGATTTTACAGTATAAAACTGGCACCCAGCTGCCAGTATTATACCGTAAAATTAACAGTATTACTGCTTGCACGGCAGCGTATTACTGCTTATTTTACTGTTTAATACTGTTAATTTTACGGTATAATACTGGCAGCTGGGTGCCAGTTTTATACTGCAAAATCAACAATTATTTTTTGCAGTGTAATTGTATACTCCAGTAAAGGCATGCTGGAGTTCATCTCAGTAATGCATATTAATATCATTATGTTTGAAATATCTTAACATCAAGAAAATGCGCCGCAAACGATTTTTCCCCATAGATCATAATGTAATGGAATTATTTTATGTCTCCCTGTAAATGAACTATTAATGCTACACACTTCATTTTCAATACCGAACATTCTATAGTAAAATTCAATAATGTATAAAAATTTCATGACAATCCGAGTATATTTACGAGAGTTAGAGCACGAACAGACGGACAGTCTGTCCGTGCTCTTGAGTCGATAATATAGATTTCCATGTGTCTTTTTTATGTAAATATGTAATATTTATTGTTTTATAAACCCGTGTTTTTTAGCAAGCCATTGATTTTTGAAAAAGGAATGTAAAATAAAAATAAAATATTAAACAAGTGTGGTAAGTGTGATCAAAGATCGCTCTAAGGGTTTCGTTTAATAATCCTTTCAAAACACTTTATCCTTTCTTTAATAAATCCAAATAAATTCCATTTAGCAACCAAAAAAAAAAGGTCATGTTTTTTATAAAGTAAAAATTTACCTGTCTATTTTTCGCGTCTTTCCGAATATCTAAACCAGCTCGATAGCGGGAGAAGCCCGCTATTATATTCTGTCATAATAATATCTGTCATGTGGACTAAATGCGATATTAAAAAAAAAAATTCAAAATTAACATGTTGTACACCTTCAAAATGTTAAAATATGCGAATATTTCCGTAATCGGATTTTTATCGTGATTCAATACGTTTCTCAAACTCATATATATTTACTACATTAAAGACGTGAGTATAAAACATCACAAATTTACTGAATGGTGTATATGTATACAAACGTTTTGTATACACCATTCAGTAAATTTGTGATGTTTTATACTCGCGTCTTTAATGTAGAAATGTTTCATGGTGTAATCGTCCAGCATTTATATCATATATTTACTATTCTCTATTATTCATATTGATACTCGCTTTGTATTATTCTGAACATTTGAAAAATCCGTTAAACTTCCGATATGACGTCATATTTTCTTTTTAATTCTCTAATGACGTGATATTAATCTGCTTTGTGTACATTACACATACTCATACTCTTTGTATTATTGAGAAATCTTACAGATTTATTACCACTATGACGTCAATCAATTTTATTTCATGTTAATCTTTTTTTCAATTGGTGAAACTTTTTATTTCATTTTTCACGTGGAAATCGTCTTATAGAAAATTAATTATTGTAGAAGGAATTTCATCGTGGATTTTTTAATTTTTGGCATCGGCTATAACGAAAAATGTTTCAATTTAATAGGAAAAGGCTGTTAGAATTTTGGTTTTTTATCTCTATTTATTAAAATAATACGAATTTTTCAATTTTTAATGTTTTGAACTATTCACAGCTGCTATTCAGATTTATACACTAAGTTTCAACTCTGTAAGTTATACATAGTTTTTGAGAATGGCTCTGTGACAGACAGACAACGGAGCGGGAGTAATAGGGTTTCGTGAGATGAACGAAACCCTAAAAAAATCATGTAAACAGATTTCTCGTTTTATTGAATATTTTCCCTTTAGAATTGTAAGAAGAAAAGAGAAGGAGAAAATTCTCTTGAGTGAATGCATTCACCTATCACTCGTCAGACATCATTCATCAATCATCCTTTTTATTAATAAAGGAATAAAACATTTGAATATTTTGAATTACACACTAATATTATGTAGGGGTGTTGTTTTGATCGTATTCAATCTTCTGTATTCTCATTTGTCAATATATATCTCAATAGGAACTTTCGATTCAGCAAATTGAATAGTTTATGCGTTTGTTATGTAAAAAAGCTTTTTTATGAATGTATCGGAAATTTTTAAAGACTAATTCTTTCGACACGTGGATTTTTAGAAATATTACTTTTTAAAAAGGTGAGTGATATGAATCTGTTGCTTTTTCTTTCCCTTTTGACGTACGAGCTCTTTTATTTTATAATTTTCCTAAAACAACGTCTTTCAATTGCATATGAAATATATATTTCAACGAAAAATGATTTTGTAAGGAATTCTGAAGAGTTTTTTATATTTGTTCATAATTTTTCAAAATATTTTTCAGCTTATGTCTTGTTTACATAATTTATATTATACATAATTGTATACTGTATATTCTCCAAGCTTCTCTTGTGACACATCTTTTCTTGGTAGTAGATGACGTCATCCTATATTTAATACAGCTAACGATTAAGTTTTTTTTTTTTTTGTCTTCTCGTGATTTTTTGATTTAAGGTTGTTCAGAATAACGATTTTAATTATTTTCGTAAGCAAATAAAACTTACAGTCAGATAACTGGATCATTCTCAGATAGTAATAGATTTTATGTCCTTGGCTAAAAAATGTGAATTAAACAAGCCAACCATGAATGTTTAAATGTTTTGTCAACATTTTTTTAAAGCATTGCATTGTTCATTAGATTAAATAGGAAAAAGAAACTAAATGTGAATATTTAAAAGAATTGAAAAGTTATAAATGTCATTACCATGTCTTGTACTAAATTTCAAATTCATTAATTGAAACCTTTATTTTTGAGAAATAGAAAGCTTTACAGTAAAGGCAACGATTATCTGGGTATATTTCATTATTCAATATTTTTATACAGGGTGCGTCAGAAAAATGCATGCACACTTTTAATGGTTATAACTCCAGTTTTCATTTACATATAATTAATATTTAAACCCCAACAGAGTCTCCAAAAGAGCCACCCAGACAGGAACCTTGAGGACAAATGCTCCGGAATGATCGCCTATGTAATACAAACATACTTAACCAAATCATAAATTTGGATTTCTAATTTTTATATATATTTTTGAGTTTGAAATCTTTGAGTGGCCGCCATTTTGAAAAAAGATGGCAGACCAAGCTGGCCAAAGAACTTGGTTGAGACCTTGGTACACATATGCTTAGTTACATCCAAATCGGTTCGGTTTATAAATACGAGTGTTATCGCATGACAAAGATCACACACACACACACACACATACACACACACACACACACACACACACACACACACACACACATACACACACACACACACATATATATATATATATATGGATATATATGAATCAACATTTGAACGGAGGTTGGATTTGGGAACTGGGGTGGGGGGGGGGTGTCATGATCGGTGAAAATATACCGAAAATTTCCGGAATTGCTTTCCTCCGAACGGCTGCAATATATTAGGTAGCTTTTTTCTTTTTTTTACTTTTGGTAATGAAAGCTACCTAAAATAAGGGATTCCTCCATAAATGTGTTTTATTTGTCAGTTTTATTGAACGTGGTTTCGCGCCAATTTTCTTTCATTGTTGTATATTAACCATTTTTCCGACTCTTATACACTTAAAACTACATAATCATATCCGAAATCGTCGAATTTTCGTGAGCCTCGGCGACACTTGGCAAAATATCGTCAAATTTGGCAACAGAAATAGATTATGGTAGCTGGGGTACAAGTATTATACTGTAAAATCAACACTTCTTTTTTGCAGTGTACATTGGATGCTTTTAAAAACTATTTTTACTTTTATTTTGATCAACAAATGCATTGCTTCTACCTTGTTTTTTCTTCCAAACAAATTAGCACTGTTTTCATAATCTTAAACTCTCTAATCAGGTGTGGGTAAATAATATTTTGCTTTCCTTGTAAAAACATCAGAAGAACTGTCAGCTTTTCTATCTATTCTCGGATGCACTTCTTTCATAAGTACTCTTAGAAAGTTTACTTTCGGAAAGCGGACACCAGTCAAAATCTGACAAAGAATTCATTGACACTTTGTTTTACTTTATTTATAGTCGATTATTGTTAAAATCAATCAACGCAAGTAGATGAATGTTAGACACTTACTGCATCAAGTGCATTTATGTTTATCCAGATGCTTAAGAGGAATCATTCATTGATGGGTAAGAAAATGTCTTATTTATAGTCTAGGAAAGTTTTAGGGAAGATCATATTCATGCTACACATCACAAAAGAATTTTAAAATTATTTATTTTATACTGATTTAAAAAAAAAAAACTTTCATTCACACTGTGCTTTTTCATTCATATTACTCACTGACTGACTAGCCCGGCATTGCCCTGGCCCGGTATAACAACTTGAAATATACCTAACAAACTCCTACGAGACCGGCCGGACTATTTTTACTCTTATACTTACTAGATTTTATTTAACAATTTCATTTTCTACTTTTAAAATATACTTACTTTATTATTATTATTTTTAATTTTTAGTAAATTGACTGAAATTCGGTTTCTCTGACTGTCTGTCTGCCGTCTCCGCACACCGAGACGACGTCTCGCGTGTGAGGATTAAAAACAGGTTTGAATCAGGTTGCCGCACACTGAGACGATACAAGCAACAAGTCTCATGTCTTAGGTGAAGAAGCGAGTTGGAACAAAGTAAAAAACCTGATTTAAACCTGTTTCTTCTCCTCACACGCGACACAGACACGCGAGACATGTTACTTGTGTCGTCTACACGCAAGACATGTTACTTGTGTCGTCTCGGTGTGCGGCCTGGTCTTGCGGATCAATTTCAACATGTTTAAAATAGTGTAACATCACTAAAATACACTGCAAACGATTTTTCCCCATAGACCGTAATGTAGTTGTCCTTTTGAGTGTCCCTGTAAATGAACAAACTTTATTTTCAATACCGAACATGCCCTAGTAAACTTCTTAAGATATGTCAATTGCATGACAGTCGAGGATATATCAATGAGGTGCACTACAAAAGACTTACACTGTAGAAAAAATTTCCTGAAAAAAACGGAAATTGTACTTACAATCGAGACGCCAGTACTATTTCCGTATTCTAACGGAAAAAAAAATCCGTAAATTGCAGGAAATTTTCCGTGAATTCTGAAATATCCGTTTTTAAATTTCCGTTTTACAACAGATATCTTCCGTATTTTTTAGAAATTTTCATGTTTTAAAAATAAAATTTATAGGACCAAAAAAGAAAAAGAAATTAAGTCACGAGGACAACCTTCTAAGGAAAGATACATTTCTGCTTCATTTTTTCATTCCTAGGTGAGTTTACAGAAATTAACCAACCCTTGCCGCGAGCGGAATCGAACCCATAATCTCCTGTGTACTAAACTAATGACCGAAACCACCGCGCTATTGCCGGTCGCGAAAGTCGTTCAAATGCTGTCACTTATTTGAATCGCTTTTTATGATGCAAAAACTTGAGGTTTCATCTGTAGATGTATTTTTCCAATGTTTTTAATATTTTTTTTTCATAATTTTCAATAATTTGCTGTATTATTTGGTGCCTTACAACAGATAAATTTTAATTTATTATGTATTATATGCATACAACATTGTATTAAGAGTAATAATTACTTCTTTTTTCAACAGTACCAACCAGTGTTGAATTCAGACATTTTCCTCCGGGAGGGATGTCTGTGGCTCCGGGGGGGGGACATTATAGAGTTCCGGGAGGGGGGAATTTCACTGTTTGACCATTAAAAGTATAAAATCTCAAATTTTCCGGGGGGGCGGGGGCATTTCAATGTTCCGGGGGATAATGTCCCCTCCGGGCCACCCCCTGAATTCAACACTGGTACCAACATTTTCTTTTTTCGAACATATACTTTTTTTTAATTATTTGCCTGATTATCTATTTATCAATTTCAATAAAAACAACAAATATGTTAATCGGACTTGTTTATTGCATGCTATTAAAATAATTTTTTTTAATCTCTTATTTAAAAAAACTTATGCAAATAAACAATTTTATAATAAATTAAATTATTATATTTAAGCTTTTCGGCTATGCTGAGATCTTTTGCGTACGGTTCTGTTAAACTGAATAGTTTTAAAAATATTAAAGAAAGGAAAAAAAAAAAAGAGAGAGAAAAAAAATTGAAATTAATGACCTTGGGATAGGCAAGTTTAAATATGGACTAACTGATTTAATTTAAATCAAATTAGTTTAATTTATAAAAATATGAACTAACGAAATAAATTAAAAACATAAAATTAAAAACATGATTTTTATAAAAGTAAAGAAAAAATATTAACTAATTTTATAAATTTAAGGAAAAAATTGTAAACTTTGTAAAATTATAATTTATAAAATAATAAATTTCAGCGTAATTCATAAATTTATAAGCTAAATCAATTTAGTTTAATACCAATTTGCATATAATTTGCAGAGATATTATGTTATGAAACCTTTAAATAACACAATATTGCCTCACATTAAAAAAGATAAATTAAAAAAAAAATAGTGAAAAAAAATCATAATTTTGAAGTACTATCAAGAAAAAAATAAGTAGATTAAAAAAAAAATCTGTAATTTATAAAAATAAAATAAAATTCTAAATACTTCATTAAAAAATATAAATATTACTATTATTTTCACAATAAATTGACATGGCCTCGGTTAGAATGGGTCAGCGGGTCAAGCAGGGCCAGGTCTGTATCCTAGAAGAACTCTAGTAAATACAACAATCTTAATTCGTATTTCAAAAAAGGCGATTTCTGTACTCAACCTTTAAACGTCATTTACGGAAATTGCACTGTTTTGGAAGAAATACGGAAAAAATCCATTAAATTTACGGAAAACTTTCTGCATATTTACGGATTTGAAATCTTTTTAACGGAATTAATATCATTTACGGAAATTGTACTGAAATTTTGGAAAAATGAAACTTTTCCGTAAAATTTTATGGAAAATCTCTTGTATATTCACGGATTTTTTTTAGAGTGTACTAGAATGGGATGTGCATAGCTTCATCGTTCATTTACAGGGATACACAATAAATTGGTTACAGTATTGTCTATGAACAATATTTGCTAGAAATGCGTTGTAAGTTGTAGTACGCATTTTCAAATTAAACTATTTTTCTGCCTATTTGTGTGTATAAATTCTATAGATGATATACAGGGCTGCACAAAAGATTGCGAGTACATTTCCGTTTATTGACGGAAATTGCTGAAGGAAAAAATAGGGGAAGGATATGCGTTTACTAACTGAACTAAATTATAGTATATATACAAATCTATAGATTATATACAGGGCTGCATAAAAGAATTCGGATACTTTTCCAACTATTGATGGTAATTGTTTACTACGTCCTTGTTAAACGGCGAGGTTTTGTTAAAATATTCTGGAAGTGTTTCATAATCTATGCTTGATGCATGATTTTTCGTTCTTATTTTTCTTTCTTTTTGTTAACATTTTTAAACGCTATTCTAACCCTTTGGATTCACTCTTTTTAAACCTTTTCTTTTTATTTTCTGCTTCATCTTTCTATCTTACCAATCGCTAAACATAATTCGCCTGAATCTTTTCCAATTGCCTCTAATGGCTGTGAGTAAGTCTTAATACTTTATATGGAGATGTATTCGATATTATGTAGAGTGTCTACGATTTTAATCAGATAATTAAAATCAGCGATTTAAATCGTGTATTCAGTCAATTGATTTTTTTTTTACTCATTGTTTAAAATCATAAATTTTCTTAATTTTAAAAATGATGTGAAAAATTAGCAAAATCTAAGATGAACATAAATTGCAATATTTTTAAAGATAGTTTACACACTGAATAAAAGAAGCTTTAAATACAGTAAGTAATACAGTAGTCAATTAAGTACACTCGAGACTGCGATGTTTGTCCGCTATGCGCAGATGTCAGCTATTCAGAGTTAAAAATGTACAAATAATGCAAGATTTGGGTAGTGAAAAAGGGCTCGCTAAACAGAGATGTCCCGCTATTTACAATAAGCTTGTAAAATGCAAATTTTTAACATGGATAAAGAGCTTTTTTTTTTTTTTTTCTTGAGAGTACTTAAATTATTCACTTATTTACATAAAATAAGCATAACAAGCTTGCTACACTGCAAAAAATAATTATTGATTTTACAGTATAAAACTGGCACCCCAGCTGCCAGTATTATACCGTAAAATTAACAGTATTAAACAGTAAAATAAGCAGTAATACGCTGCCGTGCAAGCAGTAATACGCTACCGCGCATGCGCGGTATGCGTATTACTGCGAATTCTGCGAATTCATTCACAAATGTAGTAGAAGTATAAATAATCGTCAGATATATCAAAAAAATAGTTGAGAGCAAAATTAACGTTGCAATCTAATATAAATGTGAAATCTATAATCATTCTGACATATTAATGCAAAATACACAATTTGTACTGAACATATAAGAGGATAAAAATAACAGTGAATTTTTACTGAATATCACTTATAGGAGCGGGAGACCGTATAAAAATTTAAATTTCGTAATTTTTTAATAAATGTTTTTCTTGACCCAAATCGCCTTAAAAATAATTCTTTACCTTATTTAAACATTTTTTGTAATTGGAAGTATGCATCTAGGACCAACGGTTGCGAAAATAAAGGTCGGTCATGTTATACGTGGACACCCTGTATAACTGGCCCTTCTTATGAAAAAATTTACTTGTGTGTGTGTGTCTATGTATTAATGAATATAACAAATTTTCGTACATAGGTATTTCCTATACTTTATATGCTTTTGTTGCTAGCATACATATATATGAGTATATAAGTTTTAATTTATGTATTTGCAGCAATTTTAAAATGTACAAGTCCAAAAAGAGATGCCATCATATTAGTTTAATTTGATATTTGTGCTGCTAATAATGAAATTACTTATTTACAGCTTCATTATTTCTATAATTACTACTTATAATTATAATTATATTAATAAAGGCGCAAACATATAGATTTATACTCTTTAATATTATCTAATCAGAAGTTTAATTGTTTTGGAAACCTACAATTCTTCGTAGCCATTCAATACCTTGACGGGGAGGAAAAATAAAAAAAATTCGATTTAAATTTAAAAATTCTGATTTTAATTTTTTTTTAAATCATAATTTTTTACATCTTAATATTATCAGACATTACTGGACGCTATTGGAATTTTCTATAGTCTCTTGTGATTCCATCTTGCGCAGGTTTTACTGTACTAAGAAATTAGGAAGATTACGGTATAATTTAAAAAAGAAACTTAATAAAATAATCATTTTATATTTTACCTAAAAACCATTTATGTTGAATAATATTTGCTAGTTTTTATTTGTTTTATTTATTTATTTGTTTATTTATTTATTTTTTGGAAACTCATTATTAAAAAAAGTTTATAAACCGGTTGTTATTTATAAAAAGCACACCATCTCAAAGAATAATCATAAATGTCTAACGTATGTCGATAAAAGTTTTAAAGAGTAGTAATAAACGTCCACATCTCTAAAGAAGTTTTAAAGAACAACTACAAACGTTTTACATGACAGTTTAATTTTTGTTTCATATTTTACATAACTGAATTTGTTACCCGTCAGTTTCGACAAAGAATTATATAATCAACTTTTTTTCCCCTCTATCTCGTTTTTCTTGTATGATAAATATATGAATAAGCCATTGTTAATTTACTCATCATGAAAGACTGATTATGCATATATTTTCCTTGAAATGCATTGAATAACTTTCCATCTTCTTCCTATGATTATTGTTCATCACTAGATTAATTTTGACACATTTATTCAAAGTGTTAAAGAAATAACATGAGATGTAATCTTCCCAACTGAGCTAAAAATAGTCCGGGCAGGGATTCGAACCCGGGTTCCCTTGGCTGAAGCTGCCAATGCTCTACCAACTGAGCAATCCCGGACGAACTAATTCACCCACTGGAGGTCCCATTACCTGTGATTTATTCTGTTGTGCTGATTCAGATATCGGACCAGATGCTATGATCATTAAGGTTAAGTGGGTGAATTAGTTCAGCCATATTCGTCCGAGATGGCTCAGTTGGTAGAGCGTTGGCAGCTTCAGCCAAGGGATCCCGTGTTCGAAACCTGGCCCACACTTTTTTTCTCAGTTAGGAAGATTACATCTTATATTGTTCATCAGATGTCAATTACTTAATCCTTTCGGGGCAAAGAATTGTGTTTCTGTAATGTTCAGTTCACGTCAGAATTTTAGAAAATTTTTATTTCAAAATGGGGAAATACAATGTTACAATTTTTTTTTTTATTCACCAAAGCTATAAAAGTAAATTTTTATCCGAAAATTCTGGCGCGAATTTTGATTAAAATTAAGTAGTTCATGTATAATATATCAGCGCCCTTCAAAGGGTTAACAACGCATAGAAATTATCAAAATACAATTACAATACAAAAATTAAACGCCATTCCTCTTCTCACAAATTTCTATATGAAACGAAATCATTCGTTTTCCATACATCTAATATAAGACATTGCCTTAATATCATGATATTTTTTTATGCTGGGCGAGTGATTTTTTTTTCCAGCGATCCTACGAGAGATGTTTTTAATAAAATTGTTATAGGATCATGCGACTCTTAAACTTCGAAGAAATGCAAAAACTCATAATTTTCGATACTTCATGTCTTTGAAAGCACATATTATACGTTTATACTTTATAACAACTTTTTATTTTCCAATGGCAATTTTTTTTTTTTTTTTTTTTTTTTTTTTTTTTATAAATAAATACTTTTATTGAGTTTAGGCTATAAAAAGCATTTGTGTTTGACAATTAAAACAATTACAGTAAAATCTGTGAAAGCGAAACCTGTCTATAACGGAATCCTGTCGTAAACCGAAAATTTTAATGGCAAAAAGAATAATTTGTAATACATGTAACTGTAACTTATACAACGGATTTTTCTTTTTATCCCTTGAAAACCGCCCTACTTAGGTTAACTGTGGTATATTTCTGTTGCTAATAGTGATATGGTAGCAGACGCGAAAATTTTAGGAGTCATGAATGGCGTTATTAATTAGAGTAACATTAAATCTGTGTAATTTATGAATATGTATTACAGATTATTACTACAGTCATTGGCACAATATTCGACTACTCGCTCAAAAACAGATACAAACCTGTTATCAGATGTAGCACAAAGATAGTACAGTAAAACCTTACCAAACTTAGAATCTGTATGTAACAGAATCTTGCCTTAAGCTCCCGTTAACTCATGCCAAAACACCTACTCGCTAATCTTAATCCTATGGGATAGTTATTATACAATATCTCGTTTGGATTTTAATATATTTAAACGATTTCTTTGGCACTGGATAGCTGAGATCGATCTCTACAGCGTCTCCTTTTTACTTTTTCGATTTTGTTTGCGATTTTTTTTTAATGATGATACTTTCACTTTTGGAACCGGTTTCGAAAGTGAAAGTATTAAAAAAAAAAATCCGCAAACAAAATCGCAAAAGTATAAAAGAGCTCTGTAGAGTTCAACCGCAGCTAAAAAAAATGCAAACGAGATTAAAATAAATAAATAATTAATTAATTAATTTAAAAAAATTAAATTAAAAAAAAAGAGAAATCAGTATTAGTTTTTTTTTTTCTTTTCTTTGGTAAATTATCTGTATTTACCTTAAATCAAACCGGGTGTGATTTCAATACAATCAAGTTTTTAACTAGTTCAACGCAATTTTAATATCGCACCTCCTGTAACCAATGTTGTTAAAATGTCCCATGCGAACTATTTTTTCTCCGACCCCTTTCATATTACTCAAGTACATTAATGGCTTTATTTTTCAAATGAATGGACATCCGTTTGTAAAACAAAGAATAATTAACAAAATTATAGACTCAAATGCAATAATAAGAGAATTTGAGGTTATATTAAAGTAATGAATGGTTTTGCATCATTTTAGGAAACGCATGGTGCATTTTTAAATATGAATTTCTTATGCAATATTTACTCTACTGAAAACTTTTTTCGTGCAGGAAAGTATAATAAATTTTATTTCAGAATATGCTTTGTTCTTCTTACATTTTTGGGGGGGGGAGGGGTCTCGATATGGTGAACTTAATATTGTCAGTTTTAGGCTTAATGCTCACAATATTTGACGAAATAACAAATCTTTACTAAAATATTCTTATGAAGCTCCTCTGGTGATTTAATATTTCAAATACGTATTTGGAACGCGAAAATGTGTGAACAATAAATAGCTTTGGTTTTCGATTTACATTTGTACTGAGAAGCTTGTATATATTATAATTTAAAACGCCCATTGCAATTTATTTTATTTTGCAATACTAACGTGTTTTTTAGTTTATTAAATGTCGGATTTTAAATGTCTTTTTTAAATTTTATATCACGTTCACGCCTCTTGAGAGTATCGACTACTTAATCAAAACAAATGTATCAAAATATAATAAGTGTTATGAATATTTTATGTTCAGCAACTGCGTATCGTTTTCGTATAATTATACTATAGCAATTAAATTAATTATGTTAGTGGGGAAATCTGTCTCTGCGAACTCAAAGAAACATAAGTTGTAAAGGTAGCCATGACCTTGTCTCACGCAGAAGTATGCCTGTCAATTTTAAATGTCACGAATTTCAGAGAATATTTTCCCGATTCGTGAGCCGTATTTGACATACAGCGTGACAAGAGAGGAAAAAAAGGCGAATCGAAACTTTTTTACGAGCCTCCAGTTTTATTCTTTCGTTTCCATTCAAATAGGAATGTGATTGAAGAAAGGTATTAAAAAAAAGTGCGTTTTCATTTATTTTTGGGTTGGCGCGTGATTCAAACGTGTGCTTCAAAGGTCTCGTAAATATAGCTGACATTTAAAGTTTAACCAATCGGCGACGAAAGTCTTGTGCGGAATTTTTTATCTTTTAGCACTAGTATTTCGAAAACAGAAATATTTGTCTAATTTAAGATAAGAAATTCCGTGATTAAATAAGACAAAAATTTATATTCCAAAATTCTGGTAGGACAAATCAAGGATTCTGAGCACACTCTCCCTTCCCGGCGAGACGCTTGACGCGAGCGGATTAATCGTGTGCTGTCCAATCCGCGGTCCGTCATCCGTAATGCGGCCAGGTGCTGTAGTAAATGGAATGCGATCCGGAAAAAACTGTAAATTTCTTTAAAATATTGAGCTTTTAGTATATGTGAACTAAAACTTATGAATTATAACACATTGAAAATAGTACCATAAGGCGATACGAGTACAAAGTTATTGTTGAAAGAATGCATTCAATGAATTTCCTCAGTCAAAATACTATTCCAATTCCTGAGTGTTCAAATGAGTGCACCTGACTGACATATATGGCTGAACATACAGCGTGTCCAAAAAATAACTAGCATATGTTGAAAAGGATTTATTAAAAAACAGTTGTCGATAAAAATGTACCATTTGCAATATGCACGGTTCAATGTTTACGATTGTTCTAGTAATTAAAGTACAGCAAACGCGCATTTGTATTACCAACTGCTTTTAATTATTGACTTTCAAAATTTCAAAATAGGCTAGATTTTTTTTAAACACAATGTATATGCGCCTGCCAGATGTATATGCATTAATGGTGTAAAGGATTGCATTCTTTTTACTTGCTTTTTCCTTATTAAAGAAAGGCTATGATGCTCCCAGGATCCTCTGAACTCCCCCTTAAGCAAGAGAGCCGAAAAGAACATAAAAATATTTATCACGCTCTCCTAAAATCCATTAATTCTACTTAAAAATTCTTGATCTGATATTACAGAAATCGCAATTATCTGAGCTCTTCACATTATGACACTATATTCGACAGCAAAGAAGCTATAAATCCTAGAGTACTCCAACGGCAAGATGCGCCCCTTAAAACCTCTTAGAAACCGACTATGTATAAATACACTGCGCATAGGGCCTCTGTTAGAGATTTCGAAACTTTCGTTTGAAGAGAACACATCTCTTGCTTTGTTAGTCTGAAAGGGAAATACTGTCCGGTATAAAGAAAGGACATTTTGCGTCAGAGTTTAACACTCTTGACTAACACCAAACTTTGTTAAGTTCGATAAAAGTACTGGTTTGTACTTGGAGTCCCTCACACGAGCTAACCCACGAGTAGTCCCAGACTACTGACAAGACTATCTTTTATTCATTACATAAAGTTTATCAGTCAAATTTCTATCCGATTTTCTATCTGTTGTGTGTCTGTGATTGCTGAATAAAAACCATTAAAAGAACTTTCGCTATCCTGGATTTAAATTCACGTGATGCTACAATTCGTTGTTCTATTTTAATTGGACGATACAGTGACAATTGAGAATTCACAAACTACTTGCTAAATAAACAAATGAAATTGAGCGATTTATTCTTAAACATTTGGTACAAGGAGTTTTAGATTCCATTCCAAGAAGAATTGCAGTCGTTTTACATTCCAAAGTTGAACTAACACAATATTATGAGACTAATCATAATGTTATGGCTGATCGTTACATTTCATATTTCAGCAATTAAATTTTCAAGATCTGTTCATTGATTTTAAGAAAATTTCGAAAATAAAGGAAGTAAAACATTAACTTTCTATGCTGTCTTTAAAATAAATTTGAGTTTGTTTCTTTGATTCGAAAATAAACCATTTAACTATTTTTTTTTTCTTGTGCTTTTATTTCTACATTTGAAGAAAAAAATTAGTGCAGGTAGTTACATAAAACTACATACAAATACATAAGAGTAGATCACTAGTTGTGTGATCTATCTGATGAAGATTAATCAGTTTCAACTATTTATATTTGTTTATATTGCTTATGTTTTAAAAATTAAATTTCCAACACATAAGAAAGATTTAATTTTTGAAGAAAAGTTTAAGTTTAAACAAAAGTTTAAGAAAAAAGAAAAATGTGGAATTTATACAACAACAAAAAAATAGGAAAAGAAAGTAAAAAGAAAAATATGGTAAGGGCACTGGTGGAGCATTCGTAGTAAATGAAGCAGTTATTCAATATTGTAGCTTATAAGAATAGGCATATTATGCAGAAAAAAAGTCGTAACAACATTTCGTGACGAAATTTGTAGAATAAATAGAGTACTTTAATAAGACAGTAAAGAGATACGGGCTATAATATTTGACTGGTTGAGATGATATTGGACAAAAGTCTGCAAGCCTGCCATTTTCATCATTTTGTGAAGTCTGTCCTTATCGCCAAGATTATGCTTGTTTATTTGTCTAATTCAACCTAACGGAACATCCAAGAGAGAATCGCCAAATTCTGCAATGTGAATGTGGGTTGTCATAGCTTGGACAAAGCTTTCATTCTGAGCATGCGTCTTCTATGTATGTCGCTACTGTCTCATAAAGGTACCATACCATTAGAAGAATAGCTAAAACGCTTTACTCTTTTTTTTTTTTTTTTTCCAATAGCTAAGTTTAGATACACTAAATGTTTCTGTAAAAGTCTTTAAAAATCTAATAGCATTCTTAGTGGTTTTATCCATGTTAAAATACTCTTGAAAACTAAATAAAAATATTTTTCCCTTGGGTTAAAAAGTTCAACAAAACACGGCTGAAACTGTAATATACTTTATTTAATATTAATTAATTATTAATTACTATTATATTTATCTTTAAGATCAAATTATTTGTTACTGGATGGTGAACTTAATGAATTGAATAGATGAACATGCACTGCAAAAAAAAAAAAAAAAAAAAAAAAAAAAAAGTGTTGATTTTACAGTATAATACTGGCATCCCAGTATTTGTAAAATCAACATTTTTTTTTTTTTTTTTTTTTCAGTGTACACATGATTAACAGATCACTCGATTTAAGATACAATTATGAAAAACCTAAACATAATATTGTTACTGCATTTGAATGAAGGTCTATAAAGAGAAACTAAAACGTTAATCTAAGTGCTGGTCCAAGCCTCTCGTGGTCGATGAAAACTATCTTTTGTAGTATACTTAGAAAATTATGAATGACGAGAATATCTGTTTTCCAGACATAAGTAAGTCTTTCATCTATACTATACGGTCTGCGGCACAACTGCCGACTTGGATAAATGTTGTTATCATCCGACAAAATACCGACTTCCCCAATCTATTCTGACCTTGCCGCTAATGAGAGAAGAAGAAAATACTCTTGAAATAGATACGTAAAACAACTGAAAAGGGACATTATTAACTGTTTAGTAGAGTAAGGATTGATAGGCGAAAAGTTAAACCGTATCGCTAATTAGTGGTTCCCTTTTCCTTCTCTATAAATAGTAAGTCACTTGAAAAAAAGAGTGGTGAGATTGATTCGATAAATGTCGAACGCTTCTTTAATCACGTTTACAGTTTTTCAAATGTAGACATATTTTCTCGCATAATTTACGCCTACGCATATTTTTTGCAACCACTAATTTTCGAAAGAAATTTCTGAAAAATAAAAAGTTTCGTGTAACTATATGCACTAAGGATATGAGATGATTTGAATCAACTTTTTTACAAGCCAATGTTCCCAAATGGGAGCAAGGAATTGTAAAATCATTTAAAAAATAGATTTTATTAACACTGACTTGGAAAAATTAGAAGTAACAGAAATATGGCTTGATTTTTGTAGATAGAAATTGCTTCTCAGATATAAAATGAAAACTGTACACAAAATTATAGAAACAGCTTTATTTGCATTTTCCACAGATCATAACATACAAAAAATATATCATAATAGAAAAACATATCCGTGAGTAACGCTGACGTCATATCGATGGTGGTAATTATCTAAGCAATTCATTTCCCTTTTTTCGCAAACATAGTTACTTCTAAATATCGCATAATTTAAATTTTTACACCGTCGTCGAATAGGGGAAAAATATACTTTTAAATGTAATTTGTTTGAAAATTGTATCTCAATTTACTAATTTTTTTAATGGTTTTTGGAAATAATTTTCGAGATTGAACGTTTAAAAAATATATCTCTATCCCGTGCAGTCCGATTACGGAAGATTAACCCGTTTGTACTTACAACAATGCCAATAGCATTTGTTTTCGGCTAATATTCCATAACGAAATTAAAATTTTATTGAAAAAAAAAAATAAAAATAAAAGAAATAAATAAATAAAATTTTAAAAACCGTAAATTTGATTGATTTATTATTGAACTAAAAATAACCAGAATATAAAATCTGATTTCAATAGTGATTTTTTTAGCTATTAACCCCTGGTATGCGGCTAATGTGAAAGTGCCGCTTTTTATAAATTTCAAAATTTTATTTGAATATACAATAGATATTTTTCATATAAAATTGATTTTCGGTGTTGTTAAAGGACAATCTAGAAAAAAAAAGTTAAACGTAAAAAATCTATTACAATTTTCAATTAAACAGCATTTTCCCCTATGTCCTTTACATCGGCAGTATGTTCTGTAACCTGGGAAGACCGGTTGGATTCGTTGGTTTATAAAAAAAAATAATGAAAACTGATTCAATGCTTCCTATTTGTCAAGGTAAGTAAATTATTTCACAGAACACTTTATTTGTTTTTAAAAATCTTACATATTATGCAACAACTACTTGATTTCCTTTCCTTCTCCTAAACAATAGATTCTGCATAAGCCATTGTAGATCTAAAAAAAAGAAGAAAATATATATATAGTTAGCTAATTCCTTTCAGTATTAATGGCAGGGTATTGGATTTAAATTTTTAACTTGACAAATATAAACTTGCTTCGTTACTTCTCTTTGGTGCTATTTGAATTCATTCTCAGTTTTAGACTATGATTTAACCAAGGAATCCAACTTTTTGGACGCTTTAAGAGCCTACGCTAGTCATCCGAAGGAACTCGAACGCTAATGTTAAGTCTATGGAAAGGTTCTTGACAGATTTCTTGCTCGCATTTTAATATTTTTAAAATGCTTATTCACGTTTATGTTGTTAATGCTTTAAAACGTTTTTTTACTTTTTCGATTTTGGTTCCAGTTTTTTTTATAAGCGGACATTTCCAATTTTGGAACCGGTTGGAACCGGTTCTGAAAGTGAAAGTGTATATTAAAAAAACTGGAACCAAAATCGAAAAAGTAAAAACTAACAACGTTAGAGATCGACCTCAGATATCCTATGCCAAAAAAGTCATTTAAAAATATTAAAATACGAGCGAAAAATCTGTCAAGAACCTTCCCATAGACTTAACATTAGCTTGAGTGTTTCTTCCCGTGAATAGTGTAGGCTCTTAAGCCGCATTTGAAAAAAATGTCTTGGACCGCATTTAGATTATATACTAATACTAACGATAGCACGCAAAATTTTTGAAAAAAAAAAAAAAAAAAAAAAGAATACACAGTGAAATTTATTCTTATCGTTCACAAATAGCTAATAACCAAACCGTTATTTTTAGAGGTATACTTCCATTTTCAAAACTGTTTCAAATATTTCTTCATGTATACTTCTTCTTGTATAATATAAATCATTTATTTTCCATTTACGTTAAAATAGCTATTTTTAAAAAGTTATGAAATTTAAAATTGTATACGGTCTCTGGATCTTATGCTATAATTAGAAAAGCGCTCTAACAAGTAAAACAGTAAAAAATACACTCTTCTATGACCAAATCTTGCCGATTTATGATAGTTTGAATTTTATGAAATTTCGACATTTTCTGTCATTAAAAACATGCAGAAAACGCTGAAAATTCATAAAATGTAAAGTGTCATAACTCGGTAATTTTTTGATCGTACAAAAGTTTTATTGTTTTACTTGTTGGATGGAGCAAAGAGAACGCATTTCTAAATTTAAAAACAAACAAACAAACAAAAAAAAAACAATATATTTTTTAATGTTCTGTATTTATTTTAAAACATTCGCCATAACAAAATTTTTATATTTTAAAAATTTATTCCATATCGAAGTAAATGTCTAATTTTATTTATACAGTAAAACATGTGAAAATGAAAATTGTCTATAGCAGAATTCTTCCTTAAAAGGAAAAAAAAATCATTGTCACAGCGAAAAGGGTAATATTATACAACCCTTTTTTACTATACAAGCATCTTTATTTTATGTAATATTGCTTTAAAAAGTAAAAAACTATTGCGTCAATCGGACATTTTTAAATTATTATTCAGCAATGTTGAACGAATGATTTTATTTTTCGATTTTAATAAATTTTGATTTATGACGAAGATAGATTATCGAGTAACTTAGTAAAACATTAGTAAAAATAGCAATTTGTGGCAGAATTTCAACCGGACATTTTAAAATTATTATTCAGTGATGTTGAACGAATTATACTACTTTTCGATTTTAATAAATTTTAATTTATGCCTGAGATAAATTATCGAATAAACTTAGTAAAACATTAGTCAAAATAGTAATTGGTGGCGGAATTTCAACCGGACATTTTAAAATTATTATTCAGCGATGTTGAACGAATGATACTATTTTTCGATTTTAATAAATTTTAATTTATGCCTGAGATAAATTATCGAATAAACTTAGTAAAACATTAGTCAAAATAGCAATTGGTGGCAGAATTTCAACCGGACATTTTAAAATTATTGTTCAGTGATGTTGAACGAATGATACTACTTTTCGATTTTAATAAATTTTAATTTATGCCTGAGATAGATTGTCGAATAAACTTAGTAAAACATTAGTCAAAATAGCAATTGGTGGCGGAATTTCAACCGGACATTTTAAAATTATTATTCAGCGATGTTGAACGAATGATACTATTTTTCGATTTTAATAAATTTTAATTTATGACGAAGATATAGATTATTGAATAACTTAGTAAAACATTAGGCAAAATAGCAATTGGTGGCGAATGATATACTTAGATGAATGATAAACTTAGTAAAAAATTATTCAAAACTAGATGGTACCCGTCAAAACTTGACGGAAAAAATTACAATAACAATATTAGTAAAATAAGCTTCTTTATTACATAAGTAGGGGTGTTTATGAAACAATCTTTCAAATATTTTATTTTTAAAAAAAATCCCCTGTGAATTACGTTATTATTTCCGATGCAAACTCTAAACAAACAATCCGTAAACAAAATGGAAATCAGTTTGACATTACCGCCCTATTCCTCACGGCAAGAAAGAAAATTTCCTGAAACTATGAAGTATCATACAAATAGCATATCCCTACGTTCATCTCATATTCAGTCAATAAAAGAACATATTAAATAAGGCACACAACCTCCCCCTTTGTGATAATGCAACCGAATGAGCTCCTACGCGCATGTGCATTGCATCTCAACAAACGCACCGTCCAAATTCGACGTTAAAAAAAGTTTTAAAATGTTTTGATCAAAATTTTTAAAGTGTCTTCTTTAATCATTGTTCGTTTCAAATCCATATCTTCTGAAACGCATCCATTGTTTTAAGCTAATCAATTTTTATGTAAAGATGAAGAATTTTTTTTACAATAATAAATCAATCTGCAGATAAGGAGATTTTTAATGTTTTCAAGTGTAATTTATTTGTATGGTTTCTTCATTCCTTTACATAATCAGGATGATTATTCCTTTTCCATAATTAAGAGAAATAATGTAAATAAATAAATATCCAAGATTATTTTTGATTCTGTTTTCATTAATATATTGTAAATTTTATTGTTAAAAGTTACTGATAAATGATACTTTAGTAAATGGGGATTTTCTTAATTATTTATTATTATTATTATTATTTTTCTTTTTTTGAGACTTAATGGCAACATTCTTCCGTTTGTTTATTGGGCGCTACAGTTTGGCGAATTATTTGAGGTACTTTTCGGTTAGCAGGGCGCCAATGAAGTATATATGTATATATATATAAATATATATAGCATATATATATAGTATATACATACATATATACAAATATATATAATGTATATAGTTTTGTTTTTCTAGTATTGAATTTATGTGGTTTATAGATTTTGGTTGGCTTTTGTGATAATGATTCTGCAAGTAATTTTCCATTGGAGTTTATTATTATGTATATATATATATTACTGGCGCCGGCTAACCGAAAAGTACCTAATTTGCATATAGTTTTTTTTTCTTAATGGGACGACGGGATAATGCACGGAATTTCGACGGGATAATGAATATTTTTGATGGTACCAGAATATTTTTCTGTATTTTATAGTTATATTAAGAAATACATATTTTATGATTTGTTGAATCCCTTATTTGTTTACTTTTCCATGCATTATATTATTGAAGGTTGTTAGTTCTCTTATTCGTTTAAATATACCCTATACTTATATAAAAATAGCGTGTGTTCTCTGTGGTGTTTCGCATAAACGTTGTAAAATTCAGGTTATTAGATTTTATTCAACTTTGCTGTCATAACAGCTGATGAAGCAGCCATTTTCGGCGATTTTTTTGTTACCTGTTATATTAAGAAATACATATTTTATGATTTGCTGAATCCCTTATTTGTTTACTTTTATGTTTATGTAATGTTATGTAATGTTTGTTTTTGGTATAGCCCGAACTAAGAAAAAATTGAGTACTTTCCCATTATACGGACACCATTGTCGCCAAGCATATATTTACATGTATGGCATGGTGTCGGTATAACGGAAAAGAACCAAAATTCGCGATCGATCAAATAATTGAATTTCGTTAAACATTAAATTTTCTGGTACTTTTCTATTATCCGTTCGACCACTTTTCATAACAAAAAACTATCGCCAAACTGTAAAATTAAACGCCGAAAATGAAGTGCGATTTACTTGATGTCAGAAGCATTATACGTGTTTGTTACGTCATCAAGTGGTTTTTAATTCGAGATTTGCGTCTATTTTCCTTATGTTTTACTGATTTATTAGTTATTTCATTAATTAAAATAACAATTGTG
This sequence comes from Maratus michaelseni, assembly GCA_963931845.1. Taxonomy (NCBI): domain Eukaryota; kingdom Metazoa; phylum Arthropoda; class Arachnida; order Araneae; family Salticidae; genus Maratus; species Maratus michaelseni. The sequence continues at coordinate 338,246,018 of OZ007588.1, forward strand.
TCCATAAATTCATGTATTTAATTTATTTATTTATTTTGATATTTCAATGGCAACGTTCTCCCGTTAATTTGGCGTTACAGTTTGGCGATAGTTTTTTGTTATGAAAAGTGGACGACGGGATAATAGAGAAGTACCAATTTTCTTATTTTTAATCTGAGAAAGAAGCAATAATCATGGATTTAATTAATTTTGCAATATGCGGTGCAAACAAAATAATTTTGATTAAATCAGTACATATATCGCAGACGCACCTGGGTTATTTTTTGGCGCCTAAATGACGATTTTTGCTTTGTATGGCAACCTGGTGTTTTATAATAAAATTGAATATGTGTGTAAATAAATAAAATAAAATAGGTACTTTTATGTTCGTTGAGCGTCAGGGATAACTCTCCAAATCTTATTTCAATTGGAATCATTTAAATTGCAACATTTTACGTGAGATTTGTTATTCATATTGATATGATTACGTTTAGATATTTTATTATGATTATATTCTAGCCAATTAAGTTTTTTTTAAAGATTTTATACTACAATGTTAAAATATTACCTAGTTGATATTAGCTAATGTCAAAAGATTGGCGAACCACAGAGTTCAGGGAATAAACTCTATGCCCTCAAAAGTGGGAGTTGTCGACTTTATGACGTCATAAGCAGAAGTAAATGTTTAATTGAAAATTACAGCTAATTAATTAAATTTTCGAACAAACGAATGCACGATAACAAATCTGTGTCGAAATATCTTTCATTTAAAAAAAGAATGGTGTGATTTGATGCAGTAGTTTGTTCTGACGGATTGTCGAAAGAAATCGCTTAGCGTTTTAAATATATAGATAGCAATTGACGGCGGAATTTCAACCGGACATTTTTAAATTATTATTCAGTGGTGTTGAACGAATGATGCTACTTTTTGATTTTAATAAATTTTAATTTATGCCTGAGATAGATTGTCGAATAAACTTAGTAAAACAATAATCAAAATAGCAATTGGTGTATTTAAAAGAAAAAAAAACACACATATATATATATTTTTTAAATCTATGTACCCATTATAATCAATTAAGAAAATAATAATTCTTTTTTTTTCTTTTTTGTACAACTTATGTAAAGTTTGTGGAATAGGTTATTTCTGGTGACTTCACACATAGATATAGTCGTTAAATTTATGCTTTTCTGCTGTTATTTTTCAATGATCACATTTATAGGATAAATTAATTTAAAATATCATACTCTTCTTTTATCCATTATGTTGTTCTTATATTTTCCTTTCTTTATTTTCAGGTTAGTTTTCTATTGAATTATTGACTTTCTTTAAAAAGATTAATGAAAATAACATTTTATGTAAGTAAATTTTGACTTTGAATTGTAAAAAATTATAGCCTTGAATTATTTTATATCCAATGAGATTGTCGTTGTAGATCTTTATTGTCTTTGACTTCTAAAAAATTACAGCTTTGAATTATTTTACATTCTAGATCCGTGAGATTGGCGTTGTACATCTTTATTGACTTTGACTTCTAAAAAATTATAGCCTTGAATAATTATTTTATATTCTATAGATTAGTGAGATTGGCGTTGTACATTTTTATTGACTTTGACTTCTAAAAAATCATAACCTTGAATTATTTTACATTCTAGATCCGTGAGATTGGCGTTGTACATCTTCATTGACTGACTTAAAAAAATGATAGTATAATAGTCTTGAATTATTTTACATTCTAGATCCGTGAGATTGGTGTTGTACATCTTTATTTCTTCAATTAATTGAATCTTTGAGTTATGGATTAAACTTCACTCCGTAAATGCCCATTTCAGATCTTACTGCAATAAAATTTATTTCATAACTTGTTCAGTTTTGCAGTAAATAATTTTCATTTTTTATTGTAAACTTTTTCATCAGCTGCTTTAGATAATGTACAATTATCCCCAGTACTATAAAATTCATTTTAAAAGATAATAAAAAAGAGGTCTGGATGGGGAGAGCTTTTGTCTGATGTAGCTGTCAACTTAGTCGTTCATATCACACAATTCCATTTGTCCTTCAGAGCGAAAATTATTTCAAAAACGCTATTAGATTCTGTAAAAATATTAGTAAGTTCTCTCCCTCTCTCTAATTTGTTTTTATATACCGCTGACCAGGCCCCTACCTGCCGGGCGGAATGTCTTAGCTTAAAGGGTTGTGTAACTGTCCGTCGTCGGGCGAAATTCCCCTGATCACCGCGTGGAGGACCTGACAAATACCTTTTCGACAGTGCTCTTTAGTGACTTTACTTTAGTTTTCTGTGTTCGCCGGTTCATAGTTGCTATTAACTTTATTGATTTGGCCGAAAAAAGAAGAAAAAAAAGAAAGAAAAAAAGAAAAAAGAAACTCTTGCACAGTACTTGCAAGAACAGACTGGATCAGCCGGTTATTCGTATACTCGCAGTGTAGGTAAAACCTGTAAAAAAAATAAAAAGTTAATGCATGGTGTTAATACATGAGTTAGTTACACTTTTGCTAATACATCATCTAAAATTAAGATTAATTAACTCACAACTGAAAACTACTAGGCCATTAAAAATAAAATGGTTCCTTTAAGGAGAGGGGTTAGTGTGTTAGGCACAAACATCAAATAAAATATATAAAATGGATTAATCACCCTATCATGCAAGCATACTTGCGTATTAACAAACTTGCACACATTCATTATATACTTTTTACTTATAGTCCTGCAATCATACATACACCTTTTCTCTAACTCTAGCTTGTATAATAACTAATCGAAGTTATAGAATAAATGGAATATATATATAGAAATAAATGTATAAATAAATATAGAACATTCTACTCGACATTATATTTATAAAATTTCCAAAAATATTTTGTAGAATGTCTGCATTTAATTTGTTTTTTTTTGTCACTTCCTACACATCATTTTGACTAATTGAAAGTTCTCCCAAAATTATTATTAGAATTTAGGCATGTAAAACTAAAACCCACAAGGCGCGTTTCCTCTTTGCTAAAGTAAAGATTTTCAGAAAGGGGTATCAGAGTCAAAGTTGCCAATTTTTGAGACATTCTATTAGTTAGGAAATGGACCATCGGCAAGCAATGAATTATAACTCAAGATGCAATAATAATATTTACAGAAAAACGGAAATTTATTTTAATATCATGTAGTAATCTTTGAGTTTACACTAAATCATCACACAAATAATTAAAAAAAATCGTAAAAGTACATGTTTGAAAAAAATATGTTTTTATTCTCGAAAAAAAAAATTAAATTAAAATAATATTAAAATAAAATAATTTAAAATCTTGCAAAAAGGAGCGATTAGTACTCTTAATGCAATGTTTCATGCTTGTAATATTTTAAAGGCTAAAATTTACCTTTTTATAAAGCATGAAATTAAAAAGCCAAGTATTCAAAATTATGGAAAGAAAATATGTAAAACGTTCAGAATGATACTCAATTTGAAAAAAAAAAATCTATCTCTATTGAAAATACGTTTCGTGTGTAAAACCTTTCTTGGGCTTTATAAGGGCATTTAAAATAAGTAACGATATTTGAAAAAGCAGCTTGTGTAATCATGGCTGATTGGTCACGGCAATACTCTGGAAGGGGACAGTTCCCTAGCTCGTATCATTCGGCGGTTAAGTATTGTTTGTCTAATTCGAATTATATATTAATATAAATATATATATAAATATAAATATATTAATATTGTTTGTCTCAGTTCGAATTAAATAGAAAAAGTCTGTCCTTGATGTAAACATGTATTTAAAAAGTGATGATTGAAATTCGAATAGATGTAAGTTTGTCCTTGAAAAACTAATTTTATTTTTTTTCTTTTAAACGAAAATTTTTAAATTCAGAAATATACAAAAATAAATAAATTTTTTTGTAAAAAGTGCTGGCGTCTCAATTTGCCAGTACAATTTTCGTATTTTAACGGATTTTTTTTTTTTTTTTTTTTTTTACAGTGTTGAATAGTTGGCTGAATGATTCTCCCGGTTTTACCCTGTTTTCTCAAAAACTATATTTTAGATATCGAGATGCAACAAACTGCAAATTGTAGCTAGAATTATCATTTATAAATATTAATTAGACCTTTCAATCGAAATAAGTTTCCTTAAAATTGATCAATTAGTTCCTGAGTTTGTGAGTATTAAAACATTGGTCGATTGATTGATTGTTCCGATTTTTTTTTTTTTTTCATGTTATCTGAAAATTTATTTTAAATATTGGAATGCGGCAAACTGCAGATTGTAGCCAGAAACTTTCTCTATCTGCCCCCTGATATATTTAGTGTTTGTTATGCAACCGTTTTTCAGTCTATTCCGGGCAAACAGACAGACAGAAATTTTTTTTTAATGTTATTTTTGACTATGCGTTGTTTAAATAATCGAATGAACTTAGAGATGGATGTTTTCTAAAAATCCCAGCTAGACACTCCAATTTTATATTATTAGTATATATATTATTTACTATATTTATTTATTTTTTAAACAACATTAGAGAAGACGGAAATAATTTCCTTATCCTTCCCCAATCCCCATTTAAATGAATCTTTAATGAAAAATTTTCGTAATAATATTTTTTTTTTTTTTTGATATGCTGAAACTGAAGGGTATGTGCAAAAATAAATAAAAATAAAAATAAATAAATAAATGCATTTCATAATCCATTGGTGCATATGCATTGCATTTAATGCATTACATGTGTGAAGCGTTTTCACATTTTCTTTTATGCCTACGCTTCTCTGTAAAAGCTCTCTTTTGGCTTTTTTCTCACTTCTCTCAATATTTCTTCTGAGATGCTGATGATGAGTTCAAGGACGGCGGAAGGAGAGGGCGTGTCGGCCTATCACGGAAGTGACCTCGTGACGTCATTTCCCAAAGGGTTAATGATGCTTACGCAGTTCATATTAGCAATGCTAGATAACCAACAACAGCTGTTGATGGTTGATAGAAAACGTTCAGACACCCGTAGAAGGTTAAATACTTCGACATCGATAACGTCTATTTAGCGATGGATCAAGCATACATCGTTGATCCATACTTATAATACGATAAGAAAAAATTGAATGTAAAATCTGATAGGGAGATTTTATCAGTTATCATTATATATTATGTATGTTGAATCAGTTTAAATTGCCAGTAAAAACTTATTCGATCATATTTTTCTTTTATATGGGACACTAGTAATGTTTGTAGCAGTATAGATAGCATTTTTTTTTTCATTAAGGGTATTCTCAAATCCAAACTGGCTGCTTTCTGGAGCATTTTTTAATTCATTTTTGCTCTCAAAGACATGAAATTTGGCTGGTGCTCTTATTCAGAGACTATGTAATCTACCATTTTTTTCAATTTCTTGGTAAAAGCAGATCTTTCTGGAAATGCTATCAAAATGACGTTTTGAACCAAATTTCCGGACGCAATAACGCAGGAAATGAAAAAAAAAAAAAAAAAAAACGGCCGTTATGAGAGAGTATTTGTTTATAACGCTCAATTCATTTATCGAAAAATGAAAAGAAATAACATTCGATCATAAAATCAATAATCATACCAGCAAGTGTCATGACTTTATACTTAAAAATGAGTCAGAAAATATGTCAGAAACTTTCGCATTGTTGAGCGAGAAAAAAAATATTTTTTCGAGAAATGCATTAACGAGAAATGCGATTTATCTGATGCATAGTTTTAGTTTACTTGCAATATTTTCATGATTTAAAGAACCATCCTATTGGACCGTACTAATGGAATATTTCCGTGAACATTATTAAATGGTAGAGCTCATTGCAAGTCCAAGATTTTAAATTTTTACACGTTCAGTAATTCTGAAATTCATAACACATCAAGCATGAATAGCTTCTCAGTAACACTTTTAAACTGTTAAAAAAAAAGACATGTTTCTTAATCTACAAAAATATACAATAACCTCTTCTGAGTTACCCACAATTTCGAAAAGTGTTCGTTATCTTTAGAAACCTCAGAAACCAATATAATTTCGAGATTTAAAGAATCATTTATGAAAACAAAGGTTTTTTTTTTCTTTTTGCACTGATTTTCGGAAACGTTTTCGAGTACTTTTTATAGTTGGTATTAACCAGCTTTCTCCAGCCCGGAATATCGGTTTTCCGGAAGTTATCAATTCTCGGTTTTGAAATGCGTGGTTGAATTTATATGTGCAAGAGTAACAATATAATATTAATATTGATGTCCATGTTAATGCAATGAAAAATAAATGTTGATTTTACAGTATAATACTGGCACTCCAGCTGCCAGTATTATACTGTAAAATAAAAAATAAAAATTGTTTTTGCAGTGTGTTGTTAATTTATAGTGTTTGTCTGTAAAACATGTTTCTTGAACATGAAAATGTTAACTTGGAGAATAGAAAGTGTCCGAAAAACCTATATTCTGGGCTGGAGAAAGTTGATTTATGCACTACAAAAGCTATTTGGAAACTTTTCCGAAAATCTGTGGCAGCAAAATAAATTTTGTTTTTATAAATGCTTCTTTAAATATCGAAAAAAATATTGGTTTCTGAGGTTTCTAAAGAAAACGCTTTTCGGAATTGGGGATTTCGGAAGAGGTTACTGTATATTTCCGTTAGTGCTTACATTATATTTTCGTAGATAAAGAAACGGGCGGGAACATTTGTGTCATTTTACAGTGTGAAAAATCGATTATGTCCTCTTTCGCAGAACGAATTCCCCAGGTACCCTGTTGTTTCCTCTGACAGCCCCTACGAGCGAATGGAGATGACAGGGAAGCAAAATAAAACGTGTTTGAAGAAACACGAAAAACTGAACTTCAAAAATGGGACATTTCCGAACCCTTTTCAGAAAAAATATCTTCCCCTCAAAAACGATTAGGCCACTAATTACAAGATTTCGTCCAAAGATGTTCGAGGTGACTATTAATTTCAAGATGACACTTCTCAAACGATTAAGTATAAGAAAAGCAATAAACTAAACCATTAAGATAAATCCTTTCTTGTTGATTATCTTTCTTATCAGTTCAACTTGGAAAATTACATGAAATTGTATTTCTTCAGCAAAGAGGAAAGTGGTCTTTTTACGTTAAAAACATATTTATTTTATATAAGTACAATTTTTTTCAATTTTAATGCTTGTATTTTATATGCGTCTGAAAGAAAAGTCAAAAATTGGTATAGTTTTCTGACAATTAATGATGAATTTGCAACAATCTTCTTTGCTAAAATAATTAAGAAATATTTTATCTCGCATATTTAATGCATTGATGATAATAATAATAATGATAACTACAATAATAATTATACTACTACTAATAATAATAATTATACTAACAATAATTATATAGCATTATTATAGAGAAATCTTTGATAAACACGCTGAAATAGACAGTTTTTAAATCGAAGAATTATTTAAAGAGATTTTTAACATTAAAGTCGGCCAGAATCGTTCCATTAAAAAAATTTTTAAGAACAAAACAATGCATAATTTTTTTTTTTTTTTTTTTTTTTTTTTTTTGTAGGGATATACTTCTCAAGCTACACTGAGAAAAATGACACTTTCAAATCTGAGTAAATCGATGTTTTCATTTTGTTATGAAACTTTTTGTTTCAAATAGGACGACCCAATGATTTCAATTCTGAAATACCAGAAATTCTCAGAATATTTAAACATGGACATATTCAAAACTGAAAACATAGAGGTCAGTTTATACTCATAATCATTTTTGAAACATGGACATACTCAAAAATGATTAGAATCAGTTCAAACACATTTTTGAAACATGGAAATATTAAAAACTAAAGACATAGATGTCAATTTATATTCATTTTTGAAAGATGGACATACTCAAATATGAGTACATTATGTTTTATTCTTATGTGTGTGCATGTTTACAGAAATGAGTATATACATGTTTCAAACTTGAGTCATTTTGATTCAAAGCTATTTTGACTATGTAACATACTCAGATTTGAGTACTTTTTGATCAGTTTTGAAAATGTCGTTTATAGAGTGTAGCTGTGTGCAAACTGCGCTTATTTTTTAAATTTAATTCTTTAGAGCTCTTTTTTTTTTTTTCAATTTTTTATTCAAATTTTCATTATTTCAATATTTTTTTTTTTCATATTTAGAAAAGGTCATTTTTTTTATGCTATTACCAATTTGTAAAACTGCGCAAAGAATTATATTTCCTCTCAAATAAAAAATGTATTTACACGTAATTATTAAAGTAAATCCCTGACGGCTTGGCCTACAGGCACAGGTAGATTTCGAAGACGCAGACCGTGGGGCGCCTGTTTGTTGGGAATTGCGGAGCAAATGACCTTTTTGCCATGATGCGGCAGTTGGAACCGCCTACTTCGAAACCTAACTTGTTTGCAGGCGAAGCCAGCAGGGATTTTTTTTTTTTTTTGCTATAAGAGTTGGTTCTATAAAAAACTTGTCAATATAAAAGTTTTAGATAATATTAAGAGGATTTATATTATAAATTTAAGCGGATTTGAAGTCTTGGGAATTGACGAAGTTATCAATTTTTTTCTTCTAAACCCCCCCTCGCGCCCCCACCCTTGGAGCCATTTTTAATTATATCAAAAATCTGCCATACATAAATTTTCGGCCCTTCTCCTAGAAGTCATAATAACTTCAAACGGATTCGATACGTATCATAATTAAGAAATTATGGGTTTTTTTCTGTTTTCGCAAAAAGCCTCCCCCTTGGTTCGATTTTGCCCATTAACGAACTTGACCGAAATTTTATGACCCTTGATTTCATGTATCAGTTTCAAAAAGATGCGGGAGTTGGAACCGCCTACTTCGAAAAATAACTTGTTTGCAGGCGGAGCCGACAATTTTTTTTTTTGTTCTAATTTTATTTTGCTATAAGGGTTGGTCATATAAAAACTTGTCAATATAAAAGTTTTAGATAATATTAAGAGGATTTATAATAAATTTAAGCGGATTTGATATGTTGGGAATTGACGAAGTTATAAATTTTTTTCTTCTAAAACACACCCTCCCCCCCCACCCCCTTGGGGCCATTTTTAATTATATCAAAAATCTGTCATACATAAATTTTCGGCCCTTCTCCTAGAAGTAATAATAATTTCAAACGGATTCGATACATATCATAATTAAGAAATTATTTAATAAAGGATGTGCAACAAGAGAAAGAGGCAACTATGCGAATGCTCAGAGTAGGGAGCTCAAGAGCACCAGCATCGAAAACTAAATACAGAGAATTAAATGAAAAGATTGCAAGTTTAAAACGTAGTTTGATAAATGGCACCATTGATTTACATAATTATATTAATTCAATATCCTATTTAATACATTTGGTTGACTAGTCCTGTTTTGTTTTTCGAAATAAATACATTCTGTCTGATTTTCTGTCTATTTGATATGTACTATATTTATGAAATTATTATTTTGAAGCTAAGTGAAGATTTTATACATAACTAATAAGATAATTAACGATATATATATATTTTTTAAATAGCAGTTTTTATTATGAGTATCTACCTTGTGAGAAGTTTAAATTAGTGCTTATTTTCAAGTAAACATTTTAGTAAAATTTATCATTTATATTATATCACATAACAATAAGACACGGCATAAAATAAATTAAAAGTACACAATTTCGAAGCAAATCGTGATGTCCTATCTAAATGATATCTATCATCTACCTACGTATAGGGGGGTTCGTCAGAAATTGACCGGTGGCCAATGATTTTTTAATTCTACAATGGAAAATAAATGCGCAGTTGCTGACGAAATTTCATTTTGCAACAATTACCGTAAATATAAATAATGTAGAAAATGAATAAGGAAAAAGTTTCCGAATTACTAAACTCATACCTCTCATATATATATATATATATATATAGGAAATTTACAGAAAAATGTTTAGCAATTTTATTGGAAAAAAGTAATTGGATAAAAGTCTATTAAACTGTTAATAGCAGTGAAAATATTGTACTAAAAATATGAAATTAGCCTCGCATTATTTGAAACACAACATCCAGAAAAATGCACGAAAATTACAGTAATTAAACTAGTGGTACCACATAATACTAGCCATATCCAATGTCCAGTGCCCGTTTTGGCACGAAAAATGGAGCACGGAAAGCATTTTTCATATTTTTATAAAGACAAAATACCATTCAGAATATGCCGTCCAAATTGGCGTTTTAAGCCGAGTTTCTGGATTCTACAACCCGGGAAATGTTGTTTTGAGACAGCAATTAATTAGAACTCAATATGATATACAATTATAGAAAATGTAAAATACTGTTCGATTTCAAATTACCCCAATAGTCATGCCTGAAAATTCCTTACATTTATGTATAAAATGAGTCGGTGAATATATATTTTGAGTTACTGAGTGAGGGAAAATATTTAAAAAACCACCTTAAGTGTTATAGAAACTTTCTAATTCGCATTTCAGAGAAAGAAAAATATCAAGTGAATGAAAATTAGAATTGTCTAATAGTAAATTGGTACAGCGCACTCAGAAAATGGCACGAAACAGTTTTGTACTAATTACGTCTAAATAAAACTCAAACTGTATTTCTCATATAATGCGAGCACTTTTTAATCAGTTTAATATTTAGAAATACACACAAATTTTGATCTGATGATATTTGTTTTAAATGGAACATTTTTATTTTAATCACACGTTTTATTTCAAGGAATCATCGTATATGATAAGATTAAAATCTTGAAATTTTATTACTTTACTAATTCGATTCATTCATACTTATAAATTATCATTAAAATAAAGAGAAATTTTCATCTTTTAATAACATATCATTGATATATCGCTGCATAAATATGGTATTACCAAAATTGTTTCGCCCATACTAATAGTATTGCAAAGAGTAATTTTTCAATATAATAATCATAATCCAGCATAACATTTGTATTTTAATTCATATGCTGCTAATTATTATGCTCGATACAAGTATTGTGTTAAATCAACTGGTTCCTCCCCCCCCCCCTTTTTTTTAAAAAAAGAACAATTCTTATACAATGTTTCTCCCCTTTTTTGTAATTTAATTTTCCATTTTTAGGGTTAAAATAATCTTTTTTCTACAACCAACACTATATATAGTAAGTCTAAGGTCATGCTTGTATGTATATTAGTATGAAATTTAACACGCATTAATGAACCTATCGGGTTCAAAGAGTTATCTTAAAACATTGTCAACGCGTATAAACATATGCACACAACATGATACAACTGACAGAAAATAATATAGATAAAAAATATTCAACATTTAGCATAAAATGTTTTCTCTCTCTCTTTTTTTTTCCCTTTTTTTAATGGGATTATTTACAGCAATTAGTAACATAAGATGCTCTTAAAGTATTTGGTCATATTAAAAGAAAATTTTCCCGATTGGGAAGATTATCCTCCTTTAACAATTCGAAAAAGAATACGCAAGATATGAAATTGAATAAAATGATAACACCAGTGTATTTTTTTTTGTTACTTACTGAATTTAAAGGCCAAAAATGTTGACTTACAGTTGTCTTAAAAAAAAAAAAAAAAAAAAAAAAAATCGCATTTTTTTTTTAAAATTAAGTTCATATACTGAGATTTATACAAAATAGTTAGCCAATCGGGTGATACTGTCTTGAAGAAGAATTAGTTTATAATTTTAAAGTATTGTTTAGGTCAAGAAGAAAATATTAACACGTTCAGTGAACTGATTTTCGCTTTAAAAAGTTACTGCGTGGTCAATGTATCCAAAATCTATTATTGGTGGGAGTTTGTATAAATAAAATCGCAACAAGAGATTGCTTAATAAAAAAACGTTTATATCTTTTTTTAAATTTTAAATAAAAATTCTGTTGAATGTAAATATTTACTTCTAAGTAAAATAATAATAAGATATATTTAAAGGCTCTTTAACACAACAAATCCCATTATCTTGAACGAAAGAGGAAAATAAGGGAAAATCAGGCTTGCTTGAGACATCAAGGTTTCCTAAAAAATAATGACTAAAAATATATAATTGTATTAATGCTTAATTTTGTCATGTAAAATAAATGTGTATTACAAGAAAGCCCAACGTAGAAAGCATTAGTATGAAATAAGTTTAAATTTCAGCATATTTAGGTGCATATGACTTATTTTATAGAATATTAAAGTCATAAAAATGTAATCAGAAGATCGTGAAGATTCCTATGTTCAATAATTCGCAAAATTTGGGGTGGGGGGGGGGGAGAGATTCGGGTCGTACCCGACCCAAACACGAAATACTTCAACCGGCAATCCGACCAGAGCCCGACATAAAATGAAAGTAAATCATGTTTTAATGCAATGAAAAGTAATCTACAATTATATCTCTAATACCAATTTTATGTTTTATACAATAAAATGGACTAATCTATATTTTTAATATTCAATTATAGTAAAACCTCTGAATAGAAACTTCGGCATCGTTGAATAGAGTTCTGCATCGTGTCGGGTTATCCCTAACTTTCTTTTTCGGGTCAGGATGACTTTAATTTTCTTTCTGTGGGTAGGTTTCACCCAAGAATAATTCTTGCGTGTCATAGTAAGTTTTTTTGCAAGTTGGATTGTTGGGCTTTTCACAAAAAGTTTCAGCAGAATTATGTTTCAGATGAAAATAAATACCTATTTCAATCTAAATAAGCATATATTTAATTTACTGCATGAGAGTACTTTATAAAAAAAATGTGATCACAAATTATTCCTTCTTTAAGAACCATTTATTCTTCTCGGAATATGAAAATTATTACCAACAATTCGTCTATCAAACAAACAAAAATACATGTATCGTATTTGTGATAATTTATGCACACATACACTCGCACATGTGTGTGTAGATTAGGAAATGCCCACTAATCAGAGATATATTTAAGCGTACGAGTATTTAGGAATTGAAAAAGTATTCGTTGAATAAAGGTGTCCGCTTTTCGGGAGTTTCCATTATGGAGGTCTTATTGTATATAGATTTTTAACCTGAAAAAATATCGTGAAAATTACTTTGAAAAATCTCGTCAACCCGAACCCAACTCGCAAGAGTCAAAATCCGAAAAAGACCCGAACTCGAAACAATGAAAGTCAACCCAAACCCGGATCCAACCATTGACTAGAAATATAATTTATTTATTATTTTATTATTTATTTAATATTTATATTTCTAGTCAATGGATCCAACCCGCGACGAAAATATGTAGCGACAATCCGACCCGAACCACGAGTTCGGCCAGGTGCGGGTAACCCGACGCAGTTGAGAATTCTAATCCAAACCGCTGAATTTTATTTACCGTTTCTTTTCATTTGAGGGGGAGGGGGGGGGGAGGAGAAAATGTTTGAAGAAGTTTCCTTTTTTTTTTATCCAGTTTTACGATTCTCCAAAAATAATAAATTATTTGTAAAACACCTTAATACAATCAAAGAAGTTATATTTATTCGTAAATTTACGAAATTAGTCGAAATTCTTATTTGGATATCAAGAAATCCAGTATATATTTTTCCTCTATAAAGACAAGAAATTACCTTCGATAAAATAGTGTCAAAGTCTATTTTCAATCGATTATAACTCAATATGTAATAAATTCATCAATAACTTAAAATCGCTGTTTGATTCCAAATCATTCGCATATAGTTATGGCTGCAATTTTAAGCATTTAATAATAAAAAAAATACATAAATAAATGAATAAATAAAAGACTACGGAACGGATATGTATTGACATATGTGGATACGTATATATGTGATAAATATTTATATGTATATGTAATAAAAATGTTTAAAAATCTGAATTGTATTTTATTTCAAAAACAATAAAAACGTAAAAGATGCTTCCGAAAAATTTTCAACAGGAAAAAAGGTAATGTGAGAATATAGATTGAATATATACGCGGAGAAAGATAGATTGGTACTTCGGTGATTTGAAACATTATACGTATCAAGTAAAGTTACCCCCTAATGACAATTATTCAACTAATCGATTACAGTTTTGGAGGAAGTTTGGAGCGACCCGACGGAATCAGTTTAGAGGCGAATCAAAATGGCCAGCTTGGTTTTTTTTTTAGGATAAAAAAAAGAGTCTCTCTCAAGAACTTTCGTCAGGTATTTTCCTACCGGAAGTATTTGATTGATAGAGACGTATTACTGCTTCGGCGAGTCCGGACTTTACCTGAAAAATCTCCCACATTCGTTTAATTCTTTAGATTAACTGCAGAAAAACAAAAGGGGGAAAAAAGTGATTTAAATTTAGACGCATTGTTGTTTGAGTTTCGCATCCTCATTTCCTAGAAGTTCATTAGCTTTGTCTTTATTTTATATTACTTCAGATAGTTCAACTTATTTAATTAGACAGCCTTTTGTTCTTAAAAGATAAAATTTAAATTAATTCCAAGGTCTTTGAATTTTTGTGTAACATTTAAGATTACGTTGAGACACACAAGCGAGTACTAGTTTATTATTAGAAAGCATTGATGTTAATATTATTAAGCTTTGCAATTTACATGTAATGTTAATTTGCAATTGTTTTTCAATTAAACATGTTGTAATATTTTTTAATATTTTATTTCTGTTTTAGAAACTTATTTGAAAATCAATAATGAAAAGGAAATATTTAAACAGTATCTCTTCCTTATATCGCGTTTCTCAGGAAACAAGAAAAAAAAAATCTCGCTATATCTGAATGCACGATATAAATAAGAAGACTATTAAGAAAATGATTAATAAACTTAATAATAGAGAATGACACTTAATTTATATGCTATCTACACTGTAAAAAGAAAAAAAAAAAGTGTTGAGATGCCAATATTATACTGTAAAATCAAGAATTTTTTTTTTTCTTTTGCAGTGTATAAATATACATGATTATTACAATAGTTTAAATTTACATAGTTTTTCTGGGTTATTCAATTTGTGTGGTAGGATAGTTGCTCAAAATCTGTCAACTTTTTCTATAATTTTATCAATCTCTGCTGGTTTCTTAGTAACGGTGATTCGAAGAAATTGTTCATCAGGCGATACTTGAATTTATTTTTGATGAATTTCAGGTCGATTAAATGCCATCTCACATAAATATGTTGAACTGAAGACTTTCAAAATCTTTTTAACGATGCTAAATTTGGAACAAATTCTTACAGTTGCAAATGTAAACTAGTCGTTGGGGGCCACCGTAATACTTACCCCTCATGGATATGCATAATATAAAATATGAAAATAAAACATGTGTAAACTATTTATAAAATGCATTGCAATTCCAAAATAAAATCCTGGCTTGATGACGTCATACACTTTAAATGCTCTATTACTGAATTGCGTAAAAGAAATATCCTTATTAAAACTCCAAAAATGGTAATCCTATTAACTAAACAGTTTACTGCGTCGGATTAAGCGTCTCATTTCCAATTAAAATATGTTTTTGAATTGAAATTTGAATGAAATACAAGGTCATGAAAAGTCGAAGAGTGCACCCAGAAAAAGGAATTGATTAAAACTACAAAACATGTTTTGTTGAGTTCATTTTTGTTGAGTTCATTTCCCAAAGGGTTAATGATGCTTACGCAGTTCATATTAGCAATGCTAGATAACCAACAACAGCTGTTGATGGTTGATAGAAAACGTTCAGACACGAGGAGAAGGTTAAATACTTCGACATGGATAACGTCTATTTAGCGATGGATCAAGCATACATTGTTGATCCATACTTATAATACGATAAGAAAAAATTGAATGTAAAATCTGATAGGGAGATTTTATCAGTTATCATTATATATTATGTGTGTTGAATCAGTTTAAATTGCCAGTAAAAACTTATTCGATCATATTTTTGTTTTATATGGGACACTAGTAATGTTTGTAGCAATATAGATAGCATTTTTTTTTTCATTAAGGCTATTCTCAAATCCAAACTGGCTGCTTTCTGGAGCATTTTTCAATTCATTTTTGCTCTCAAAGACATGAAATTTGGCTGGTGCTCTTATTCAGAGACTATGTAATCTACCAGTTTTTTTCCATTTCTTAGTAAAAGCAGATCTTTCTGGAAATGCTATCAAAATGTCATTTTGAACCAAATTTCCGGACGCAATAACGCAGGAAATGGAAAAAAAAAAAAAAAAAAAACGGCCGTTATGAGAGAGTATTTGTTTATAACGCTCAATTCATTTATCGAAAAATGAAAAGAAATAACATTCGATCATAAAATCAATAATCATACCTGCAAATGTCATCACATGAATGACATGAATGTCAGAAAATATGTGAGAAACTTTCGCATTGTTGAGCGAGAAAAAAAATATTTTTTCGAGAAATGCATTAACGAGAAATGCGATTTATCTGATGCATAGTTTTAGTTTACTTGCAATATTTTCATGATTTAAAGAACCATCCTATTGGACCGTACTAATGGAATATTTCCGTGAGCATTATTAAATGGTAGAGCTCATCGCAAGTCCAAGATTTTAAATTTTTACACGTTCAGTAATTCTGAAATTCATAACACATCAAGCATGAATAGCTTCTCAGTAACACTTTTAAACTAAAAAAAAAAAAAAAAAAAAAAAAGACATGTTTCTTAATCTACGAAAATATACAATAACCTCTTCTGAGTTACCCACAATTTCGAAAAGTGTTCGCTATCTTTAGAAACCTCAGAATATAATTTCGAGATTTAAAGAATCATTTATGAAAACAAAGGTTTTTTGCACTGATTTTCGTAAACGTTTTCGAGTATTTTTTATAGTTGGTATTAACCAGCTTTCTCCAGCCCGGAATATCGGTTTTCCGGAAGTTATCAATTCTCGGTTTTGAAATGCGTGGTTGAATTTATATGTGCAAGAGTAACAATATAATATTAATATTGATGTCCATGTTAATGCAATGAAAAATAAATGTTGATTTTACAGTATAATACTGGCACTCCAGCTGCCAGTATTATACTGTAAAATAAAAAATAAAAATTGTTTTTGCAGTGTGTTGTTAATTTATCGTGTTTGTCTGTAAAACATGTTTCTTGAACATGAAAATGTTAACTTGGAGAATTGAAAGTGTCCGAAAAACCTATATTCTGGACTGGAGAAAGTTGATTTATGCACTACAAAAGCTATTTGGAAACTTTTCCGAAAATCTGTGGCAGCAAAATAAATTTTGTTTTTATAAATGCTTCTTTAAATATCGAAAAAAATATTGGTTTCTGAGGTTTCTAAAGAAAACGCTTTTCGGAATTGGGGATTTCGGAAGAGGTTACTGTATATTTCCGTTAGTGCTTACATTATATTTTCGTAGATAAAGAAACGGGCGGGAACATTTGTGTCATTTTACAGTGTGAAAAATCTCCCACATTCGTTTAATTCTTTAGATTAACTGCAGAAAAACAAAAGGGGGAAAAAAGTGATTTAAATTTAGACGCATTGTTGTTTGAGTTTCGCATCCTCATTTCCTAGAAGTTCATTAGCTTTGTCTTTATCTTATATTACTTCAGATAGTTCAACTTATTTAATTAGACAGCCTTTTGTTGTTAAAAGATAAAATTTAAATTAATTCCAAGGTCTTTGAATTTTTGTGTAACATTTAAGATTACGTTGAGACACACAATCGAGTACTAGTTTATTATTAGAAAGCATTGATGTTAATATTATTAAGCTTTGCAATTTACATGTAATGTTAATTTGCAATTGTTTTTCAATTAAACATGTTGTAATATTTTTTAATATTTTATTTCTGTTTTAGAAACTTATTTGAAAATCAATAATGAAAAGGAAATATTTAAACAGTATCTCTTCTTTATATCGCATTTCTCAGGAAACAAGAAAAAAAATCTCGCTATATCTGAATGCACGATATAAATAAGACGACTATTAAGAAAATTATTAAAAAACTTAATGACACTTAATTTATATGCTATCTACACTGGAAAAAAAAAAGTGTTGAGATGCCAATATTATACTGTAAAATCAAGAATTTATTTTTCTTTTGCAGTGTATAAATATACATGATTATTACAAGAGTTTAAATTTACATAGTTTTTCTGGGTTATTCAATTTGTGTGGTAGGATAGGTGCTCAAAATCTGTCAACTTTTTCTATAATTTTATCAATCTCTGCTGGTTTCTTAGTAACGGTGATTCGAAGAAATTGTTCATCAGGCGATACTTGAATTTATTTTTTATGAATTTCAGGTCGATTAAATGCCATCTCACATAAATATGTTGAACTGAAGACTTTCAAAATCTTTTTAACGATGCTAAATTTGAAACAAATTCTTACAGTTGCAAATGTGAACTAGTCGTTGGGGGCCACCGTAATACTTACCCATCATGGATATGCATAATATAAAATATGAAAATAAAACATGTGTAAACTAGTTATAAAATGCATTGCAATTCCAAAATAAAATCCTGGCTTGATGACGTCATACACTTTAAATGCTCTATTACTGAATTGCGTAAAAGAAACATCCTTATTAAAACTCCAAAAATGGTAATCCTATTAACTAACAGTTTACTGCGTCGGATTAAGCGTCTCATTTCCAATTAAAATATGTTTTTGAATTGAAATTTGAATGAAATACAAGGTGATGAAAAGTCGAAGAGTGCACCCAGAAAAAGGAATTGATTAAAACTACAAAACATGTTTTGTTGAGTACATTTTGGTTGTTTTAGCAAAATTCAAGTAAAATTGAACCTTTTTTACTTGAACTAACAAAACATTTTTTGCTGACGATACAAACATTTTTTTTTTGGAATTGCAAAAAAAAAAAAAAATTTTTTTTGTTGATTCAAACAAAATTTCCATTGACCTATATTTAAACAAAAAGTTTTGTTGGGTCAACCAAATTTTTGTTGATTCAACAAAACTTTTTTCTGGGTGTGTGGAAAATAGGATTACAAATATCTCGGCAACTCATTACCCGATTGACTTCATTCTTTATGGAAAATTTATGTTTTTTTTATGGTCTTTTATATTCACTTCTTAAAATAAACAATTTCGAAAATTTTTACAAATCTTTTATCAGAACAAATATTTCGAGAGTCCGAAAAAAAATAGTTCCCGATGATCGAGGTTCCTGAAATTCAATAGGCTTCTTCTCATTATTACATACTAAGTACATACCAAATTTCAAGTCTCTGTCTCAATTTCTTCGGGAGATAGAGCGTTTACAGACACATAGACAGACGGACAGCAATTTTTTATTTTCTAAAAATATGTTTTTCGGAATTTCCAGTGTCTGAAACGTGTAAATCCGTCAATTTATTTTTTCGATTTTTAAAACGATTACAAGACTTACCCTATACGGCCTATACTTACGTATGATGGGTAAGTAATACGCATAATATAAAATCCAAAAATCTGCCTTAACTTGGGGGGGGGGGGGGCGTAGTGAGTAACCTCTGCATTGTATCAGTATTTTCTTGTATTTTTCCTCCAAACAATTCACAAATTGTACAGTTATTTGTAAGTTACAGCAAGTGTAATGGACTTTTAATGTATGACATAAAGTGTTTCAAATAATGCTCTCGTTTTCCCTTACTTCTTTGAATAATTATCTATCAATATTTCAAAACCGCTATTATTGTGTCGTTTACTTTTCAATGAATATGAGTGCACGTACACACCAAAATAGAGATCATTTCATAACGCGGTTCATTCGCTATCAGAGAAGCAGCTAGCTATTGACGTATTTATAGATAACGATATTTTTATTTACTAATGTAACCGTGTATATCCTATCTTTATCACTATCCAAATTTTGTTTCAAATTAAGATAACCGGATGTACGTCAAACCGATATTATCTTTTCACAATACTTGTTTTCAGGATGTGCGTCTGTTTGAAGTTATACTATTTACATTTTCATAACTGTTTAACAACAATTAGGTTATCACAAGTTCTGTAATAAAGTTCCTATTAAAAAAATGATAAACAAATGATTATAATAACGATTAAAATCGTGGGGTGGGTTGATCTCGAATAAATAATTATCTTTTAACAATGTTTCCCAAAATTTATTCATTCTTCTTTTTTTTTTTACAGTAACACATGAACACTAAATAGTTATAATTATTATTTCTTACAACGTGTATGCTGTATACATGGAAATATGAATAAAAAGTAATTCACATATCCTCAAAATGGTGAAGCTTCAACTATAACCGGTTCCGTAGGGTAGTCTGGGTAGGGTTCTGAGTAGTACCGGGGCAAACTTCCACCAGTAAATTTGAATAGAAATTTTCGCCTTATTCATGTCTAATTTCTCTTATAATTAAGGCAAAATATCTATTCGTTTTTAGCGGTGGAAGTTTGTCCCGGAAGTAATCAGGGCCTGCGGCTCCGTCATATTGTAACAACATAAACAATACTCCTGTCAACGCCAGTGACACAGATACCGCAGGGGCAAATTTAACCAGTAAAAACGAATACAAATTTTGCATGTATAAGGTAAAAATTTCTATTAAAATTTACGGGTGGAAATTTGCTCCGGCGGTAATCTGGTCTTGTTGATTCGATATAAACAAATAACAGCCACCATTTTGTGACTACATCCTCAATTACTTCACTCGTAACTATTAAACACTACACTGACTATATGTCTCATCCTCTTTATTCGTAGCTCCATTAATGTATGTGATTTTAAAAGATTTGTTTACTCAACAATCATGGTTGTATCCGTTTAGAGATCAGTTACCTTTAAACATAAGAGACAAAAAATAGCTTTTTATTCACTCATATTAAACTTTAGTTTATTTGTAATATTTCAAACAAAACTGCATTCAAAACTTTGCATTAGTAGAAGAGCTACGGTAAAACAAAGACGGCTATCACCATATATCGCTCCCTTTATACCATAACCATGACTGTGCAAATTTTCACTGTTTGGGTTTATTAGAAGATTGAATATCTTTTTGGCTATCTAAGTTTTGTCAGAGACGTGAAGGTGTATCTCATTTGAAACAACATTCCAACATATTTTAGGAAAATAAAACAGATGAATTATGAGGCAGGGTAACCAACCGGCAAAGCGAGAAAGGGGGCTTT
Organism: Maratus michaelseni; assembly: GCA_963931845.1. NCBI lineage: Eukaryota > Metazoa > Arthropoda > Arachnida > Araneae > Salticidae > Maratus > Maratus michaelseni. Next base: position 338,267,024 of record OZ007588.1, read on the forward strand.
GAAATTTTTTTGGTGGGGCTAATTCACAGTTTGTCTTTTTCCCTCTACTTTAATGATATATAAATGTAGACAGTAGTAGAAGGCAAAACACATAACAAAGAGAAGTAAACAAAAACCGAAGCGTACCTTTTCTTTTTTCATCAAAATGTGATTAAATGTGTGTGTTTTGATTAAATGATTCAAATGTGTTCATTTCCATATAGACCGCTGAAATAAATTCATACACCCATCGCAACAACAACCTCTCGTTTGAATGTTCTGCACGCACGAAAGTGGAATAAACTTCGTTATATAGAATAAGTTTTTCGTAATATGGAGATTAATTTACATATTAATGATGTTCAAAGTCAAGGTTCTGCAGAAAATTTCGCTAAGCAGAAAACTTTGTTTAATAGAGACTTTGTTAAAGGGAAGTTCCACTGTATGTATATATATATATGAAAGGATAAAAGTAAATCTTTGTTACATTCAAAAATAAAAGTCAAAATTTTAAAGTTAAAATCCCCAAAACATTTTCTCTAACATGCAAAAAAAACAATACTTAAAACTAATTTACCAGTCATAAAGATCTTTAGCCATAAATTTTAATCAGCTCCCATCAACATGACAGTTATTATATGAACCAAAAATGTAATCAAAGTAGATATTTCCTATCAGAATTGCATCATAATATTTTTTAATATAAACAAACTGAGTTGTTCTTGTGATGCATGATTATTTAGGAAATAAATTATAAACAATATATTATTATTGCGGTTCAAAATTATATTTAGATCATAAAGTTTAATAAATTTTACGAAAAATGACAGTTATTGCATTCAGATCAAGAAATCAAAGTAAATAATTATGTCCAGACAATAAATTCGAATTAATGTCAAAATAAGAAATCCAGAATTACAATAAGATCATATTCTTCAAAATGACAAAATTTAATGTTCATAATCCAATAATGTTCAATGTTCAAAATTTAATGTTAAATAAAATTTGAAATATAATTCAATATGATTATTATATATTATATAACAGTTATTAGACAAAACAGAAACATTATACACAAATGAGGGAATAAAAATCAAAAACTGAAATATGAAAACGTATTAATTTATATTTAAAAACCTCGCGATTGTTTTTTAAATCTGATTCCACAAAATAAACATAAAGCTTGCATAAATGTTTTCCCAATCAATAGCCTTATACTGGAGTAGAATATTGCATGCCTGTTCTATACAGTTTCATCTCACTTTCAGAAATCTACCCTATTGGCTAACGGATCTTAGCCACCAAATGATATTGTTAAATTTTTTTAACATTGGTTAAAATTAATATATAATAATAGTTCATAATAGTAGGACATTTATAATATCAGAGCAAGAAATCTAAGTAAATAATTATGTTTAGAATATAAATTCAAATTAATGTCAAAATAAGAAATTGGTGAGAATATTTTAGGTTGTAAATCCTAATTAACTTTTGTCTGTTTGACAGCTATGAATATGATTGGTTCATAAATAACCAGTAACATTAAATTTAGAAATTGGCTGTTGTTGATGCAATGGGCAAGACCTATTGCATCATAAGACCACATTAATCAATCCTTCTATCCAATTAAAAGTAAGTTCACGCCTATATTTGATTAGTTCACCGTCTGCTGGAGAATATGAGAAATGCCAAACATAAACAGGGAGCAGAGATTTTTCGGGAGCTTTTTGAGCCTTTTCTCCATCTAGAAACTCCTACCAGAATTTAAGGCCGCTCGGCCGTCCTGAATATATATACATTAACTGGCTAGGCTCAGTACTCCTAAATATGAGCCCGTAACCTCATCAGACTTTTCAAATTATCCTGGGTCTGGCTTTCAAAAGGATTATAATGTATTAAAAGGATAAATAAAGTCAGATCCCAGGAAAACTCTTTGTTGTTAATTATCTCCGACTACACCAAGAGATGAAAACAAAAAAATAGATGCCAGGTGCTGGATAGAACCTAAAATATTGGTATATCCTGCATAACATAGTAATCAAAACAACGGCAACTATATGAGTGGCCTTGTTTACGATATTAAAACACAGACAGGCGCCGAACTTGACAGTTCGGCAATGGTGTGGACAAGCAGGGATTTATGACGGACAATCTCGAGGGTCATAAAATTTGCTAAGATAAACATCGAACTGACGATCCCTGGAAACAAGGAGAAGGGCAGTCACGTATGATTGTCGGAGATGCGAAATATGGCAGGAGCAAATGGGAAGCGTTGCTGTAATCAGATGGACACGGCGACCAGTGAAAGTGCTTCGAGAGGGCACGGAAGTTGGCCACTAGCATCAGCATTGGATATAGAGCCAAAAAGGAGGAGGTAAAGGCTTTTACACCCCTCTGGGGGGAAAAGAACGAAAATTTCGTTAGAACTAAAAAAAAATCACTTCTATCAACAACCTGAAGAGGAAGACATCCTTTTTCAGCAACTTGCTGCTAAAAATGAAAGTTGACTTTTTCTCTATAGGCTGCATTTGCATTATGTCAACAGCCTACAGTTATAACTAAATTAATCACACTTTTTTTTAAATATGTGCCCAGGATGCAAGAACCCACTTGTGAACTCTACAAATGCGACTGCTGTTCTCTTGAGAAATCCAGGTACATATTGTTTACCCAGCTACTGTAAAAACTTTTTAAATTAATTAATGAATGTTGAGGAGATAATATTTCTCCTGCCATCCCAGGATCATGGATATTTAAAAATTTTAATTATTATCATAATTTATTAAATTATAATGTTATAAAATGTAGTATTATGCTTAAACTTAAATAATTAAAATAACAACTTAATAACTTAACCAAAACCAGGAAATATATTGCTTTGTTATATAAAGCCGGTAAATATAAGGCATATACCTTTTTGCAATTATTTTACTCTTTATTTTATGTTTTATCAATTTGTGTCTTTTGTAAATAAAACCCTTTTATTTTCTCTTAATTAAGACTCTAACATTTATTTTGGTTTCCAGTGTGATGTTTATTTAGATTAATATAAATGTTGGCTTAAAGTACTACTTTAAGCAGGAATTTACAGCGGGCTTGATGACCAACTATAAGGATAAGATTCTTCGAAATGACACAACGCGGTACAACCTTTTAATTTAATACAAAAAAAATCTATCCCAGGTTGCACGATCAAAATTTGCCATCAAATTGCCGCTAAAATAATTGGTGTGTTTCTGGCAGGAGGAGCTAATTATTATGGGTTCGAGTAACGCCCTGCAAGTTTTATAATTTAAATTTTAAATCTCTCCAACACCAGGGATGTTCGTTACATATATATATATATATATATATATATATATATATTATTTTTCCACTTATTTCAATTTGAGAATCTTACATTTTTGGATATATGTCTTTGTATAATTATAAGTTCATATATTGTTGATTTTTTATGGGATTTAATGGTTATTATACACAAAAATTTTATTATATATTATATAACAGTTATTAGACAAAACAGAAACATTATACACAAATGAGGGAATAAAAATCAAAAACTGAAATATGAAAACGTATTAATTTATATTTAAAAACCTCGCGATTGTTTTTTAAATCTGATTCCACAAAATAAACATAAAGCTTGCATAAATGTTTTCCCAATCAATAGCCTTATACTTCAGTAGAATATTGCATGTCTGTTCTATACAGTTTCATCTCACTTTCAGAAATCTACCCTATTGGCTAACGGATCTTAGCCACCGAATGATATTGTTAAATTTTTTTAACATTGGTTAAAATTAATATACAATAATAGTTCATAATAGTAGGACATTATAATATATAGATATAAGACACGAACCCGAAAGTCCTGTTTAAAATCAACCCGAAACAGACCCGAATCCAAAATATTTCACCCCGAAACATTTAAAATAAACGCAACCCGAACCCGACCTGCGCCGAAAAAAATTAGCATAAACCGACCCGACCCGAACCGCTGGTCGTATCGGGTTAGGATAAAAGCGGGTAACCCCGACCCGATGCAAGATTCTAACTCACTTCTCTGGAAGATTTTGGCTCTTCCAGAAAATCTGGAGAGTACCACTGGTGTGGCAGAACAGACAAAGCAAATTTATAAATATTTTAATACTATTAGGAAGTGTTACAAATATGTGCGTTTCAGACACACTTACTAACGGTTGTTTAAATCCGGCCCTTTTACCCCCAAATTTAAATAAAGATTGTGGTTAAGGAATAACAAACTGCTGCAGTGAAGAGAAAAATGAGAACAGGTGAAGAACATTACTTCTAGACAAAAATAGCTTCTGGAGAAGCAGTTAAAGTGATTTAAAAAATAATAAATCTAGATTTATATTTTTCTAGATGCTGCGGAGAAGTCTTTAAATTCGGTACAGGTCTAAGCCAGTAGAATAGCAATTACAAAATATGGGATGGCTTCAAGTTGTCACTTTTAACCAATCAGAATAATTAAACAAGCAGGATAATAATAATAAAAAATTATAAAATATTTATAAGAACGATTCATCGTTCGAATTCATTTTTAACATCGATAATTTAAAACTAATTTCTTACTTAATTACAGAAGAAAAAGGAAAAAAAAATGTAAGAAATTAAAAAAGTAATAACAGCTTAAAGATGTTTTTCTAAAACTGTTTCTGTAAAATTTATCTTTGGTGATGTATTTAAACATTCTTAATTTTATATGAAATAAATATTTACATGCAACATTAATTTTCTCAAATTCATTATCAGAAGTAAAATTTTTAAATTTTAAGAAATAAATAAGCAAAAAGTATGAGTAAAAATAATAATAATATATTTAGAAAAATCTTTTATATCTCTTTCCTTAATTGAAGAAATGATTTTTTTAAAGGATTTTTCATATATTAGGAAAGTGTCTAAATTTATACTGCTTCAGTATAAATAATATACAGATGGGCTGTTTTTCAGAGATGAAATATCAAATCAAAATTAGCAATCTTTGAAAAAGGCTTGATCTTTAGATTAAAAAAGTTGTCTCAATAATATTGAATGAGGAGAGCTTTAGCCTTATAAATCCTTCAATTTTCTACACGGTTATGGTCTAAACACTAATGTTTTAACTTCAGTGACGCTAAAATAAATTTTTAAAAAGAAAGAAAAAAAGTAGCAATTAAAAAGCAACTAAAAATACAAATAGTAATTTAATATATATGTGTACTGTTCTTTATACTTGAAGCTTTTATAAAGAAATAAAATAAAAGATAAAATTGTCCTTTCAAATTCCATACTGTAATATTACGTCTGGTGACTTTGAACTCTCTGGTGATTATATTTTGTATTGTTATGCATGACAGCGGAAAAAATACTAAAGAATTTCTGATAAAACATGCTATTTTTATAAAGCGAAATAAATATCTGTCGTTCTAAATTTAGAATACCTGCGTGACGTCAACGTACGCTCATTTCGTTCTCTCGTGCGATTGCTAGACATTCGAAATGTCGGTCAGTCGTATTTGAATTTCATGACGTTTATGTGTCAGATTAAAATAACATATTCATGTGTCACTCTAGGCAGTATAAGAAGAAAAAGGTAATTCATTTATAACATAATTTCTTTTATACTTTTAGGGATATTAGAAGTTCAAATAAAGTCATTATAGTGAGCTCAGCATAACCTACTAGAGATTTGGCCAGAAACCCGTTTCCGACCATGCAAAGTCAATGCAAACTTTCAAACGGTCCGGGCCGGCAGAATTAAAACAATTTTTTTTTTAACGGGACGGGCCAATAAATAAATAAATAAAATAAACAGATCGCGGCGGTAAAAAAAAAAAAAAAAAAAAAAAAAAAAGAGGATCAAACTAAGTCGATAAAATATGAAAATTTTTCAATGGTCATGATTGGGCTGAGAATATGCATAAATGTGCTGTACAAGCCGATGATAGTTTGACAGCATCAATACAGAAATATAACAACTCTGATGTAGAGACCGCCATTGGACAGTTACATCGTGTCTGTGCCAGGACTTAATTTTTTCAGCAGACTCGGGCCTTGCCGGAATCAAGCTTACAATTTTTTTTTTTTTTTTTTTTTTTTTTTTTTGTAGATACTCGGACCGGGCAGGGACTGGACTTAATTGCGCCCAGAACGTGTCGGACAGGCAATTTCTTTTGTAAAAATAGCAATAGCTATTATGAACTTCTGTTAATGGAATGTTTGGGAATATACTTTAGTAAATCACAGAGAAATATTTTTCAAATATCTACTTTTTTTTATTATTATTATTATACAGCTTCAGAAATTGTGATGTTTATAGCACTCTTTTTTCTTTTTTTTTTAAATTCTAAACTTAATTATTTTTTTTATTGAATCTATTTTTGAATGTAACAATCTAAGAGTCTAAGTGAAATCATTAATGTTGCTATTCTGTATTCTATGGCCTGCGAACGTATTGTAATCTAAAATGTACTGCAAAATTTCCCATAAAGATGTATGCAGTATTCTTTAGAAGAATCTTAATTTGTATGTTAAGGAAAATCGGAAAATCGGAATTTTTTGTAAATTGAGTCAGGCTGGGCCTGATTCCATTGTTTTTGCACGGGCCGTGCCTGGAAATTTAAGCCCGCGCAGACCTCTAGCATAACCCTTCCCTTTCAATATTTTCCAATATTGTTGAAAAGTGTTTGTGTACTTTTTTTCTTAAAATCCTGATTTAAATAAAATGCAAAGGAAATAATTTCTCCATCACATGTGATTAATAACGGGCAACATTCCAAGACTATTAGATGTAAACATAATGAAAAATCATCACTGCATCGTTTAGGGAAATTATCTTATAAAGTCTCATTCTAAGGTGGACTGTATAGTATATGTTGTTTTATTAGGCTGTGTAAAAAATAACGACGGTTTCTGTTATTTAGCTTTTCAACAATTTTTTTTAAGTGGTTGGAGACGTTTTAAAACAAACATATTCCAAGTTCAGCAGCAAGCTCTTGGACTATGGTACGTGGAGTGGATTAGCTTCAAATAGTGCTTTCAATTTCTCATTATTAATGGCAAAACCTCGTCTGCGACACCATGCCATGATGAATTGATAGCATCCTGAAACCCTATATTACTGATTAATGCACTATATACAAACTACTTGGAAGCGTTTCTGAAAATCAATGTCAACAACAACAACAAACAACTTTGTTTTTATAAATGCTCCTATAAATCTCGAAAACATATTGGTTTCTGAGGTTTCTAAAGATAAAGAACACATTTTGGAATAGTGGGTAACTCAGAAGATATTGTTGTATATATTTTTTCGTGACTATATTATATTTTCCTAGCTTAAGGAACATTTGACTTTTATTTATAGTGTCCTACTAAAACTGTGTAAAATTATTGAAGTTAAGTAATAACAAAATTCCAATAATTGAAAAAAAAAAATCGGATTTTGAATTATTTCGCAATCAAAGTTTTTTTTATTGTTACTGAACTGACATATTCTTCATAAAGTAGTGTGTTTATTTTTTTTTCTTTTGCATCCATTAAATTATACTGAAAGAATAATTATCATATTTCAACGTGTCATAACCCGAACACAATTGAACAGATAGATTCTCTTACTCCTTAGAACAATATCATCGATCACGTTTTAAAATATTCTGAAAGATAGCCATAAATATAGGGAAGTATGTCCACTGAAGATGTCAAAAGTTTTATAAATTAGTTGTCACCGCCAAATTTTCTTTAAAAACATATTTTACAGCTACTTGAAGCAATTGATGGGTTACTTTACAATTCAAAACACTAATTTTAATATATTCAGTAAACTAATATGGATAGATTGATTAAAGATGATTCAACTCAACGGTCTTACTGATAAAATTACTGATTACTATTAAACATATCCTTAAGGGCACTTGGTACTCTTCAAATTGTCAAAAATGATGAAAATATCGATTTTATTATTTTTTGCTAAAGTTAAACTTTGGCACATCTAGTATTTCACTGCCTAAGAGGGACTGTGCTTGTAGAGCATAGATGTCCCTCCCGGTGCCTTTCTGAAGTTTTTTTTAAATTACAGTTCTAGCTGGAGCTGAGCCCACCGAAAAACACGATAGGGGGCGGGATGAAAGTACAATAACCTTGGGACGTAATTGCCCGAAATTTACAGAACAAATCCCTCGCTGCCGGAGAACAGATCTCCATCGCCACACGAGGCAGCGAGGTGCCGAGGTTCTTGAAATTGACTTGAGGATGGTGTGCCGCACAGCACCTGGTTCTCAGACAGTGGATGAGCTAGAGGGTTACGCGCCAGAAACATGCTCTCTCGCGACAAGGGACTCTGCGACATCGCCAGAGTAACACTACTCGCGACAAGGGGCGATGTCATACAAGGGAATGGGAGTTTCTCTGAGTACATACTAGCCTGTCAGCTTGGAGATGTGTGCTAGGTGTTAGTGGATGTGTTTGAGTTTGTTCAGAAGTGTGGGTCTAGTAAGAATGTTTTTTAGCCATTCATTAGGGGGAGTGGACGGACGTTTAATGTGCCAGCGTGCGGTAAGTGTGCATTCGTGAAAGTCATTGTTAGGAGATCCCATTTCGCCGCAGTCACATCTATTAAATCCTGCACAACTAAATTTGTGGAGGTATGATTTGAAAGGCTCGTGTCCCGTTAGGTTGCTTGCGGTGTATGGTGTGAGGTGATACATATTGAGTGAGACTGTGTTGATTAGGTCAAACGTGTGCCTGCCGTTATCAGTGAGTTCCCAGTACTCCTGCCATTCCGATATGATTCTGGATTTCAGGACCTTCTGGATGAACGACTAGGGCACTGGGAGGTGGTGATCAATGGATGTATGCTTGGTGGCTTGTTTTGCGAGTTCGTCCGCGTACTCGTTGCCAAAAGTGCCTTTGTGCGCTGAGACGTGGCCGAGATCTGTTCTGTACAGGAGGCTTTTGAGTTTTAATTTAATATTTAGTACGAGTGGGTTAGATGTTCTGGGTGCGTGGATGGCCTGCAGTCCATACAGGCTATCGCTGAAAATGGAGACCTTTGCTCCAGATTGGCCCTCCAGCCATTCTAGGGCGGAGAAGATTGCAAATAGCTGTGAAAGAAAAACAGAATTGTTATGTCCGAGCCTGCAGACCCACTGATGAGTCTCCGTGTCTTCTTCCAGGGCGCAAAAGGCTGCTCCCACGTCGGTATCTGTGCGTTATCCATCAGTGAAGGTGGTGGAACAGGTGGCAGGGGTGTAGCTGTTAAGTTGTGTGTTGACTTGAAAGTGCGATGTCTCTTCCACAGGGTGAATCTGCCAGCCGTGGACTTTATGTTCAACGTTTATGTTGGGAAAGAGGGTGTTGGATATGTGGTCCTGACGAAGTTGTAGGATGGATGCTTTGTTGAATTCATATTTTAGAGTTATTGCTATAGGCGGAATGCCTGTGAGTATTGTAAGTGCATCAGTGGATATTGTACGGTACCCGCGTGAAATTTGTAGTAAGAATATCCTTTGAATTGAAGTTAATTTTGTGAGTGCCTGTTTTGTTTGTGAGTGCCTGTTTGTTTCCATCCCAGATGCATGCCCCGTATGTTATAATGCGTTCTATTATTGTTAGATATCAGGTTTTTAAAAGACTATTGCTTACATCCCCTAAATTTGGATGTTAATTTAAATGAGTTGAGATGATAGGAGAGGAGTTTTAATCTTAAGTAATTTATTTGTGGGATCCAATTAATGTTGGAATCGATTGTTATGCCTACAATTTTGTGTTGTTGTACGGGATGTATGCTAACAGGTGTATCCTCATTATTGGTGGTCTGTCGTAATCTAGACGGCGTGGCTTATTGAAGACCAGTGCCTGGGACGTCCTCGGAGATAGCGTGAGGTGCTCAGAAGCTGGCAGAAGATGCATAGGGCTTCGGCAAATGCTTCCTCTAGATGACGGCGAGTGCGACCCGAAAAAATGAAGCTAAAATCATCAGGAAAGTCATAAAGAGTATATCCCAAACGGTTAAAATCTTTTAGAAGTACATTTGCTACCAAAAGCCAGAGGATTGGCCCAAGGCAGGAACCTTGAGGTCAACCCTTCTGCAGCCGGTGGGATGAGGTGCCAGCTCCCCAATTTATGAGGACATTCCTTTGAGACACGTACGAGCTGATGACATGTTCCCGGGACAGTTAAGTGCTTGTAGTTGTGTGATAATGTCGCGCCATTCTACGTTGTCGAAAGCACCTTGAATGTCGAGTGAGCACATCTAGTATATTTGAGCAAAATTTAGAAGCAATCTGACAATTATAAGTGTAGCAAAAACACTTTTTATTATTTTGCCAACTCTTTAAATGCCACGCCCACTTAAATTTTTATACAATAAAATATTCACCAATACAGTTGTAACATCTCTTAGGGGTATATAAGCAGCAAAGATATTCAGTTAGTATTAAGAAAAATCGAACAGTTTTTAATACTTTTTTTCTAAGCATAAAATCATTAGATTGATTTTTCGCAGTTTGTAATTTTTTGAAAACTTTTGCTATACTTAAAATGCTAAAACTTCAAGAATTATTTTTCAAATGTCTTGATTATTTTTATTATATATTCAGTATGATATATTTAATAAAATTAGGGATGGATTTTGTAATATAATGAGAAGGAAAAAACAATAAAAATGTAACAGAATCCGTATTTTTGCGGCATTTTTCCGTCCATTTTATTTTTTTTCTTAAAAACTAATTAATTAATAGCAAAATCGAACCTTAAAGTTACAGAGTAGACTCTTATAAAACACAACAAAATAATCAATGCTTATTATTGTAAACTGGCGGAAAAGAAAGGGTTTTGAAATCGTTGAATTTAACTTAATTAAAAAATTTAAATTTTACCAAAAAACATTTTTTTTTCAGTTAAAATGAGTTTATCTAAGCACTAAACTTCTAATAATATGCATAAGAGGCAAGTGAAAATGCTTTTGTAACAAAAAAAAGGGTTCAAAGGGTACCAAGTCCCCTTAGGATCACACCAGTTCAATTAAAGTACCATACGTGATTCGGTTGTATGTTTCAGTTTAGAAATAACGAAACAAAACTAATACCTAATTTCAGATAACAATGACAAATAAACCTCAAATTAGATTAAGGTTTAAGGGCATCTGACTGCAAATTTCTCAGCTATTTAAACTTTTTCTCAATTAGTTACATGTATAGGAATTCACTGTACTATAGTTTTATTGCTTTTTCTAGTTTTCATTAACAAAATATTTGTCTTTTGCATTTAAGAATTAATTGTTTTTCTTAAATGACCTACGGCTACTCTCTTATAAAGGGAGTCTAGTTTTTGATTGCGAGCATTTTGTCCGATGTCCAACATCTGTGCATGAAAGTGACATCTATTTATCATTTCTCTAATTTTCACACGTGAGATTGTGTCTCTCAGAATATGTGTTTCGCGGTTATTTCATGCAGTTGTATGTTAATTAAGTTGGGTTCCTACTTCTTGGTTCTATGGGTCAGTCTGAGAAGTATACATATGGAAGTGAAAGGGTGAATGAGCGAATTTGAGTCCTGCCTCGGAGAGGAGAAGCTTTGGACTTTGAGCTCTCACTTTGGATTGAAATTGGAAACCCGATTTACTTCCATGTGCTCGGAGATTGCTGTCTTGTTTTAGCGGAAGAGTTCACCATTTCGTTAAAGTGATTTTGCAGAAACCACGGGTTTTTAGTTAGTAGTGACATTTAGAACATTTTAACTGTTTATTTTCAGAGATATAGATTCTTCGACAACAAAGGCATCATGGGTACGATTTTGAGAAATCATTTTCCTGGCTTTAATGAATTTTAAGATTGATAAATTTGTATTTAGTTCTTTTGAGAGTTTGTTGGGACTAAATTTGATTAACGTATTTAGATTGTTGCTAGCCCCATTGCAGCCCGGATTGCTTATTTTCTTTGAATAAACTTGTTGTTCTTACCTTAAGCAAGAGTCATGATTCCTTTATTATGTGACGTGACGGACACGCCCGTTACAAACCTATAAAGACGGCATCGCACGGGATTGGAAAAATCATTTTTAGAAAATTTCCGTTTTAACAAGCAAACTGTTTATTGCAATTTTATTGCATTTTTTCGTCAGTTTAAGGAAGGTTTCTGTTATACGCAGGTTTCATGTTTGAAGGTGTTACTGAATAAATAAAAATACTGAAGTAACAAAAGGATACACATAAATCAGAAAAAAAAAACAGCATTTTGCATTATTTCCAATTTTACATATTTTACGCACATCACCTTGACCATCAATGGTTTCAGACTGTTATCGAAATATTCTTTATAAAAAATTGCGTTGAGGTTTTTTTTTTTTTTTTTTTTTTTTTTTTTTTCCACGTTAAATAAATTATAGTGAAAGTAATAATGATCACATCTTAAATTTTCATATTGAAACGCATGTAAACGGATCTATTCTGTTGTCCTTTAGAACAATTCCATCGATCTCATTTTAAAATGTTCTGAAAGATACCCATTAATATAGGGAAGGATGTCCAATGAAGATGTCAAAAGTTTTATGAATTAGTTGTCACTGTCAGTTTTTCCTTAAAAACCTCGTTTAAAGTTTCTTGAGGAAGTTCATTTTGATGGGCACTTTCAAATTCAAAACACTAATTTTAATATATTTAGTAAAAGGATAGGGACAGATGTATGTATAATGAATCGATTCAAAGAGTCACGTTGCAACTCACGCTGTACTTTTTTTTTAGATATACATACTTCTTTTTAATTTAAGCCGCTGTTAGAAAAATAAAGAAACTGTAATTAAAAACTATAATTGAAATGATAAAAATCATAATATTTTACTTTCTACCTTTCAGTAGTTATCAATAAAAAATAATAAAAGAAAAAAAATCTCACCATTAACGCCTGATTCATATTTCACAGAATACACAATATTTAGCAGAATAGTGCATTCAAATATACTTGACTGGTGTCATTTAATATAGTTTATTGTTCCATATGTAGAACAAGGCTTACATTGTGCAAATGCATCGGCCCATGGGGAAACATATGACATTTACTTTTACTAGTGTGTACCTGATATAGTTCCCAATGTAGTGTTTAATTAAAGATAAATAAGCTTCTATGCTGAAAAAAAAAACATTTATTGCTATTACCATTAAAACAACTTTTTAAAAGTTTCATTTTTAAGGGGCTGATCGAAAATTATGTCACTATAAAGTAAATATTATGTTTATTAACTTTTATTTAAATTTTGTCTTTCAAATATTACAACAAATTATATTGTGAGTATAATTTTATTATTAAAAATCAAACAAAAATTCTTTGACTTCTTTATCTGATGAAAATCTTGCTCCACCTAAAGATTCTTTAAGGGGATCAAAATAAATGTTAGACAGACAATGATAAGTTCGGATTATAAAGAAGGTGATCGATTGATCTACAGTAAAATTTTTGTACATTATTTAAACATTAATCAAGCTCACTTTTTTACGATGTGATGTATTCGCATATAATTTCGATTCTTTAATTTCATTATTTTTCTACCCTCCCCCCTCCACCTTATTTTTATTAAATACTTTTTGTGCTCATTACGACATCAAATCTTTAATTGAACAGTGCATTTCGTGATCTTTATTCCCATTTTATAAGCAAGTGATAAATAAACTGAAAACATCAAAGGATATATCTTTAATTAATAAATAATTAGCTTATTTTGGAACGTTCAAATCGTTACATATTCATAAGATATTAATTTCTCGGTAATATACGAGTGTGGATAAAATATAAAAGAGGCTTTTAGGTGGTTTTTGAAATATTATTTATCAAAATTACACCAAAGTTATTTTTTTAGATAACTTTCTTTAACATCCACATACTTTCTTCAATATATTGGATGTTTGTTTGTTTGTTTTTTCTTTTGTAATAATAAGAAATAGGACGTGTATGAATCATACTGTACAAAAATTCTCTGCCTTCTTTATCCGATTAAAATTTTCCTCCTCCTAACGCTTCTTTAAGGGGATCCAAATAATTATTAGTCGAATATGATAAGTTCGGACTACAAAGAAGATGACCGAGTGATTAACAGGGAAATTTTTGTTTCGTTACACCTGTTGTACGAGGTATTGTATTGTCTCGGAGAAGTTGAACATTCGAACCGGAATGAAACGCTTATAAGACCGATGGGCAGCTTAACTCATCTTTTCTTACACTAAACATTTCTATACTGCAGTATATCTACGTCCTTCATGGAGAAACTTGATGTCCAACATACCTCATAAACCTCAAAAAATATTAGTGAGAACTTTATCCGTTTTTGCTTCAGTGGAGTAGTTTCACTTTTTGTGCTGTATTCCATACTGGATCACCATGTTTCATCTTCTTCACAGCCATTTTTAAACAACTTGTGTCATTTGCTTACTTGAGACCTCGATACTGTGTCATCTGCGAATTATACATGCAATCTGTGCTAAGGGGCTGTCCATAAATAATGTCACACTTTTTTCCAATATTTTTTACCCCCTCGCCCCCTTTAGTCACAAAGTGTCACACTTCACCATACCCTCCCCCACCCCCTTGTCACATGTCACGCTATATTACATAGACATATACTTGCAGTTCAGAAACAAAGCACTACGTTCTAGATCCTATTTCAAATTTTATTTTTAAACTTTAACTAATGACATTTGTGAGCATAACGTTTAAAATGATTCGTGTACTTATTTTATATAAAATAAGATTAAGGTTTACAACAGAAAACATAATTAATACACAATAAAGTAATACAATTAGTAATAAAATATTAATATATTTTTTTTTTAAAGAAAGGAATATAAGTGAAAACAAATCACTTGAAAGTTGTTTTAGCCCCGATTAAAAATACCCTCAAATTTTGGTAATTTCAAAATAACTTCAAAATGTAACCTGCTGATTTTAAATTATTTTATTTTCACCAAAATGTGTGATGTCACACTTCTTCTTACCCCCTCCCACCCGCCTTGTCACAAACTGTCACAATTTCGTGAACCCCCTTCCCCCCCTCCAAGCGTGACATCATTTGTGGACGGCCCCTAAATTTCAATAGGTTTGCCATTTTCATTTGTTGACAGTCTTAATAATTATATTTTGTGCAATCGCTCTAGATACGTGGTGTTTATTCCTAATGCTTGCTAGAGTCTATAAATAAATGAATGTATGAAGAATAAAACGATGCAAAACAAATTTCTTGACCGTAAACAACTTATCATAATTGCCTGGCACAACAAGTATAAAAAAAATTCTACTTCTATTTAAAAAGGTCTCCTCTATATTTGATCCACCCTCATATTAATGACGATCATGGAAATTATCGATTTTTAGCAGATACGGATTTTTAGCAGATATGGATTTTTAGCACTTAATAATTTGTCATTTTTTTTTGTCTTGCTTTGCTGTAATAGTTTGTTATAATATAGAGTGCTGTAATACACTGCTCAAAACAATTAAAGGATATTGCAGTTTTAGGTGGATTTTGTATCTGGGAAACTTTTTAGCTGATTGATACATGGTCGACAGACATAGTAGGTTATATGAGAATAAATTACACATGTTTGGCAGAAAAAAATGCATTTTATTGCGCATTTGTGTACAAAAGGAAAAAAACACAATTTGTGCATATGAGAAAAAAAGAATAAGAAAAGGTGTTTTTTTAAAGAAAATCATTTTCAGTAGGGGGGTATGGTTTCCACGGGCGGCCAGCAACGTTGAACACCTTTGAGGCATGGACTCAATGAGGCTATTAATGACGAGTTGGGGTATTCTGCCCCACTCTTCCAGAAGAGCTCTTTCCAGTTCTTGGAGAGTTTGTGGGGGTTGTTGGCGGCCAGAAACTCGTCTTCCTAGAGCGTCCCAAACGTGCTCGATTGGATTCATGTCTGGAGAACACGCTGGCCATTCCATTCGAACGATTCCTTCCTCGAAAAGGAAATCCTCCACCAGGTTTGCACGATGTGGCCTGCAGTTATCGTCCATTAAAATGAAGTTATCTCCGATTGCTGCAGCGTAAGGGACTACAATAGGTCTGAGGATCTCATCCCTATATCGACGACCAGTCAGAGCTCCATCTCGAATTATTTAGAGGTCAGTGCGCCCGTCAATGGAGATGCCACCATACACCAACACTCCTCCACCGCCAAATCTGACACTTTCGTGCACGAACGCAGGATTATTCCTACTGCCACGGTCCCTCCACATGAAAATACGCCTATTATCCGGATGCACAGAAAAACGGGACTCGTCAGAAAACAGAATATTGCTCCATTCATTTCTCCTCCAGTTGACATGTTCGGTTGCCCACTCCCTGCGGTCGCGACGATGCCTTGATGTTAATCTAACACATACCATCGGTCGGCGAGCATACAGACCTACAGCATGGAGCCGGTTTCGGACAGTCTGAGTTGAAATCGTGGTGCCTGTAGCCGAGCGAAGGTGTTGTTGGAGAAGAGTACCGTTCATGTTTCGGTGTCTCCGAGCTGTTAACGCTAAATACCGATCTTCATTGGGCGTTGTTGCTCGTCTACGACCTTGCCCTGGTCTTCGGCCTGCACATCCACTCTCCAAAAAACGGTTCCAGATCCTGGAAATGACACTTTGTGACACTTCAATGGCTTGCGCTACTTCGGCTTGAGTTTGGCCCCCTTCTAACCTACCAACAATTCTCCAAGCTTCTGAATCTGTCAAATGACTTCGCTGAGACATCGTACTCATCGAAACAAAGCAATCACTGAATGCCGATCATCCTTGTCTTCATTCTCTTTTATCCAGTTGAAAGTCAAATTTCATTCGCTGCCGCTGAAGCGACGTTTTTGACGTCGAACTCAAAATTTGCATACTCCACAGTTTGAAAACCAGAAAAATGTGCATTTGTGATTCTCTTCTTCTATTTTCGGCAAAAAAAATTTCGTTTATATCTTTATTTTGTATAAAACTTCAAATATCCTTTAATTGTTTTGAGCAGTGTAGTTAAAATCTCTTTCTGACTTCGAGTTAAACAGCCTATATTTTTGACTGAATAGAATGGATTGAGACCCTGGTTTCTTGTACAAAAAATGTTTGTTATAGTGTGATTTGAGATCTCTTAAAGTTTCTCTCTCTCTCTCTCTCTGTCTCTCTCTCTCTCTTTTAAATACTATGTGTTTATACGGAGCTTATAAGTACACGAAAATTTAAAATTTAAATTCAGTAATATAATTAGATGTATTATACTCATAAATATTTATTATTTATGTAAAAACCAAGGTAAAATTAAGTTGCCCTTCTATGTGCTCACAATTCATTCATATTTTTAAATAAGTATAAAAGTAAAATTAAGTTTTCTTTTTAAAAATAAATACACCCTTTTCTATGAATTCAATGTTTATCTTGAAAACCATACACCTAATTTCATGATTGCAATTCATGATTTTTGAAAAAAAAAAAAAAAATCTTTTACAATACGTAGTTTGGTATGGGCACCGAATTCGAATGTAGAAAATTCACCGCTTTTTTTATGCTTGGTAGAAAGCGCCAATTAGTGAATTTGTTAAAAATGTTATAATTTTTGCTGTGTTTCTTTTTAAATGTACGGCGACAGGGGATATTTCTTTAGGATTTCTAAATTGATTTCTCAACGTAATCATAATTTAATTAATATGAAACTATTAATTGATTAAAACATATTTAAAATATATATATATATTACGGTCAATATGATTAATCCGGTCATTATTAATAATAACCGGCTATTATTAATAATGACCGGATTAATCATATTGACCGTAACATATATATTATATTCTTTATTTTTTATTTATATTTTCTACTTTTTAGTGTTTAAACTATTTCGTTGTTGCAGCTTCACCGCCAGTTGGCTTTTATTGGCGAGCGTGGTTTGGCGCATCATTAAATTCATTGTTGTTGTGACACGTATATCGTATACAATTGTAATCATAAATAATAAATGGCGCTTTATCACCTGTAACGAGCTAACGGAAAAATGCCTTAAAATTAAGTTATTAAAAATATATATTCAATTACTAATGTCTGTATTTCCGATATTTATTCTTCAAATTACTAATTTTACAATCAGTCATTACTTAAAAACATGGTAAAAGTTCCATAAAAAGCAGTCCATCATCATTAAAAATGTTAAAAAGTTTCCATAAAGCTGTCACCAGCTGGGTTGAAAACATTTTTATAATGAGGACAGTTTTATGGAAACTTTTTAACATTTTTAGTGATGGATTGCTTTTTCTGGAACTTTTACCATGTTTTTAAGTGATGTCTGAATGTAAAATTGGTAATGTGAAGAATAAATATTAAGTTATTAATTTGTAATTAAGCTCTAAAAATATTAAAATGTTGTATTATCACCGGAAACACAGCTTTTTATATAATTTTTATAATTCTAGCATATCACGAAGTGAGTTAAAAATCGATTACAAAATTCCATCTTTACATACAAAAACCAAGTTGGGTTGAATAAAATACTGTAAAAATATATATGGTGATATACACTGTAAAAAAGATTGCAGTAAAATTACGGGCAGCAGAGATTCCAGTCATATCCCGTAAAAAAAAAAAAAAAAAAAAAAAAAAAATCCATGCCCATCATTTTGTGCAGCCCGTAATTTTACGGTGCAAAGTAATATAGCATTATAATGCACAGGATATAATGCACTTTAAAACAAAATAACACTTTGCTTACTGTTCCGTAGCACGTAGGATAATCATCACAGAATCGCTGTTTTGGCGGGTTAAAATTTTCGGAACATGAGTAAAATGAAGGGTTACACCCTAGCGGAGGACAATGTATGGGGGTTGTACCGTATATTTGCTAACATATGGGCTAGAACTGTAAGAATATGTGGATTGCTCTTAATTTTCTAAATATCTAAGGGATAAGGCCGCTGATTTAGTGGATCAGACCGTTTTTCATCAAATAAGGCTGTTGCCCGTGAAAATTGAAGGGCAAACGCTCATAAATTTACAGTTTTTTCTGAGAGTGTAGCTGAAGTGGATTCAGCCTGCATTAATCTCAAATTATAAAATTAGAAATCAATTATCTAAACTTGGAAGCAAAAGTTTCTCTCTCCTCTTGTTTATTCTCAAGGCCACCACCAGGATCAGACATCGCTAAATTTGTTTGACTAACCTGTGTATAGTAAAATTCCATTTAGCAGCTGATGCGTGGGCTAATACAAAGCAAATAGGTTTCACGGTTGTCTGGAATGTTGAGAAACAAACGCGCTGCTATTTATCATGTGTTACACTGTTTGCTGCCGCCTGTATTGTTTAAGCAACCGTACCCAGTTTAGAAAGCACTATTTTAATTTCTTATTATTAGATTTATTGAACGAAAGTTCTCTTTAGATTTTTAATTGTCGAAAAATACATTTACACTGCCGCACTAAAATTGATTTCATGTTTCTTTTACATAATTTGTTTCCACGTTTCTCTTTAAATACCTTTAGAATAAAAAAAAAGCAGAGAATATACGTATGTATATATATAAATAGATATATTTATTAACTTTTAATTCAAACAATGGTGGCTCGTATGTAGGCACTGCGGAGCTGCAGCACACCTTATTTTCATTCGATTTTAATCGATAACATTCAAGGCATTGTTTTTTTAATTACCTCCTTTATCTTTGTACTTGTACATTATATAACCTTAAGCTAAGTCAGTAGCAATCTCCTAGTTCCTGGAAAATTACGAAAATCCTTTTGTCCTTACTTAATGTTAAACAATTTAAAAGACTACGTGAGACTAAATATCACTTTATTCTAAGTCGATGAAAACACTACTTCTTACATACACTTGCAGGCTTGCTTGAAATCTATTGTCAACGTGCCACACAAAATTTTCATTATTTCGATCCCGGGGAATCCTCCATGACAGGTGTTGATCGTAACTAGAAAATCTTTCGGCGAGATCCGCTGAAAATCCGGTGTCTCAGTTTAGCGGTTGAACAGTTTAAGCATTCCATGGGCTTACTGGTTGACACCAACTTTACGTCTTGTCTCAGAGTAGCTGTACTTCAAAACTTAAGGAGCCATAAGAGAAAAGAAGTCTAACTGTAGTCTAAACTGCAAAAAAATACGATGTTCCCTTACTACCACCTCACTATTTATAGCGCCACTATACAACCACACTCACTTAATTAACATATCTTTGCAAAATAAGAGTAAAAACCGAATTCCAGAGATCCATACAGCCTTTGTGTAACTTAAAGAAAGACAGAAAAAATTTCTCAATCACGACAAATATTACCGATTCAGGGCGATACGCTCGCACGCAAAAGGACAAAACTCAATCATCAACTAGAGTACCCTTATAAAAGAGTAGACAGACATCCTGCCACACTATTACTGTACATAAATCAAAGCTGTGAAATTAAACCAGTTTTAATTGACATCAAGAGTTTTGTTTCACAAATAAGCGTTTCACTCCGTTCCATGTTTGATGAATAAACTTTATTCATTACCCAGGAAAAATGTCTGATTGCAGCGCCGTTTAGTTGCCTAAATTAACGTTTCACTCCCAAGCGTGGCTGATGAGCTTAATTCACTGCACAGGAAAAAAAAATGTGTGTGCCGCCCCTATAAACGTTTTCACTTCAACAAGAATAAAAGTAAAAATGTTATTTTAAAATACTCTCTTTTATAAGCATTCAATGTTTATCTTGAAAATCACGCTTCATTTCATGACTGCGATTCATAAATTTTTCAAAAAAATGTCTGTTACAATACATCAATTTAACGTGGGAACCGAACTTGATTATGAAAAATTTACCGCTTTTTTTACGCTTGGTAGGAAGCGCGAGCTCGTGAATTTATTAAATATATACATATATAAATTTTGCCATGTTTCTTTTCTAAAATATGGAAACAGGAAAGAAAAAAAAAAGCATTATTTAAACTACCTATTCAGGATTTCTAAATTGTTTTCTGGACGTATAATCATAATTTATTTAGTATTAGACTATTAACTGATACAAGCGTATTTAAAAATATATATTACACTCTTATTTTATTTATATTTTATTTTCTACTTCATCGTGTTGAAAATATTTCATTGTGGCTGCTTTACAGCCCGTTGGCTTTTTTTGACGAATGTGGTTTGGCGCATCAATTCATCCATTTCTGTTGAAATTCGTTTACGCAATTGTATGTAATATTAAAGAATATCGGGTGATTTATCCCCTGTGGCAGGCTAACGGAAAAATGCCTTAAAATGAAGTTAAAAAAATTATTAAAGTGTTGTATTGTCATAGGAAACACACCTTTTGTACGTAACTTTTATAATTTTAGCAATTCAGGAAGTGATTTGAAAAATCAATTACAGAATTCCATCTTTATATACAAAAACCAAGTTGAGTTAGAGTGTACACCCAGAAAAAGGAATTTATTAAAACTACAAAGCATGTTTTGTTGAGTACATTTTGGTTGCTTTAAGCAAAATCTTTAGTTGAAGTAAAAATTTGGTTTTGTTGCTTGGACAAAAAAATATTATTAACACTCTTAAAAAATTTTAACAAAATTTCACCAATTTTACTTGAATTAACAAAATCTGTTTTTTTTTTAATTTTACCATAATTTTGTAATTTAAATTTGTAATTCCAGCAAAATTTTGTTGTTTTTGCAAAATAAAAATTTTGTGGGCGTTCTATCTCAAGAACTAATGCACAGAATTTAATAAAACTTTGTATTCAGTTACTTCCTGATATAAATTGTTGCTGATTAGTTTTTGGTGTCAATCACGCAACAGGCTGCTATGTTGCATTTTCCGCGATTTCTGCAATAGCACAATCCCATTTTCAGCAGTGAGTTACGACTGAAATCTTTGAATAATAACCAGTGAATTTTTATCCTGCTTTTTACAGGCGTAATTCATTGCTGAAAATGAACTAAAAATTAACTATGTGTTGCCGTATGCTGGGCCTGCGTATTGTCGTCTCATGTTTGCCGCCGAAATTTGCATGCTCCTGATGACATTTCCAGCGTGTGCTGAGGTTGCATGCAGCCGGTCCGACATATATAAGAGTGAGAAATGCCGAGCTGGGATATCGTTCGTTGCAGCTCAGTGGTAGAGCCTCAGAGCACTGTTCTGAGGATCCGGGTTCGATTCCCAGCTTGGGCCGGTTTACGCTTGAAAAAAAAGCAGGGTAAAAATTCACTTGTTATTATTCAAGAATTACAGACGTAATTCACTGCTGAAAATGAATTAAAAAATAGTTAACATTACATATTAGATTGGTTCATTTAGCAAAAGTTTTTGTAGCATAAACAAAACAGTTCGTAACATAATATATTTTATTATAAATATTATAATTGTTTCTTTAACAAAAACCTCTTGTTGTTAAAACAAAGAAAATTCTTAAAATTAAACAAAACAATTGTTCTTTAAACAAGAGTTTTTGTTGTCGAAACTGAAAAGAACTCTTAAAGTAACAGATAATTATATTTATTTTGAGAAAACTTTCAACAAAAGAATTTTAACAAATTAAACTTGAGTCATGAAAAACACAATACTCAATTGAATCAAATTCACCTCTGTACTATATAATTGCTTAAAAACAACACAAAATGTCACAAAAACATATATGCATCATTTATTAAAAACTTTTACTTTAGGTGTTTTAAAAATATACAAAACTGCATTTCACATTAAAAACCTAGCGCTTTCGAGCCGTCCTGGCTCATCATCAGGGTTAAAACATCACCACGCAGATACACACAAAAAACACAACTAGTCTGAAACACTGTAAAAACATCAATGTCTGCTGAAGACAAGGTCAAACCATTATAAACAGGGTGGGAAGCATAGGGACGGATGTGCCAATCTTATTCATTCTTGAACTATCTCTAAAAGCTTATACCTTACTTTAGGGATATTGTACGAAACTGAATCATTGCATGTTTTATTTTTCCTGGTTAAAATTTCTATTGATTCACTTATTACTGCTTCATAAAAAGAGGATGTGGGTTTAATAATTTTAGCGTTATCAAAATCTATTATAATCGACTGCTGTTGTTTTAATCTGGAAAGTGCCGTTTTACTTCTATTATACTTGACATCTGCAATATGTTCTTTTAACCGAATTTTAAATTTCCTTAAAGTCATACCAATGTAGTCTTTAACTTTATAAGATTTTATCCTATTTTCAACTATTTCCATAAGAACTGGGATTCTATAAATTCCTGCTAAATCTTCAATCGGTATGGGATCAATCTTCTTATGTAGTAACGCATTCAATTTAACTGGAGGGGATGCTACCAAATTTATTTCATATTTCTTTAAATTATATTTTAATTTTTCAAAAAGTTTCGGAATATATTGGAACTTGTAAAATTTAGTTGGTTTTTCTGTTAATTCTTTTTGTTTTTTACCCTGATATTGATATTGACAAATTAACTTATTAATTAACCTCTCTGAAAACCCATTTTCATTTGCTATAATTTTAACTCTGTCAAGCTCCTCATTGATATAACTATCAGTGCACACTGAAAATGCTCTATGGATGTAAAACCTATATGCAGCCAGTTTATAACTTAAAGGTGATGAAGCATCTCTGGAAATAGTATTATTTGACCTCATATTTTTCCTATAAACTGTCCGATCTATTGTTAAATTACTGTTTTTTATCAGCTCTACATCAAGAAAAGGTAAACGATTCTGTTTTTCTAACTCCAGGGTAAATTGTATTTTTGTATCAATTTTATTAAGTTTAACCACAAAGTCCTTCAATAAATCTATACCATGCTCCCATATAATAAAAATATCATCTGCATATCTACACCAATATGCAGGTCTTTCACTAAAATCATTCATAACCATATTTTCAATGGGTCTTAATTTAATCTCCGCGCATAAACCCGAAATGGGGGAGCCCATTGGTGCACCATCCTTTTGCTTATAATAAATATTATCAAACTGAAAAACGTTATTGTTTTTAATTAGATTAAACCCGGAAATAAGTGTATTTTTTGTGCTCACGCTAAAAGAACCATTACCATTAATAGCTTCTTCCACGAACAAACCTACATCATTCATATCCACAGATGGATATAACGATACTACATCCAAACTCGCAAAAATGCTGTTCTCAGTAATCTGAAAAAGTTTTACTTGCTTAATAAACTCCATTGTCGATGAAATGACGAACTCTGACTGAGGGAGGATAGTTTTTAATAAGACAACATATGCCTTTTCTAGATAATATGTAGGTCCTATACATTTAGTTACAATTGGCCGAAGAGGGTTTCCTTCTTTATGATCTTTTAAGCGTCCTATAATCCTTGGGGTAACTGCTGTTTTATTAATCCTAATCATGTGTACCATTTCATTTGGCCAACTTCCATTATTTACAATCTCTTGTGTTTTCCTTGCGATCAAATCAACTGGGTCCTTATTCAGAACACTTACATTTAAATCACTTATACAAATCTTCATTTTCTGTATGTAATCTTCCCTATCCATTATACAGTGGCGTAGCCAGGGAGGGGGTCCAAACGCTCTGGATACCAGTAAAATTGTAAAGTTTTCTTCCCCTTCATTATCGCAGAAAGGTCTCCGATTACATAAGGTAAAGAAAACTGTAAAAAATTAGTGGTATCAAGAGCATCTGGACCCCCACCCTGGCTACGCCGCTGCCATTATAGCTAATTTATTTGACTTATCTGTCTGCAATATAATTATATCATTATTTTCACGAAGTTTTTTAATAACTCCATTCCTGTCTTTAACCAATTTCATGCGTTTTAAATTACTTGACTTTCCTTCATTCACGAACTTATTTACATTATAATACATATTATTCCGTATTTCCTCCTTTAAATGACATGGTGCTGAATTAACAATACTTTCACAATTAGCAATAATTGATTTAATATTTACCTGATTTTCAAACATATATTTGGGTCCAAGTGATAATATACGGTGTTCATATTCATTAGGAATCCAATTTGAGAGATTAGTGTATGAAACTTCTTTTTTCAAAGCATTAACCTGTCTATGTGATAAAATTAAGTTGTTTAGTTTCTTCCTTATGGTGACTCCTCTTTTTTCTTTTTGTATATCACGATATACCTGCAATGTTCTGAAAAACATATCAAAATCCTCTTTCTTAAGATTAAAAGTCAGCTCATGGTAAAGCCGATATAAGTCTCTTGAAATGAAATCGATTAACTTGAATTTTTGTCTAATAAACTTATCCAAACATGCTAACTCATATTTCAGCTTAAGCTTCGTAAAAACACTACCAATAAAATGATTTTTAGTAACGAGGAAATGGGGTACAATCTTCATATATTTGCATGTCTGCAAAAAGTTAACACTGATAATTTCACGATCTAGTTTCAGCCTATGTGACTTGTATCTGCGCTTCAATATTTCAGTAGATTCCAAGTCAAGTAATTTAAAACGCATGAAATTGGTTAAAGACAGGAATGGAGTTATTAAAAAACTTCGTGAAAATAATGATATAATTATATTGCAGACAGATAAGTCAAATAAATTAGCTATAATGGATAGGGAAGATTACATACAGAAAATGAAGATTTGTATAAGTGATTTAAATGTAAGTGTTCTGAATAAGGACCCAGTTGATTTGATCGCAAGGAAAACACAAGAGATTGTAAATAATGGAAGTTGGCCAAATGAAATGGTACACATGATTAGGATTAATAAAACAGCAGTTACCCCAAGGATTATAGGACGCTTAAAAGATCATAAAGAAGGAAACCCTCTTCGGCCAATTGTAACTAAATGTATAGGACCTACATATTATCTAGAAAAGGCATATGTTGTCTTATTAAAAACTATCCTCCCTCAGTCAGAGTTCGTCATTTCATCGACAATGGAGTTTATTAAGCAAGTAAAACTTTTTCAGATTACTGAGAACAGCATTTTTGCGAGTTTGGATGTAGTATCGTTATATCCATCTGTGGATATGAATGATGTAGGTTTGTTCGTGGAAGAAGCTATTAATGGTAATGGTTCTTTTAGCGTGAGCACAAAAAATACACTTATTTCCGGGTTTAATCTAATTAAAAACAATAACGTTTTTCAGTTTGATAATATTTATTATAAGCAAAAGGATGGTGCACCAATGGACTCCCCCATTTCGGGTTTATGCGCGGAGATTAAATTAAGACCCATTGAAAATATGGTTATGAATGATTTTAGTGAAAGACCTGCATATTGGTGTAGATATGTTTATACAGGACATATTATCCTCAAAAATCGTGATGGGTAATTTTTGTGGAATGTTGAGATCGCTAAGCAAGTTTGTTATCCAACTTAATTCTTGTGCTGCGTTGCTAGCTGAAACGTATTCAGCTTCGGCTGACGAAAGTGCAATACAATTTTGCCTTTTTGTAATCCAGTAAATCGGTGATTTTCCCAGCATGAATAGATTTCCTGATGTTGATTTACGTGTTTTCAAGTCACCTGCCCAGTCTGCATCGGCGTATGCTGTTAGGATGGGCTTGCTGTTTGCGTTAAGAGTTAAATTCAAATTTTCTGTAGTTTTAAGGTATGAAATGATTCTTTTCACTGCTGTCCAGTCCTTTTGGCGTGGTGTTTCATTTCTACGACATAATATGTTGACTGCTGCGGATATGTCAGGACGCGTGATTGTTGATATGTAAAGTAATGTGCCTGTGGCTTGTCGATATTTCGTGTTATTAGGTAAAAGATTATCATCGTCTTCAAGTCTGTTGAATCCAGCAATCATTGGTGTGTAATGAGGTTTCATGTCGTTTAAATTCAGTTTTTTCACTAGTTCCTGTATTTTATTGTTTTGATTTAGGTAATATGTATCGTTGATTTTATTAATGTTTATGCCTAGGTAATTATTCACTTCTCCTAAGTTTTTCAGTTCATATTCTTTCTCAAGTTGGTTTATTGTTTCTTCGATGTCACTGTCTTTTCCTGCTATCAGGATGTCGTCTACATAAATGATGATGTATATCGGATTTTCTTGATTTGATTTAAAGTACAGACATGGATCATTTTTGCTCTGTAAGAAATTATTGTTTTTGATTGTTTCCGATATTTTGGTGTACCAGGCCTTTGCGGCTTGCTTAAGACCATAGATGGCTTTTTGAAGTTTACAAACTTTTCTTTCATCGCCGGGTTTAATATACCCGTCTGGTTGACTCATATAAACAGTTTCAGTTAATTCACCGTGCAAAAATGCTGTGGTTATGTCAACATGTTTCACGTTCAAATTTTTGTGCAATGCAGAGATGAGAAATGCTCGTATTGTAGCGTGCGAAACTACAGGTGCGAAAGTTTGATCATAGTCAATACCGAATCTTTGACTATATCCTTGTGCTACTAGACGCGCTTTATAGCTTTGAACATTTCCTAAATTGTCCTTTTTTAGTTTAAAGGTCCATTTTGAACCGATAATTTTTGTTCCGGGTGGTGGATCTGTTAAAGTCCAAGTGTTATTTTTTCTTAGGCATTGGATTTCATTTTGTGTTGCTTTTATCCAATTTTGTTTATCATTAGTATTTTCCATTTTTTCGATATCTTCCCAATTTTCGGGAATGTTTTCAGATGAACTATTCATGAGACAAACATATCTGTCAGGAGGAACGCCTCTATTTGTCCTATTAGACCTTCTTGGTTCAATTGGTTGCTGTTTGGGCACGGATGGTGACTCTTCACTGTCAAGTTTTATTTCTAGGTGATTTTCATGTCTATCCGGTAATTGTGTATTGTCATCGGATGTTTTTGTGGTGATTTGTATCTCCTCAATGTTATCTGAGTGTACATTTTCATTCTCAAGAAATTTCACCGTTCTCGCTATTATAATTTGTTTTCCTTGTGTGTGAATTCTATAACCAGTCGATCGTGTGTCATAACCTACGAACGTTCCGGTTTGAGCCCTGTTATCGAGTTTTCCTCTATTTACTTTATCGACGTAAAATAGCGCTTTACAACCGAATGTTCTTAAGTGTTTTAAATTCGGTTTAATTCCTTTCCATAATTCGTAAGGTGTTCTGTTGTTGTTTGCTTTGGTTGGGAGTCGGTTTTGTAAATATGTTGCAGTGTTTATGGCTTCACCTCAAAAATGTTTGCTTAATTTTGCTTGTGATAGCATACTTCTAGTCATATCTAATAAACTTTTATTTTTTCTCTCCGCAACTCCATTCTGGCTCGGATTATGTGGGACAGTCAATTGGTGTAAAATTCCGTTCTGTTTTAAGTATTCATCGATCTCTTGATTTACATATTCACGACCGTTATCCGATCTAATTTCCTTAGGTTTTTTACCGAACTGATTGTATATCATCGTTACGTACTCTTTTATCTTTTCAGCAACTTCGCTCTTTTTAGATAATAAATATATCGTAGTATATCGGGAATAATCATCAATAAGAGTCATAAAATATAATTTTCCGCCTAAGGTCGGTGTATCTAGAGGTCCACACACGTCACTGTGGATCAAATCCGCAATATTAGTAGCTCGATTTGTTGCTGATTTAGGATACGGCATGTTAGTTAATTTAGTTTCGATACAAGTTACGCATGTTTTATTTTGATGTTTACATTTTCCTATCTTTATTCCGTCCGCAAGTTGATTTGTTATCATTGATTTAATCGCGTCATAATCTCTGTGACCTAGTCTGCGATGCCAGAGATCTATGCATTGTTTGCTGTTACAGTTATACGTTATGTTTATATAATTTTGTGGTTCTTCCACATCGTCTATTTCCTCAATAATGTATAAATTTTTCTCATTTTTCGCCCTAATATATATTTCTTCATCAAAGATCAAATCGCATTTATTATCGTCGAAGATTAGTTTACACCCGTTTTTAGCGGCTTTACTAACCGAAATTAGGTTCGACTCTAAGTCTGGGACATAAAGCACTTCGCGTAATTTCGTTAGTTTTTCTTTTCCTTCGGGGGTTAATGTTTTTATAAAAACTTCTCCTGAACCTAACGCTGTCAGTTTATTACCATTCGCGATCGTTACTGAAGTTTTATTATAATCAATAAATTTACTAAATAGGCTTTTATCATTACAAATGTGCGAGGTAGATCCTGAATCGAGAATCCAGTTATTTTTGCCTACTTTTTCGGTGATTAATGCTTTATTTTGCGTTTGATCATTTGCGTATTTTCTTTCGTTTGGAATTTTATTTTCTCTGCGAGTTTCGGTCTTTTTATAACATAATGAAGATGAGAAATTCTTTTTATTTTTGAATTGATTGTTACGAGGATTTCCGGATTGTACCGTGTTTCTGCTCTTGTAGTGCCAGCATTCGTAAGTCGAATGATTTTTTATTTTGCAGTTGTTGCAATATTTTTGTTCTCTTCTATTTTCAGTGTGTGTATATCTCCTATTTGTTTTAAATGCTCTCTCGTTGTTGTTATATCCGCTATGTGATTGTTCTGACATTTCATGTCTACGATTATATTCATCTGTTAATTTGTTTTTGATAAAATCAGGGGTGAGCTCATTTTCCGGTCTCGCCTCCAACGCAGTTATCAAAGTATTGTAACTGGGGGGAAGAGAACACAGAAATAGCGCGGAAATATGTGAATCGCTAATATTTTCTCCAATGGCATTAAGTTTATCTACAATTTGCAAGATATTAGTGATATGTGAGATCATGTTTCCGCCCTCCGCTAATTTAGTACTGTCTAATTTTCGTAACAGGTAAAGCTTACTAGATAAATTGCTTCTCTCATGTATATTTTTCAGAGCTTCCCATGTTAATTTGTCAGTTTCTAAGTTTTTTACATTTACGATTTGAGAATCATCAATGCTTAAGTTAATTAAAGCTCTAGTCTTGCGGTCTCTTTTGTGCCATGCGGGGTCGGGTGGAGCTGGTGGATCTTGTACTATAATATCGTCGAGTTCCTCTTTAATCAGGAACATCTGCATCTTGAACTTCCATGTACTATAATTTGTAGAATTGAGTTTTTCAATAAATTGAGTATTTTCTTTTATCGCATTCATTTTTTTCTTTTTTTTTCTTTAGCGTTCTTTTATTTATTATTATATTTTAGAAATTTGTTAAATTATCGTTTTTGATACTGGGATAATATTCTTTTTTCAGAATCAGTCTTTCATAATCTTTGTTAGGGGAACCGTCGGTAGCGTAATAAATTTTCTCTTTTTTTCGAATTGTTAAATTGGTCTTCTATATTTTAGTATACGTTTTCGTCTTTTAATAATGGTAAAGAAGGATAGTTCAGCTTACCTGAGATTTTCCTTATGCGCTGAATATTTCCACAGTAATCCAAAGTGTTTGCACTGATATTTATCTTATCGACTGATTGAAGTATTCGCTATATGGAAGTAATAAGAACTATTATTATTAGTAAGTAGAGATGCACGAAATAAGAAGTAGATCCATTTTCAGTATAATATTATAATTCTTTTCTAGATATTTACATTTAAATCGCGTTTTTGGAGACTGCTTTTAGATGCTCCAATTTTACATTATATTTGAGATATATATTTACAACACATATGTACAAGAGCGTTTTAACTGCTCGGATTCATTTTAGATTCTGAAGGGAATGTCTTTAAGTTCAGTTCACACGCGCGTGATAACAGCTGTAGTTTTGAAGTAGGGAGGTCTGCAGAGTTTTTCGCTTAATTGGTTTCGACAGTTTCTGGTTTTGTTCACTATGTTTTTCAGCTGCGGCACTTGAAGTACTTATTGGTAATTGGGGTCTGGTTTTTAACATGTTCTTATTTCGATCATTCGCTGCACGTGGAGATTATTCACTGCATAAAAAAGGTTTCTCCGTCAGTTTTTACGAAGCTTAAGCTGAAATATGAGTTAGCATGTTTGGATAAGTTTATTAGACAAAAATTCAAGTTAATCGATTTCATTTCAAGAGACTTATATCGGCTTTACCATGAGCTGACTTTTAATCTTAAGAAAGAGGATTTTGATATGTTTTTCAGAACATTGCAGGTATATCGTGATATACAAAAAGAAAAAAGAGGAGTCACCATAAGGAAGAAACTAAACAACTTAATTTTATCACATAGACAGGTTAATGCTTTGAAAAAAGAAGTTTCATACACTAATCTCTCAAATTGGATTCCTAATGAATATGAACACCATATATTATCACTTGGACCCAAATATATGTTTGAAAATCAGGTAAATATTAAATCAATTATTGCTAATTGTGAAAGTATTGTTAATTCAGCACCATGTCATTTAAAGGAGGAAATACGGAATAATATGTATTATAATGTAAATAAGTTCGTGAATGAAGGATATATTGCAGGATTATATTGCAGACAGATAAGTCAAATAAATTAGCTATAATGGCAGCGGCGTAGCCAGGGTGGGGGTCCAGATGCTCTTGATACCACTAATTTTTTACAGTTTTCTTTACCTTATGTAATCGGAGACCTTTCTGCGATAATGAAGGGGAAGAAAACTTTACAATTTTACTGGTATCCAGAGCGTTTGGACCCCCTCCCTGGCTACGCCACTGTATAATGGATAGGGAAGATTACATACAGAAAATGAAGATTTGTATAAGTGATTTAAATGTAAGTGTTCTGAATAAGGACCCAGTTGATTTGATCGCAAGGAAAACACAAGAGATTGTAAATAATGGAAGTTGGCCAAATGAAATGGTACACATGATTAGGATTAATAAAACAGCAGTTACCCCAAGGATTATAGGACGCTTAAAAGATCATAAAGAAGGAAACCCTCTTCGGCCAATTGTAACTAAATGTATAGGACCTACATATTATCTAGAAAAGGCATATGTTGTCTTATTAAAAACTATCCTCCCTCAGTCAGAGTTCGTCATTTCATCGACAATGGAGTTTATTAAGCAAGTAAAACTTTTTCAGATTACTGAGAACAGCATTTTTGCGAGTTTGGATGTAGTATCGTTATATCCATCTGTGGATATGAATGATGTAGGTTTGTTCGTGGAAGAAGCTATTAATGGTAATGGTTCTTTTAGCGTGAGCACAAAAAATACACTTATTTCCGGGTTTAATCTAATTAAAAACAATAACGTTTTTCAGTTTGATAATATTTATTATAAGCAAAAGGATGGTGCACCAATGGGCTCCCCCATTTCGGGTTTATGCGCGGAGATTAAATTAAGACCCATTGAAAATATGGTTATGAATGATTTTAGTGAAAGACCTGCATATTGGTGTAGATATGCAGATGATATTTTTATTATATGGGAGCATGGTATAGATTTATTGAAGGACTTTGTGGTTAAACTTAATAAAATTGATACAAAAATACAATTTACCCTGGAGTTAGAAAAACAGAATCGTTTACCTTTTCTTGATGTAGAGCTGATAAAAAACAGTAATTTAACAATAGATCGGACAGTTTATAGGAAAAATATGAGGTCAAATAATACTATTTCCAGAGATGCTTCATCACCTTTAAGTTATAAACTGGCTGCATATAGGTTTTACATCCATAGAGCATTTTCAGTGTGCACTGATAGTTATATCAATGAGGAGCTTGACAGAGTTAAAATTATAGCAAATGAAAATGGGTTTTCAGAGAGGTTAATTAATAAGTTAATTTGTCAATATCAATATCAGGGTAAAAAACAAAAAGAATTAACAGAAAAACCAACTAAATTTTACAAGTTCCAATATATTCCGAAACTTTTTGAAAAATTAAAATATAATTTAAAGAAATATGAAATAAATTTGGTAGCATCCCCTCCAGTTAAATTGAATGCGTTACTACATAAGAAGATTGATCCCATACCGATTGAAGATTTAGCAGGAATTTATAGAATCCCAGTTCTTATGGAAATAGTTGAAAATAGGATAAAATCTTATAAAGTTAAAGACTACATTGGTATGACTTTAAGGAAATTTAAAATTCGGTTAAAAGAACATATTGCAGATGTCAAGTATAATAGAAGTAAAACGGCACTTTCCAGATTAAAACAACAGCAGTCGATTATAATAGATTTTGATAACGCTAAAATTATTAAACCCACATCCTCTTTTTATGAAGCAGTAATAAGTGAATCAGTAGAAATTTTAACCAGGAAAAATAAAACATGCAATGATTCAGTTTCGTACAATATCCCTAAAGTATGGTATAAGCTTTTACAGATAGTTCAAGAATGAATAAGATTGGCACATCCCTCCCTATGCTTCCCACCCTGTTTATAATGGTTTGACATTGTCTTCAGCAGACATTGATGTTTTTACAGTGTTTCAGACTAGTTGTGTTTTTTGTGTGTATCTGCGTGGTGATGTTTTAACCCTGATGATGAGCCAGGACGGCTCGAAATCGCTAGGTTTTTAATGTGAAATGCAGTTTTGTATATTTTTAAAACACCTAAAGTAAAAGTTTTTAATAAATGATGCATATATGTTTTTGTGACATTTTGTGTTGTTTTTAAACAATCAAAAGAATTTTGCTAATTCAAGGAAAATTGAACCATTTTACTTGAATTAACAAAACATTTTTTTGCTGACAATACAAAATTTTTTGTTGGAATTGCAAAAAAAAAAAAAAAATCAACAATATTTTTTTGTTGATTCAAACAAAATTTCCATTGACCCATATTTAAACGAAAAGTTTTGTTGGGTCAACCAAATTTTTGTTGATTGAACAAAACTTTTTTCTGAGTGTAAAAATGATTGAAAATATTCTGAAGCGAAATCCCCAATAATATTAACTGAGAACTTCTACTGAAAGCAAGAATGGGAAGATCTGAGAAGTAGTAGTGTAAACTGTAAACAACAAAATCTGAAAACAGTACTGTTGGTGTTTCTCTTTTAATACCCTCCTTCCGCGTTGAAATCTCCTCTCGCCCAAGAGAACTGATAACCTGGTAGAATGGTTTCGCTGCCACCACCGGTATTAAACCGTGATACCAGACACACTGTGAATTGAGTTCTTCAGTTAAATAATCAAATATTAGTTTATTATTTAAATTTGTATAGTAAAAACAGATATTTACAAGAACAGAAGTATTGGAATACTCTGGATAAAGGACAGACTGTAGTTCTTTCCGCAATAAAGTACAGCTCGCACTCATCTAACTAAATATTGTTAGCCCCTTTTCTATATGACTGATCAATGTTAATTAATGAAAAGGATCTCCCTGATCACATGCTCTACTCTATACCATCATACAGTATTAACGTACACAATTCCGGTAGTAATATATCACAAGCAATTTGTATTATCCTACACACACTAATACCCGGTTTAGATCGGATATTTAAGATATCTTAGACCGCCGAACTCACCGAGGGAGTTCCAGAAACTCACTCAGTGAGTTCGGACTTTCTATTGCTAGATACAGCCATTACCACTCACTGTGATTGGCTCTGGAGGCTAGCTGTAAGAAGTCGGCTGTTGAGAGGCTGGCTTTAACTTACGCGCATGCGCGCATTCTATGTTTGTTCAGATCTCAGACACGGTGATGTTCAGTGAATTATCTTAGATGAGTTTTGCGATGTGAACAGGTATTCAATTCCGGGAGGGTACCACTTCAAAAATGGCGATCTAAGATGTCTTAAATGTCCGGTGCGAACACGGTATCACTCAGCCTATATTCGACTGTATCCTCGCACTGCTCGTTACCTTTACCTTACCCCAATGTGCTCTCCCAAATCGTCTCGACAACTCCCCGTGTCTGCTCCGTTCTACGTTGCTCAAGCCTTCCCTGTGCTCTTCTGTACTCCGTGAACTAACCACCTGTCATCATCTTCTGCTCCTTTTCCAACAAACTAGCTTGTTTTCTACTTTCACAGGCACTCCCCTCACGTGTGCATCTCTTTCTCCAGAACATTCCTCTCCGCTTCTTTCACCTTCCTATCTGGGCTCGCCAGGAATTCTATGTTCATTGTGTCCGCATTCCAAGGGGTTATAACAGGGCCGAAACTAAGGGGGGCAGAGGGGGCATGTGCCCCGGGCGCCAGCCGAAGGGGGTGCCAAATGAAGATTTCGTTTGTCGTTTAATACAAAAATTTACATATATGTTAAATTTGTATAAAAATGTCTCGTAGCCGGAAAAAAAAACTGAACCAAATGCATTAAAATTGACAAATAGACAAAAAGATTCGTCTAAAATGCTACATAGAAAATGAATAAGAAGAAAGAACTGTTCTCATAGGCTATTTTTATCCTATTCCAAATACACCATGTCTATGTCTTCTATCTATCACACACTACACTTTCCGTGTAGTAAGAATCACTAACATTTTTCAAGGTCAGTCTCATGTCTCTGTGCCACTGTCCGGTGTCCAACAAGGATCACTCAAACAAACTAGCGATTCCCTGCGTAAAAATTCCAAGAAGGGCGTTCTATTTCTTTTTTCTTTTTGAGCAGCGTGGAGCTTTCTTTTTTCCTGTCTTGCTATGGGGCGAGGTCGGGCCGTCGGACGACTGCCGGGACAATAAAAACAAAGAAGAATGCATAAAGTAAAATAATTTTCTAAAAGGAGTATATCATTTGTTAGAGGTACAGTAAACAATTTCTCAGAGGGCGCCATCGCTAGTAAAGCCTTTATCCTCCAAAATTATTTTCTCTTCTCTGTACCATTTCTATGTGTTTTGCTTCCCTAGGCGACAACTGGAAAATTCCACCCCATTACTTTTGCTGCAATTATTTTTTAGCATCCAGATCCAGCCTTGGAAGCTTAGAGGGGGATGAGATCAGATGACTGCTCGGGCTACTAAAAACAAAGGTGTGGATAATATACGCAAAATAAAATACTTAGTAAAACCCTGTTTTCTTCTTTTTTAATATATCATTTGTAGGGGTGCACAAAAAAATCCCGCCCAGGGTGCCATGGCTAGTAAATCAGCCCTGCCTTTATCCTTCCAAATTATTATTATTATTATCCTTTTGCCATTTCTAACAGGTGACAACTGAAAAATGCCGCCTATGTCTTTTACTACTATTACTTTTTTACATACAGATCCGGCCTGAAAGGGCGCAAGGTCGGGCAGCTGCCAACGACACTAAAAACTAAGAGGTGAAATAAATGCAAAATAAATAATAAAACTGTTTTTTTGTTAAGACTATACCATTTGTAGAGATGCAGAAAAGAAGCTCGCACAGGGCGCCATGGCTAGTAAAACCTCCCCTGCCTTTATCTCCAAAAATTATCTTTTCTCGTCTTTTTGTCACTTCTATGTGTTTTGCCGCCCTAGGCGACAGCTAAAAAATGCCGCCCCATTCCCTTTGCTACAATTCTTTTTTTGCAACCAGATCCTGACTTAGAGAAGTTGGACGACTGCTCGAGATTCTAAAAACAAAGCAGTTAAAATATACGCAAAATAAAATACTTAGTAAAACCTTTTTATTATTATTATTTTATATATATATATCATTTGTAGGGGTGCAGAAAAAAAAATCTCGTCCAGGGTGACATGGTTAGTAAAGCCACCATTGTTATGCTTACAGAAAATCCTGGTTTTTGAGTTCTTAAGAACCTACATTATAGTAACGTGAAGAAACTCGCAAGCTAATGTTAAACTTATGGGAGCGTTCTTTTCAAATTTCTCGCTTGGATTTTTTTTATTTTTAAATAATTTTTTTCTTAAAATAGCTGCGGTTGATCTCTAACCTGGTTAGTGTTTACTCTTTCGATTTTTGTTGTAGGTTTATATATATATATATATATAAAGTTACTTTCACTTTCGGAACATCAACCTCAGCTATCCTAAGAAAAAAAAAATATTTAAAAATATTAAAATGCTCTAAGAGCCTATACTAGTCACGCGAAAACACTTGCACGCTAATGTTAAACCTATGGGAGTGGGGTTTTTTTTCGGAATTCTCGCTTGCATTTAAATATTTAAATAATATGATTTTTCATATCATACCTGATCTCGATATCTAACGTTGTACGTCTTTACTTTTTTATGAGTTTTTTATTATTATTTTTTTTATATGAGGACACTTTCAATTTCAGAACTGTTTCCAACCAATTTCACAAAAGTAAAAATGTCCGAATTAAAAAAAAAAAAAACTTGTAACAAAACTTGAAAAAGTACAAATGCACAACATTATATATCGACCGCAAGTATCTCATGAAAATAGTTTTTAAAGTATTAAGAACGCTCCCACAGATTTAACATTAGCTTCCGAATGTCTTCGCATGGTTAGTGTGAACTCTTAAGATAATGTGATCCATATCACTGGACTTTAAACGCCTCATTTGTAACGATACACATACCGTAAAATCTGTGAAAATGAAATCTGTCTATAACGGAATCCAGTTTTAAATTTTAAAATCGCATGTTCTCAACAGAAAGAATACCAACAGTTATACCTGCTAAGACGAAAACCTGTATAAAGTGGAATCTTTTCCTGTTCCTTTTTGATCCGTTTTGAAGGTTTTATTGAATCAATATTTGACAAAGCTGATTACGTAGTTCAGTATTACATATTTTGTGATTACATATTTTTCATTTAAAACAAGTCGAGTCGGCTATTAGAAATTTGGTAAAATTAACTTTGCAAATTTATTTGGCAGGGGGGGGGGGGGGGCAAAATCCATGTTTGCCCCGGGCGCAAAAAAGGCTAGTTTCGGCACTGGGTTATAATCCTATCACAATGTCACCGTAAACGCCTTAAAAATTGTTGTGCAGATCAGGAGAGATTCTTTTGATCAACCATATAGAGAAGTTTACTGGGGAAAAAAAACACATAATTGTATACGGTAATATATGATCTATATATTTAAAACGCTAAGCGATTTCTTTCGACAATCCGTGAGAACAAACTACTGCATCAAATTACACCATTCTTTTTTTAAATGAAAGATATTTGGACACAGATTTGTTATCGTGACTCGTTTGTTCGAAAATTTAATTAATTAGCCGTAATTTTCAATTTAACTTTTACTGCTGCTTATGACGTCATAAAGTTGGAAACTCCCACTGTTGCGAGGGATAGAGTTATTTTCTGAACTCTGTGGTTTGTCAATCTTTTGACATTAGCTAATATCAACTAGGTAATATTTTAACATTGTAATATTAAATCTTAAAAAACTTAATATTAAAAAATTAGCTAAAATTTAATCATAATAAAATATCTAAACATAAACATATCAATATGAATAACAAATCTCACGTAAAATATTGCAATTTAAATTATTCCAATTGAAAGAAGATTTGGAGAGTTATCCCTGACGCCCAGCTAACATAAAAGTACCAATTTTATTTTATTTATTTACACACATATTCAATTTTTTTATAAATCACCAGGTTGCCATACAAAGCAAAAATCGTCATTTAGGCGCCAAAAATTAACCCCAGTTACAGCACCTAGAATACATTATGTTTATAGAATGACATACATGTATATATATATATATATATATATATATATATATATATATATATATATATATATATATATATATATGTATACTTTACTCGCGCCCAGCTAACCGAAAAGTACCCCAAATTATTCGCCAAACTGTAGCGCCCAATATTCAAACAGAAGAATGTTGACATTAAATCTCAAAAATAAAAATAATAATAAAATAATAATTAGGAAAAGCCCCATTTACTAAAGTATCATTTATCAGTAACTTTAAACAATAAAATTTACAATATATTAATGAAAACAGAATAAAAAATTATCTTGGATATTTATTTATTTATATTATTTCTCTTAATTATCTCTTTTGACTGTTGGATATGTTTGTGATGTCAGTTGAATTTTATCGATTGTACGAAACTACGAATCACAACATTTTTTCAATGCTTTTTCTATTTTAATATCATGGTTTCGAAGATGTAATTTTTATTTTAATTAATGTAATAACTAATAAATTAGTAAAACATCATTATAAATACATTTAACGCCGAATTAAAAATCACTTGATGAGAACTTTTAGGCCGAATTTTTTAATTTGCAAGTTAAATTTCGGTGAAAATAATTATCCGCGTGTTTTATAAGGGAATAATAATTCATATTTATTGTGAAGTCACCGGAATATTGTCCATTAGGTTTCTTTTATAATTATGCATTATAACTTTGTTGATGCCATTTTTTCATTACGATTAAATACAAAATATATTTTTATTTGTAACATGGTGTTTAAGCATAAAAGTAACTGATACAAAGTACGTGTGAAAAGTTTGCGCCGGGGAAAATGACGTTATGCTTAGCTTGAAATGCATTTTAACATTGATAAAAGTAAAAAGAAAAATTAATTGTGTCAACATGATGTAATTTTGACTGATTTTTCAATTTTTAATTTTAAAGGTCAGAATTTAAGCCTTTATTGGTTCCTTCACTTGATTGCATACCTTGATTACATGTTACCAATTACTTTTTTTTTTAATTATAGGTTAGAAGATTTCATTTTTTTAATAAAAAATTCACAAAAGTAAAGAATTTCAGGAAAATTAAAATTATTAAAAATAGTGTTATGGGAAAAAAACTTGAAATAATGATTGTATTTTTAGCTAGAATAAATAATGTAAGGCTAATATTTTATAGGGATCATTTTGGTAGGTTTGTTATAAGTTCATTTAACAGTTCCTTTTTAGTGGCAAAGTCCTTTTTCTTCCACTGTGAATTTCTCTTTCGATGTCAAAAAATGGTAGTCTACTTTTGGACGCCAGCCAAAACACAGTGGCAATTTTTAGAAATGTATGACGGTTGTGACAACAACTATCGCTTTAGCTTTCATCGCGCTTACATCACTTCTAAATACTACAAATTTCAATTTTTTACTACATTTTACTACATTTTACAATTTTAGTTCTTACATCATCAATTAGAAAAAAAATTAGCTTTTGATTGAAATTTATTTGACAACTGCCGCTTAATTTAACTATTTTTTAAATAATTTTCAAGCATGAAATATTTTTCAATTCTATCTCAACAATGATCATCAGTTTGCTTTAATAATGTAACATAGTCCCTGGGAAAGTTGCCACAATTGAAAATAGATTTTCCTAACCATCATAAAAACTGAAAAAGAAAAATAATAAAAACCCCTGATAAATCATAAGATCAGATTATCCAAAAGAAAGAGCATTTTGGCGCTAAACTGAAATCTGTCAAGAAAAAGAACTATTTATAGTTTATGAATAACATAAAATTGATATTTCCCCTGATAAATCATAAGATCAGATTATCCAAAAGAAAGAGCATTTTGGCGCTAAACTAAAATCTGTCAAGAAAAAAAACTATTTATAGTTTATGATTAACATAAAATTGATATGCTGAATTCGTTGATGTATATGTTACATCAGAATATTCTAGGAACTGTATTTTATTATTTTTTTAAAGATCCATTGGATATTTAACTGCATAAGAAGGAAAAGATCCCCGACTGTTATGGAAAAGGAATAATCATCCTGATTATGTAAAGGAACCGAAGAAACCATACAAATAAATTACACTTGAAAACATTAAAAATCTTCCTTATCTGCAGATTGATTTATTATTGTAAAAAAAAATTCTTCATCTTTACATAGAAATTTAGCTTAAAACAATGGATGCGTTTCAGAAAATATGGATTTGAAACGAACAATGATTAAAGAAGATATTTTAAAACTTTTAATTTAAACATTTTAAAACTTTTTTTAACGTCGAATTTTGACGGTGCCTTTGGTGAGATGCAATGCACATGCGCATAGGAGCTCATTCGGTTGCATTATCACAGGGGTGGGTGGAGCGGGGGGATGTGTGCTTTATTTACTATGTTCTTTTATTGACTGAATATGTGATGAACGTGAGAATATACTATTTGTGTGATTCTTCATAGGTCCAGGAAATTTTCTTTGTTGCCGTGGGGAATATGGCGGTAATGTCAAATTGATTTGCATTACACAGTTGTTTACGGATTGTTTGTTTGGAGTTTGCTTCGGAAATAGTACTGTAATTCACTGGGGGGAAAAACTTTTAAAATAAAATATTTGAAAGACTGTTTCATATGCACCCCTTCTTATGTAATAAAGAAGCTTATTTAACTAATATTGTTATTGTAATTTTTTTCCGTCAAGTTTTGATGGGTTTCATCTAGTAATAAATAAATATAGTTAATTGAATTAGCAAGATATACAAGGCATAGCTCCTATTAAAGTCAGAAACCTGACAGGTAGTCATTAAAATAGAAAAATATTAGCGCAAACTATGCAAATTATAAAAATACTTCATAAATATGACTATAACTTCAGATTGTGCTTCATAAGAATTTATCAGAATATTACTTCAGAATAATTTTCGCTTTTCAGAAGAAATTGAGCTTTGCTCAGTTCATCTCAAATAGTAACCCTTGTCTTTCATTGTGGAGAAGGTCAATTCTTTGATACATTATTGACATGGGTATTAATTCATGAAAACTGCTTTGATCATTTATTAAGCTGAAAACACTTTTTATGCAATTCTATTATCCGGTGAGAAAAAAATACATGTCAGCATAAAATAGCTCCACTTCAGTCTTTTCACCAACCCCTTCAGATTTTATGATAGCAATCTACAAAGAAGAGTTTAGTTGCTTAAGTATCTGCAATATGGATTTCAATGCGGATATATCCTTGTGATAAGAAAAAGAAATAATGAACTTTATTTATTTCTGAGCGAAAAAATATATTGATTTTTTTTCTGTTGTATAATATTGTTTAAATATTAGTTTTTTAGAGGATTGTGCGATTTTTCTTTTCTTTTCTAGTTTGTCTTTGTCTTTCTTTTAAATATAGCATAGAAAACTTAAACTCCTTAAGCCTTTCTCAGCGAACGTCGCTGCGTGACCTTTAGGGAGGGTTGCCTGCAATCCTCAAGTTTACAGACCATTATTTTTTTAATTGTAAATTTCGTCTAATTTCATCGCAGAACTCCTGTAATTCGAATTAGACAAAGATTTGTATTTGGAATTATTGGGTGCATATAAGATTAAAAATTGTGTGCGGAACGCTTGTTGCGAAAGTGTTAAATTATTTGTCATCTGTTAAACATAATAGAGAAATCTGGAGGCACGGCAGTGCCTCCGCCAAGTCGAGAAAGCACGGCCGTAAGCATCCTTTTCTGGAAGCAACTCAGGGCACTTTTGACCCTCCCATATCTCCGCGCTGGAGTATCCCAAAAATTTGAAACTTCGTTTTTCTAGAGTATTTGACACACAGGGTCAAAATTTAAAATTACAACTTTCTGTCTTTTCTAGTTCAGACGATATATGAACTCAAACATTCGACTTTTTGTCACTCACTCACTCGTTCACGCGTCATCAAAAAGATTAGGTAGATCCCGTAACCCTAGAAACTTGACATTTGGAAAAAATGTAGCGTTTAGGATACAAAGAAAAGAAAAATTATAAAATCCGGAAAATTCGAAAAAAAAAAAAAAAATTCGAAAATTCAACAAATTCCATAAATATTGAAAATTGAAAATAATACGATCTTGTAGTCTAAGAAAATTAAGATTTGGTGTGAAGGTGGTGTTTAGCATCCAGAAAAAGAAAACATCAAAAACACCAAAAAAATCGAAAGCAAAATTGAAAAAATCGAAAAAATTGAAAAAAAAAAAACGAAAATTTGAAGACAGTCCGATTTTGTTGCGCTAGAAAATTCCAATTTGGAATAAAGGTAGTATTTAGGATACAGAAAAAGGAAAAATTAAAAAAATCCAGAAAATTTGAAAACAAAATTTAAAAATTTGAAAAATTCGAAAAAAATTTAAAAAATGAAAATAATTTGATCTTTTAACCTTATAAACTTAAAATTCGGCGTAAAGGTAGTGTTTGGAATTCCGAATAAAAAAAAATTAAAAACACAATAAAAATCGAAAATAAAATAAAAAAATCGAAAATAAAATAAAAAAATCGAAAATAAAATAAAAAAATCGAAAAAATCGAAAACCAACGAAAATTTGAAAATAATTCGATTTTATAGCGCTAGAAACTTGAAATTTGGAATATAGGTAGTACTTAGAATAAAAAAAAATTCAAAAAATTCAAAAAAAAAAAAAAAAAATCGAAAAATTGAAAAAATCGAAAAAAAATTTGAAAAAAGATTGATTTGTTGGAATTTTCCTGAATTTTTTATTTTGTATCTGGAGGCACGGCAGTGCCTCCGCCAAGTCGAGAGAGCACAACCGTAAGCATCCCTTTCTGGAAGCAACCCAGGGCACATTTGACTCCCCATATCTTTGAGCTGGTGTATCCCAAAAACCTGAAACTTCGTTTATGTAGAGTATGTGGCAAATAAGACCAAAATTTAAAATTTCACATTTCTGTCTTTTCTAGTGCAAACGATATATGAACTGAAAGTTTCGATTTTTTGTCCCCACTCACTTCACTTACGCGCGTGATCAAAAAGATTAGGTGCATCCCGTAGGCCTAGAAACTTGGAATAAAGGTAGTGTTTAGGATACAAAGAAAGAAAAAAATATAAAATCCAGAATATTCGAAAAAAAAAAAATCATTCGAAAATTCAACAAATCTAACAAAATTGAAAATAATACTATCTTGTAGTCTTAGAAACTTAAAATTTGGTGTAAAAAAGGTAGTGTTTAGAATTCAGCAAAAAAAAGAACATCAAAAACACAATAAAAATCGAAAATAAAATCAAAAAATTGAAAAAATTGAAAAAAAAAATCATACATTTGAAAATAATCCGATTTTGTTGCGCTAGAAACTTGGAATTCAGAATAAAGGATTCGGAATAGTATTTAGGATACAAAATAAGGAAAAATTTAAAAATCCGGAAAATTCGAAAACAAAATTCGAAAATTCGAAAAAGTCTGAAGAATTGAAAATAATTTGATCTTTTAACCTTATAAACTTAAAATTCGGCGTAAAGGTAGTGTTTGGAATTCCGAATAAAAAAAAATTAAAAACACAATAAAAATCGAAAATAAAATAAAAAAATCGAAAATAAAATAAAAAAATCGAAAAAATCGAAAACCAACGAAAATTTGAAAATAATTCGATTTTATAGCGCTAGAAACTTGAAATTTGGAATAAAGGTAGTATTTAGGATACAAAAAAAGAAAAAATTAAAAAAATCCAGA
Organism: Maratus michaelseni; assembly: GCA_963931845.1. NCBI lineage: Eukaryota > Metazoa > Arthropoda > Arachnida > Araneae > Salticidae > Maratus > Maratus michaelseni. Next base: position 338,311,017 of record OZ007588.1, read on the forward strand.
AAATTTGAAAAAAAATTCAAAAATTCAAAAAATTCGAAAAAAGTTGAAAAAATGAAAGTAATTTGATCTTTTAACCTTATAAACTTAAATTCTGGGCAAAAGTAGTGTTTGGAATTCAGAATAACAAAAAATTAAAAACACAATAAAAACCGAAAATAAAATTAAAAAATCGGAAAAATCGAAAAACATCGAAAATTTGAAAATAATTCAATTTTGTAGAACTAGAAACTGGAAATTTGGAATATAGGTAGTACTTAGAATAAAAAAAAATTCAAAAAATTCAAAAAAAAAAAAAATCGAAAAATTGAAAAAATCGAAAAAAAATTTGAAAAAAGATTGATTTGTTGGAATTTTCCTGAATTTTTTATTTTGTATCTGGAGGCACGGCAGTGCCTCCGCCAAGTCGAGAGAGCACAACCGTAAGCATCCCTTTCTGGAAGCAACCCAGGGCACATTTGACTCCCCATATCTTTGAGCTGGTGTATCCCAAAAACCTGAAACTTCGTTTATGTAGAGTATGTGGCAAATAAGACCAAAATTTAAAATTTCACATTTCTGTCTTTTCTAGTGCAAACGATATATGAACTGAAAGTTTCGATTTTTTGTCCCCACTCACTTCACTTACGCGCGTGATCAAAAAGATTAGGTGCATCCCGTAGGCCTAGAAACTTGGAATAAAGGTAGTGTTTAGGATACAAAGAAAGAAAAAAATATAAAATCCAGAATATTCGAAAAAAAAAAATCATTCGAAAATTCAACAAATCTAACAAAATTGAAAATAATACTATCTTGTAGTCTTAGAAACTTAAAATTTGGTGTAAAAAAGGTAGTGTTTAGAATTCAGCAAAAAAAAGAACATCAAAAACACAATAAAAATCGAAAATAAAATCAAAAAATTGAAAAAATTGAAAAAAAATCATACATTTGAAAATAATCCGATTTTGTTGCGCTAGAAACTTGGAATTCAGAATAAAGGATTCGGAATAGTATTTAGGATACAAAATAAGGAAAAATTTAAAAATCCGGAAAATTCGAAAACAAAATTCGAAAATTCGAAAAAGTCTGAAGAATTGAAAATAATTTGATCTTTTAAGCCTTAGAAACTTAAAATTCGGCGTAAAGATAGTGTTTAGGATTCGGAATAAGGTAAAATGAAAAACACAATAAAATTCGAAAATAAAATCGGAAAAATAAGGAAAATTTGAAAATAATTCCATTTTTTAGAGCTAAAAACTTGAAATTTGGAATAAAAGTATTATTTAGGATACCAAAAAAATTAAAAAATTAAAAAATCTGGAAAATTCGAAAAATTGAAAAAAAAAATTATCTTGTAGCTTTAGAAACTAAAAATTCAGCGTAAAGGTAGTGTTATACAGAAAAAGAAAAAATTAAAACACAATAAATTCGAAAATAAAATTAAAAAATCGAAAATTTGAAAATAATTCAATTTTGTAGCGCTAGAAACTTGAAATATGAAATAAAAGTAGTATTTAGGATACAAAAAAAAAAATTAAAAAATTAAAAAATTGAAAAATCTCGAAAATTCGAAAAAATATTCGAAAATTCGAAAAATTGAAAAAAAATCGATCTTGTAGCTTTAGAAACTGAAAATTCAGCGTAAAGGTACTATAGTCATTTAGGATACAGAAAAAGGAAAAATTAAAACACAATAAATTCGAAAATAAAATAAAAAAATCGAAAATTTGAAAATAATTCGATTTTGTAGCGCTAGAAACTTGAAAATTGTAATAAAGGTAGTATTTAGGATACAAAATAAGGAAAAATGAAAAAATCCGGAAAATTAGAAAAAAAAATCGAAGAAAATCAAAAATTGAAAATAATTCGATCTTGTAGTCTTAGAGACTTAAAATGTAGCGTAAAGGTAGTATTTATGGTTTAAAAAAGAAACTTTTAAAAAATCGAAATATCTGTAAACAATCAAAAATTCGAAAACAATTCGATTTTGTAGTTCTAGAAACATGAGTTATAAGATAATTGTCCTATTAGCTAGTGCACCTCCCCTAATTGTTTTATGTTTTTTTTTTTTTTTTTTTTTTTTGTTTACGAATTTTGGTGTAGAAAAGTTCTGCTATAGACCGGCTACGATATGGGCGGTTTCTTTATAGAGATATGTTTGTTTTCTTTCACAGGTTATACTCTATTTAATTTGCATATAAAATATGGATTGTTAAATGATGTTAGCACCAAAAAATTTTTCACAGCACCCCCTCTCCTCCCGACATTACTGACATGGCTTTATAGTCCCTTCTAAATAAAATCATGGTGACTCTAAGATTATCTTCATTTATCTTTCAATTGAACCTAAATGATCCTAAGAAGACGGATCAAAGAATTGCTATATTGGCATGACAATCAGGAAATCGAAAAATCAATATATTTTTAAAAAGTCGAAGGTTTGGAAATAATTTGATTTTGTAGTCCTACCAGCTTGACATTTGGCAGAAAGGTAGGGTTTAGGATACAAAGTAAGGAAAATTTTAAAAATCCGGAAAAAAAGATTAAAAAAAATATCTTCGAATAATCGAATATAGTTTGATTTATTGAAAATTTCCGGAAATTTTAATTTTAGCTTTCTTTTTATCCTAAACAGTACTTTTGTGCTAAGTATCATCTAGGCTGCGAGTAATATCTCAGATGGATAGCACCTTTCCTGGAAGCAATTGAGAGTACTTTTGACTCCCTCCTCAGTAGTGCTTGCCTAGTTACCTGAAATTTCTTAAAGGTAACTTCTTCGAAAATCAGTGGATGATCTCCAAAAAGAGCCCAAAATCAAGAAAAGGAGGATTATTTACAAAAATAAGTGAAATCTCATCAAAAAGTCACCTGTAAAAAATGCAGCCAAGTCTCGTAACTCATTTACCGTAAATTAAGAGAAAGTACAAATTTCCCGTTGGGGGGAAGGGCGGACTTTCCCCCTTAAATTCCCCATGATTTTTTTTTTTTTATATATATATTTATGTGTTAAAAATTTATCTCAAAATGGGTGGTTCAAAGCAGTGTTCGCCCCCCCCCCCCCCACCCGAGGATTTTGAATTTTGTTCAATTTAGTCCCATTAAACTAAAAGTCTTGAAAACAGTGTTAATTATTAATAACAAAGTAAATACGCAATATTGTCAAAAACTGAAAGACTTTAATATTGCTTAGCTTTTAAAACTGCAGATAAATTGCAGAAAATATCTCACAAACTTACTAAAATTAAGTTCTGTAAAATTACCTTAAAGTAACTGCAGTTATACTGCAGATACATCAGAAAATATAATACTGAAATAATGACTGCAAAAATACTTCAAATTTACTACAGTTTTACTACAGATGTAAAGTCTCATTATTTTTTTAATTTATGATTATAACATAAATTCACGTAAACTGCAGTATTTTTGCAGATAAAAGCTCACAGTCTTTTTGAAATAAATTACTGCAAAATTACTTCACATTAACTGCAAAATAACTGAAGTATTTTTACAGTCAAGATTGTACTACAGAAAATCTACAGTTGCCTGTAGAAAAACTTTAAAAATACTTCACTTCTGTAGAAAAACTGCAGTTCATTTTTAGCTGGGAAGTACTGAGATCGTATAAAGCCAAGTTTAACTATCTTATTAACTCTGAAATTTTCATTCACAAATCACTCCTAGTCCCTACATCTTTCGTTAATTATTATTTTGTGACTTGGCAATTATGTAGCACGAGAATGTGATGTATATAGTTAGTTTTAATCAAATAATACTATAACATATTAAGGTATAATAACTTCCCTGTGCGTATATAATTTGCCTTAATTAAATTATCCCATCCCACATCCCATAACATAGTAAGGTGTAATGACTTCCCTGTGCTGCGTAATTGCCAAATCACAAAATAATAATTAACTAAAGATGTAGAGACTAGGAGTGATTTGTGAATGAAAATTTCAGAGCTAATAAGATAGTTAAACTTGGCTTTATACGATCTCAGTACTTTTTACGGTAAATGAGTTACGAGACTTGGCTGCATTTTTTACAGGTGACTTTTTGATGAGATATAATTGACAAGTAAAATAGTATTACATATAATTGTCATAATAACTCTTAATGATAAATACTTTAAATATATATGTGACTCATGATTAGGTTTTCATTTTCTGAAAACCACAATACATCGTTAGATATACATATAGCTATACCATTATTACACTGCAAAAAACAATTGTTGATTTTACAGTATGATACTGGCATCCCAGCTGCCAGTATTATACCGTAAAATTAAGAGTAATACAGCGTATTACTGCTCATTTTACTGTTTATTACTGTTAATTTTAAGGCATAATACTGGCAGCTGGAATGCCAGTATTATACTGCAAAATCAACAATTTTTTTTTTTTTTTTTTTTTTTTTTTTTGCAGTGTACTAACATGAACATTTTATAAGAGCAAAACAAGCTCACTGCTTCATAAGTTTCATTAATTAATTACAAATTAATTAATTCCATTATCATCTTTTACTAAATATTATGAAAAATATTATAAGTATTAAAAGAAAATTACAACTTAGTTTACTATTTTCTTAGATATTTTTCTTTATTTAAAATATAAATAAACCTTAAATCGTATTATATGTTCGATAAGATGCCGTAATAAAGAAGTGTAAAACTCTTCTTACCCAACACTTTACCACTTTTCCACTTATTTTGAAAATTTTCAATTCGTATGATATATTTTCCAATCAGTATGATGGAATTAGAAATAATAAAGTGTATTCTTACCCATTTCTTTTGTCTTTAAAATCTAAATTTATCTAAGTACTATGGCAACACTTTAAATTCGTATCCCCATTGTAATTGTGAGATAATTTAAAACTTTAAGAGAAAAGAAACTCTCGTGTAATAACATTTACTGTATATGAACACTGGATAATTTGGATTTTTTCTATCATTTAGAATAATATTATAAATCCGATTGTGTGCAAATATTAGGCTGAAGCCAGCGTCAAAATGGAGAAATTAATGGCCCTGTATCTTTGCAATATAGGTGGATTATAACCCGAAAATGAATATAGACTGATTTTTGTTTATTTTATTCAAATACTTTTCTTAATAATTCAAAATTTGATTATTTTCATAGAGAATCAATGGGCCTTTTTAGATAAAATTTAACCATTTTACTTTATCGTTGCTAGGGCTTTGATCGTTGCCAATAAATTAAAATGCTGAAAAATAATTTTTCCTCAACAATTAAGTTTCAATGGAGCGATTTTCACGTGAAAAATGAAAATAATTCAAAAGAAGATGAATTTCTGTGATATTTGAAACAACAATATGGAGTATTTGTTATTATACATGAAGTATGAATATCGGTTACATTAAAAAGATCTTTTTCGGTTAAAAACTGTGTTATAATTTGAAAGAAGAATTAACAATAATTATATTACTAAGAAAAAGATTTCGCTTGAACCATGGAACTATGAAAAAGATCCTCCTTGGCTTGAACAAATATGACGTCATAAATAAAACATGTATTTTAAAATATTCGTAATATTGCAAAGAGCATGACTATCAGTGTGTAATAAAAGTATATACATAATGGACGTCATATTTAAGATGAATAACTGAAATATTTTTTTGATACTGATTAATAATAAGCTTGAATATCAGTTACAAACAGATGTGAGTTTTCTGCTAAAATTCACGTCATTATTGCCAGGAAAAGATTAACAAGAATTATATCATTGAAAAGAGATTTCTTTGGGATCAAAGTGACGTCATAATAAAACAGGATTTTTTAAATATGTTTCAAATGGAGCGTGTATCAATTTCATACATTACTAATCACTGAGTACAGTGAAAGAATAGAGAGGTAATGAACCGTAAAATCGGTTTGCAATATGAAGCCGGTTATCGCTCAAATCATTAGGCCCAAGGGATGGAGAGAGGATCCTTCATTGGATGGAGAGAGGCTGCACGTGGAACAAGGACTGGATTCATTGGACGGGGAAATGTTTTCAAAGCAAGCCGCCAGTTGTTTGGGCCGACTGTAGGGATGCATTTTCAGCATCACGCCAAACATGAACATTTCATCTCTATTTATTCTCTGAACTCTGTGATTAATAATACAAGCATCAGTAAGGTTATTAGGAAAAGGAAATTGAACACAAGTCTATTAAGTTAAAATCTAATATTTCGCAACTACTCCTCTTAATGCAACGCGATTTACTTAATACCGGTTATCATTGATTCGAGGATGTCATATAAACTCTGAGAATTTAAAATTTTGAATTAGATTTCGAGATATTAATATTTTTTTTTGTAAATTTTAACGAAATTTCTCTAAAAACGGTACTTAAATTACTCCATTTTTGCGGCAAAAAAAAAGGAGAAATAATATATTTTTATGCCATTTTCTCATTAAAACTGAAAAAATTATTTTATTTTCAATTTGAAGAGTTGGTGAAAATAAAATCTTGATTACAGTAAAATTTCCGAAAAATAAAAACATATTTCCACATATTCAAACTTTATGAATAAATTTATTTTGCAGAGCAAAAATCGCCTGTCAGCATATTGTCAAGAAATCAAGATTTGTTTCAGCTATAGATTAAACCAAGGACACAAATTTGCTGTTACATGCAAACGTAACACCTGCAATTGCAAAGCTTTTTGCAACCCTAAATTACATGCAAACGTAACATTTACATGTAATTTGCACCCAAATTAATTTTAATTTGAACCGTAATCAATGTTAATTTGCAATGAAAATTACATGCAAAAGTAATGTTCACATATAATTTTGGGTTGCAAAAAGCTTTGGAATTTAAGTGTTACGTTTGCATGTAATTTTGGGCTGCAAAAAGCTTTGCAATTGAAGCGCCTTGCATTTAGGTGTAGAATTATTCCTCCCTATTCACAAGAAATGAATTTAAAGAAAAAGCATATACTATTTCCAATGAATTATTTTTAAATGATGGCTGTTAAAACGTTTCTCAAAGTCGTTAAAAGTAAAATGGTTTATCAGGTAAAATTGACATTTCTTTTTACCCAATTCGTCGATTTACACGATTTTATTTGGCCGTCTTTCTTCCATTGGTTGCAGTTTCCTTTTCGCGGTTATTTGGCACAAAATTTTACTTTTTTAAAACTGATTTATGTCAAGTCCCCTATAACAAAGAAATATAGTATTTTCTTCTATGAAATGTGATAAAGAGTTAGTTAATTATTTACGTTTTTAATTATCGGGAGTGAAATATTTTGCTTGATTAGTACATTTATTTTTCTTTTAATGTTGCTTGAACGAAGTCACGGGTAACAGCTAGTAAATCATAAATCTTTTAAAAAATGTTTGCTTTGATCAATTACTATTGGGATTTCATTCTTACACAAACTAATGCTTTCTTTTTCCTTTCTGATTTAATATGTGATGGCTGCTCTTCAATCACTTCGGAAATTTTATGATGTACCTTAGCATACAGAGTTATTTAGTCAAAAGTACATGATTTTTAAATCCAATGCGAACCTTTATTTTTGTTCTTAACTTTATAGTCCGGGAGGTAGCGTCATATTTTTGCAACCAATTTTAGCGCCGATGATTTTGGTAAGGGTCAGTTGAGGTAATTATGAGCATGAGGTAATTCAGAACAAGAGTCACTAACACTCGTGTGAGAGTATCTAATACTTTAATGAAGTAGAAATCAAATGTTTACAGCCCTGTTGACAGGATGAGAGTATTCCTGCCGTTTTCCCCTTCACGGTTGACGCCCTTTTTCGCGCTTATCAAATTTTTAAGAGTTCAAATTGACAGACAGTTTTGTAGTGCCTGTGAATATTCTTCGTTTCTATCAGATGAAAGCAGCGGAAATTGTTGTTTTTAATCAATAGTTGTTAAGTTAGAATTTCTCTAACAGAATATCATTAAGTTTTTACTCCAAATTGTTTTCAAGGACCTACAGAATTATGCTCATAAGTACCTCAAACTTTTTGTGATATGGGGTAATTAAGAACAGTTTTTCTAGTGTTTCCTTCCATATTGGGTCGTATTAACCTTCCTACCCTGAATGGGTCTAATCGACCCATTTCTATTTTTTATTTCATGATAGTTCCCTCGGGTTTTAAATAAATGCTCTTATATTTTAAGTATTCCTCAAACAGATAAATATCTTCGGTTTATAATTTTTTCAGACTTCAGGAATTATTTTTTTTAGCCAAAATAAAAAAAAGTCACATATTACCTGAATGGGTCTAATCGACCCATACCATTAATCGCGTATAAATGCATGGAAAACAATTAAATAGTATGTATTTCGAATAATGATCGATAGATGGCGCTATCATACTGATATACTCAAGTAATGTTTTTCTTGTTTTGGAGTATTTAGCCATTTTTAATGCAATATGGCACGTAATAAGCGCGGTCTTACTGATGATGAAATCCGAAAGCTTTGGCAAGAGCTCCCTAGTGATGAATCTGATAAAGGGAGTGATAATGATTTGATTGAATCAGATGAATCTGATCATTTATCCATCGAAGAGGTTTATGAAAAAATAGATGTTTCCGATACAGAAGGTGAAACGGCGGAGTTTCCATCCTCCTTTATTAGTCGCAACAAAACTGAATGGTGTAAATCCCCTCCACCTACATAAAAAACGGTATGTACTAGTACATAATTTATATTTATTATATTTGATATTTATTTTATATAAATTGTTCATATTCAGGGGTTTTGCAAGCTTTGGAACCCTTCCCCCCCCCCTTCCACTATCATGGAAAAAAAAATTATCTTCGAGGAAATATAGAGATTTGTTCGGAATTTATATGCTAGGAAAAGAAATAAATGCCATTTAGAGGAATCGTAGTCTCCTCCCTTCCCCCTGTCATGCAGACTTTAGCATTACTCCTGTTCTTATATATTTTACATTCATTTGTATTTTCTGACTTCTATTATTATTTTACAGACAACATAACATTATGAATTTAACCCCTGGTCCTACACGTTTTGCAATTCAGAGGATAACTGAACACCCTGTGTCAGCAATGAAGCTGTTCTTTACAGATGACATGTTCAAATTAATTCTAGAAGAAACTAACAGAGAAATGAAGAGAGTATGCTCAGAAAGGAATAAAAAATACACATTGGTTTCTGTTGAGGAATTTGAAGCTTACATTGATAAAAAAATTAAACTTCTATTACAATAATTTATAGATAAATTGAAAAAAATGCAAATGATTCCGCGGTTTGAAATTTAACCATTTTTTTTTTTCATTTTGAAGTAATTTTTATAATATTATTTTTACAGGTTTGCTAATTTTAGCTGGTGTATATAAATCAGCAGGAGAGTCTCTCAAAGAGTTATGGAGCGAAGAAGATGGCCGCGACATTTTTCGTGCAACTATATCTTTGCAACGTTTTGAAATTATTAGACAGTTTCTTAGGTTTGATAACAAAGAAAGTAGAGCAAATCGGCGTCGTTTAGATAAGCTAGCTGCAATAAGATCATTATTTGATATGTTTGTTACTCAGTTGCCAAAGATGTTCATTCCTTACGAAAATGTTACAATTGATGAACAGCTTGTGCCTTTCCGTGGTAAATGCCCATTTAGGCAATATATACCGTCAAAGCCAAGAGGGAAATATGGAATTAAAATGTGGTTGATGTCTGATGTCAAAACATCTTATGTTTGCGCTGCTGAGATCTATACTGGAAAGCCTTCAGATGGTGAGCGAGAAAAATATCAAGGTAGAAATGTTGTGTTGCGCCTGGTAAATTCGATTGAGGGTACCGCTCGAAATATTACGGTTGATAATTTTCATGGATTATATTCTTGCTAAAGAATTATTGAAGAAAAAATTAACTATTATTGGTACTCTCAGGAAAAATAAGCCATTTATTCCTTCTGAATTTCAGTCATCACGTGAGCGAGAAACATTTTCCTCATTATTCGGTTTTCAGACTTGCCAAGTCTCCGGCTTTTTGCACACCAGTATTATTTTAGAGATAATGTTGTTCTTTTAAATCGCAGAATGTTCCGATTACTTAAAACAACATTCTCTGTACTAAAATACTGGTGTCCAAAAAGCCGGAGACTTGGCAACTCTGGGTTTTCAACCAGATATGACACTTGTTTCATATTTGCCGAAAAAAAACAAATCGGTAATCCTCCTTTCAACTATGCATCACGAGGCCAAAGTTTCAGTTGAGAAAGAAAAGAAACCAGATATAATTTTATGTTATAATGAAACTAAAGGTGGAGTAGATACTACTGATAAGTTAGCTGCTGCGTATACATGCAAAAGGGGCACTAGGCGATGGCCTGTGTGTTTATTCTACAATTTAATTGACCTAGCTTCAATAAATGCATATGTTGTTTTTATGCATGTAAATCCTTCTTACAATCAAAACAAACTATACAAAAGGCGCCTTTTTCTAAAGGAACTTGGCAAACAGCTGACCGAACCTCACAGAAATATTAGGATGAAACAAAATATCCGAGTAACCATAAAGAATAAATTGGCTAAGTCAGCAGGTGAAAAAAAAGAAAGTATTAGTTCAAATAAACGTGGAAGGTGCAAAGAATGTGGTCCAAAGAGAGATCGAAAAACGCAGACGAGATGTACTTCATGCTTATCATTTCTTTGCCAGGAGCATCTATATGTGTACTGTAAATCTTGTTTATCATAAAAATGTTTCAAGAACAATGGAAATAAAACAAATTTGCACTATTTTTTTATTATTATTTTCCAAGTTATTGCTTATACAAACAAGCCATTGGAAGTAAGAGGGGAAGGGGGGCGGAGTAAAAAGTGGGGGGGGGGTTAAGAATTATAAATTATGTTGTCTCTAATAGTGAATACAAAAATAATATATGAAATAAAGCTAGATAAAAATACTTGTTTTGAGCTAGAATAAATATACACTAAACTGGGTCTAATCGACCCATTCAGGTAAAACGTAACTTTTTTTCAACAGGGTAGGAAGGTTAAGCTTCATATGAAGTCATAACTGTTTGCACAGTTGAATTTTTAGGTTCAGTATTGAAAGTTTAATATATCTAAATGACAGAAATTAAAACGGCAATAATTATAATGGTGGCCCCTTAGCTCGTTTTGAAAATAGAATTTCGTTTAAAAATATAAGTTCAGTGGGACTTGCAACATCAGGTTCGTTTGGAAAGATTTTCGTTTAAAATTATAAATTCAAAACAGACCGGAGCGTGCGTACAATGCCCGGTGTATGCTACTGGAGGGAGGGGAGGGGATGTCCCAATTCTATATTCATTTGGATAGATTTTCATTTAAAAGTGTAAAACCACACAAATTCGTAAGTGTAAGCCGCCGAAAGCAATGGGACTCCCAACATTATGTTCGAATGGAAAATGTTTCGATTAAATCATTATATTATATCATTCAACACTAATTTTAGGTATATTTGAGGTTATTATAATGTACTCGGGCCATGCCGGGCAGGTCAGCTAGTGGTAGAATAATGTGTGTATGAACAAAAGAAATAAAAGGAACGCTTTTTGAAAGAATTTATATTTCTCTTCTTCAAGTTCAGAAAGGCTACGAGAGCAAAATGAAGACTGAAAGAAAATAGGAAAAGGTGTGAAGTACGATCGATGAGGGTGAACAGCCAACAGAAAAACAGAAAACATTCTTTCCTATTTATTTTTAGTTTCTTACTAAATATCACAGTGGTAGGACGTCTGTTTGCACTCGAAGAAGAAAGATAAATTATTTCGAAACGTAAGTGCATTTAATTAGTTTCTACTGTGTTCTACATTACTGTTTAAAAACATTTGCTCAAGCTAATTCTGTTGCAAATTTGGTTAAAATATGTTCATTATTGAATTAAAAGAAATTTCACTGCTGAAAATTAATGTTCATTATTGTTTAAGTTACGAACAAAATCCGGATTCGGATTGATGTATTGTTGTCGTGGCAGAGAAAGTGCCATGGCACTTCTCTGAAAGAAGGGGTGCCAGATCCTCAAGAGAGGTTGGACTTCCAGAATTGATCTCCTGATTTTTGAACCAATTTCTGATGAGAGACCTACACCTGGATTGGCACCGTATTTTGAACTCAATAGATAGATTGAAACTCTTGTTTCCTATACACAAAAATTATTTGTTGAAGTGTCTCTACCATCCCTTAAATTTGTAAAATTGGTATTGAAACGCCCTGTTTTTAACAAGTTCCAGAGAAAGTGTACAAGAAATTACACTTCACCCCGTATTTTCATCGGAATATCTCAGAGAGAAAAAATGAAGATGGAGGAATTTCTGTGATAATGCGTGCACCAGGAAATATAACATGTATGTGTCTTTCGTGATATCGTTCTCGAAAGAGAATCTCCTGTCTGCCGTATTAACAATCACCTCACGCATAAAATTGTTTTAAATGAATGCTTTGACGTCATTCAGCTCATTAATAACTCTTCTTCTGTACCTATTTTATCTATTAATGGTGGTAAATATTTCCATTTATCTTCCTTTTAGATTAATAATTTGCATTGTTAGATGATAATCATTTAAATGAATTTCTCTCTTTTTTTTTTCCTTTAGAAAATGTGCTGTATTTAAATTTATAAAATTCTCAAAGATGTGTTGGCGCTTTTAAGAAGTTAACCTTGCAAAAAGTTCTATGGTTATAAAATTCAAAGTATCATGGTGATAAGGGTTGCAGCTATATATACATGGTACAAAATGTATAATATATTTTTTAAAAACACTAATTATTTTTTTGACTGAGTTAGGTAAAAACTTAAATTATTTAACAAAAATTCTCTGTAATACTATGTTGACAAAGTTTGGAGCCGTGACTTAGTGTTCTCGTTCAGATATATATATATATATATATATATTTTAAAGTTTTTGAATTACTTTTTTAAGTGGGTTTATGCATTTATTAAAATCATTTATTATTCTGTTATACACAGTAATTCCTCATGCATGGCTATATTTTTGCTTCCTTAAATTACTACTTATTTAATATTAATTTTTCTATACGTAATCATCTCTTATTTTATTTTTATTTATTTGTACTTATTTTATTATTTATTTTTATCTATATTATTATTTGACATTATCTTCTATATCTATTTCATTTTTAGTAAATACAAGCATTTTTCTCTCAATATTATTTATTACTATTAATTTTATTGTTTACTACATTATTATCCTCCTTTACTCTTCATATATTAGATAATAACTTAATCTTTAGAATATTACTCCTCTTTCTGGGGACATATGGCAGCACTGCTATTTGTTCTTATTTTTCCATGAGATGAATCAACATATCTCTTTACAGAGGTGGTTTGAGTTTGGGTAATGCATTGTGTGTGTGTTTTTTTTAAGCATACTTACATCTTTTCGTACTGGTGAGTTGTATGTACTTTTTTTTTTTTTTTTATAATTTTGCTTATGGATAATTACTTTTTTTTTCCTTTTTGTTTTAATATTTCTTGGGCTTCATTTTGATATGACGTCATGCTGGAGGTCACACACTACAAATATGCAGTTCTGATTGGTGGAACTACCCTGACCTCCAGTTACAATACAATTGTTGATCAGCTGATTGCAACATCCCTATAAGGCATAATGTTGTCATTTTTAGGCTTAATGCTGACAATATTTGAGGAAATAACATATCTTTACTATGAATTATACTTATGATGCTCCTCTGATGAATCCATAGGTTATTCGTAGTATTTCATATTTGATTTTCATCTTATTGGGTTTAATTTTGTAGTATCATTTAATTTTAATTTTATACTGTCTCTTTCTTAATTTTTCACACGTGTGATTTCATTATATCTTTCTATCTATATAAAAGCTAAATAAAGTTTTAAAAATATAATAATAGCATTTATGTATTACTGTTTGAATCATACCTACATCTTTTCTTACTGGTAAGTTCTACGTAGGTTTTTTTTTTTTTTTTGTATGTGTGTGTGTGTTTTGTGTGGCTATTGGCACTTTAGCTACCAATAGCCACACAAATTATGTATAGTAGATTATATTTTGTAAGTATTTGGCAGACCCAGAATTCCACACCATAATTAAACATTAACAAATATAAACCAGCAAAACACCAAAGAAAAAATGTCAACTAATCAAGCTAGAACAATAAACCATAACCAAAACGCCGTGGCCTCCTCGGGAATGGGTATATTGTAAAATAACAGCCGTGTTTGAGAACGAAAATTATATATGATAAATTAGTGCAATAGTGGCAGTGGGTTTCAGCCAGAGTGTCACAATGCATAAATCAAATGCACAAAACATTCGAAAGCATCTTACAAACACTCCCCCACCCAGGGCCGAAACTAAGGGGGGAAAGAGGGGGCACGTGCCCCGGGCGCCAGCAGAACTGAAGGTGGAGGGGGCGCCAAATGCAGGTTTTGTTTGATATAGAAATGTATATATATATGAAATTTGTATAAAAAGTCTCGCAGCCGGAAAATCCAAAAGAAAAATGAACCAAATGCATTAAAATAGACAAATAGATAAAAAGATGCGTCTACAATACAAGATAGCAAATGAATAAAAAACGAACTGTTCTCTTAGGCTATTTTCTTTCTCCCATTCCAAATGTATCATGTCTATGCCGTCTATCATTTAAATCTCTTCCTGTGGTTTAGGATCACTAGTTAGAATCACTAACATTTTTCAAGGTCAGTCCCTACTCGTGTCTGTATATGACACTGTTCAACGTCGTCTGGATACGGTACTGCACTGTCCAGCATGGATAATTGACAAATGATTCCCTCACTCTGACTTTTCTATTAGATAAAAATATTCCATGAAGGCTGTTCTATTTTTTCCCTTTTCTCCCAGCGTGAAGCTTTCTTCTCTTTCCATTTTGTCATGGGCGAGGGGTGACTGCTCTGGACAATAAACACAAATTGGAGGATGAATGCCCAAAGTAAAATTCTCAGTAAAATCTTTTTCTTTTAACTATAGCCTTTGTAGAGGTACAGTAAAAAATCTCGTATAGCGCGCCATGGCTAGTAAAGCCCCTGGCTTTATCTTCCAAAAAGTTTTTTACTCGTCTTTTTGCGAAAGTTTTCTAAGCGTTTTGACGCCCTTGGCGGCAACTGGAATATGCCGGCCTGTTAATTTTGCTGAAATTACTTTTTTATACAGATCCAATCTAGTATTATTAGAGGGGGCGAGATTGGGCGACTGCCTTGGATACTAAAAACAAATAATATTTGAAAGAATAATGTGAAAAATACGCAAAATAAAACTCTTTGTTAAAACTTTTTTTGAAAAAAAAAAAAATGTCATTTGTAGGGGTGCAGGGAGAAAACCATACCCAAGTTGCTATGACTAATAAAATTAGATTATAATCAGTAACAAAGTCAAATGCATTCTAAATATCAGCTTTATGTAAACAGCATACCAAGTATGGGGCACCCCTAAATCAGGGGCCCCAGTGTCATGATCCAGATTTAGATTTATCAGATCTGATTTAATTAGACTCTGAATCTGTGTAATTAAATCGTAATAAAAGTCTCTAACAGTAACAGGGTTCCTTTCAGCTCAGATCGAAGTTTGAGTCTCACCCCAACCCTCCACAACCGTTCACAGTTCTGATAATTGCTAATAGAAAAGAAGACAAGGAAAAATATTTAAACATAACTAAAACATTTCTGGGAATAGCAAATGGTATAAAAAATATTCTATGTAAATTACATGAAAATTATGTAGTAATACTAATTAAAAAAAAAGTGCTAAGAAAATCCTTTGATCAAAAAATAATTTTTCTCGTTGAACTCAAAAGAGGATTTTGGGGCCCGTTGGATGCGGGGCCCCTCGCGATTGAGACCATCGCGACCCCTTAAATTTCGCTCCTGCGAATATCAATAATTATACTTCCTAAGATGAAAACTTGTATGAAGCGGAATATTTTTCGGTTCCTTTCGATTCCATTTTCAAGGTTTTAATGAATCAGTATTTGACAAAACTGATTACTTAGTTCAGTATTACAGATTATCTGATTATATACTTTAAATTTTAAACTTAGAAAAAATTAGCTTTGGAAATTTTCTTTTCGGAGGGGGAGGGGGGGCGCCAAAATCCATGTTTGCCCCGGGCGCCAAAAAGGCTAGTTTCGGCACTGCCCCCACCGTACTCGACGCCATATTAAACAGTATATATCACAATCTAAAGAAACAACTGAAATAAAACACAGGTGTATAATATACAGTAAATAGCAAATAACATTTATACCCAAACTTTAGCCACACAGCCATAAAACAAACAAAATCCGATGTTCAACAATCCATCCAAATTCATTCTGTGTCCGTTGCCACACAATCGAAGGCATCATTCTAAAACCGTCCAAATGTCTTCAATTAATAATACAAGTCATTGACTGTCAATCATACATGGCAATCACTCAAAAATGAAGACATTTTAACGTAACATCACGAAATGTATTATATAAGCAATCATGATGTCATCTGATTAATGAGGAATTTATTAATTACAGCCTTAAATAACATCCTATTTCATTGAGGGGAAAAAATGTTACTGATACCACTTTTATAAATCTCATCTTGCCAAACTCTTTGGTGTTACATAAAATTTTTACTCTCACAATCCATTTTGTATGGTATTTCCATCACCGTGGAAAAAAAAAAAAAAAAATATATATATATGTGTGTGTGTGTGTGTGTGTGTGTGTGTTTTGAAATTTTATATTTTGTTCAATATTTATTTAAAACATATTTTGTTTAATTTTATTTGTTTATTTGCAAGGCAAACATTTTTTAAATTAGTAGTTTGTACATTATTTATAAAATTTAAATAAAAAAATAAATAAAATGAAATACGATTTCAACTCATAGCATGCGATTATCATATGTTAAAATTTATTGTCATTTATAATCCAACTGATTCCGTGAGCAAAGTTTTTTGGAATTACAAGAGATTTTTACACCATTTGTACCAGTTTTGAAAAAAAAATTTTTTTTAGTCTAGAATTTTTTATAGGTCAGATTCTTTTTTTTTTTTTTTTTTTCAAAATTACGTCATTCTTCAACAAACATTTTTGAAATTGGAAATTATAAAATATTTAAATATATTTAAAAAAAATTAAACTCTCAAGTGTCAATAAAAGGATTTACTTACTTATTTTTACAAGTTTTTATTTAACTGGCCTTGTGTGTCCGTTCGGCTGAAATCTTGCAATCCAATTTTAACCCACTTCCTGTGCTACAATTGACCTAGTTTTTAGTAGTGTAACGTATTTCTGGTGACAATACAATATTCTGTATAAAATAAATAAATAAATAATAAAATATATTGAAATTTGCTTCCGCCACCCCTTAGGGGACAAAAACATTTGTCCAATGAGGGTACGTAAATGTCATGAAGTATTTGATCACGTAAATGTCATTGATTGCTTCAGAAATAAGCTGATGTTCTCAGATTGAACCGTGGCATGTAAAGGCGCCATCTTTCAATTCCGCGCAGATGTGAATGGATATGGGTTCTATCCTCAATTGGTCGATGATCGATTTTTTTCTTGTCAAGAAGCTGGATTTAATAATGTATATCTATTTTTTTTTTTTAAACAAACTGATAAAAATCACTCGCAATTTAATTTATTTCTTTTAAAAAGGTATTTATTTCAATCAATTGTACTTCAATATATTTTTTCCCCTTTCAGTACATTATAATAAAAGTTTGTCTTCAAAACATTTTTTTACTTACAATTTATTTTATTTTATTTTATTTTATTTTATTTTATTTGTATATTTAATTTTATATTTATTTATTTATTATTTATTACTTTATTTTATTTTAGTTAATTTATTTAATTTAATTTAATTTAATTTTTATTAATTTAATTAAATTATTTTTATTTTTATTATATATATATATATATATATATATATATATATATATATATATATATATATATAATGAAAATAAAAATAATAAATAATAATGAAAATAATAATAATAATAATAATAAATAAATATATAATAATATATATATTATTATTATTATTATTAGTATTTATTTGGGGGGGGGGGTACGAACTATATCAACATTGTAATGTGAGCTATGCTCAAAAAATCTAATAAAGTAATTCAAAATTCCTGTACCCCCCCCCCCCCCCCCCCCCCCCCCCCCCGCAAAAAATACCTCTTCAAAATTATCACAAAAAATTGCTTTAGAATTTGAAAATTCTAAATTCCTACAATTTTTATGCGTTTAATAGTCATTCTGAATAAAACAAGAGTGGAAAATGTCCTGTTTTAAACTAATCTTACCCATTTTTTCACGTTTGTCATTTCTTTTCCCTGATACAGGATACTTTGACACAGAAATGTTCAGCTTCATGTTTAAATAATTCAAGAGGAAACAATTTCAGATACGGTTTTCGTGCTATTATTCCAGAATAAACGATAATCCGCGTCATCTCACAGCCTTAGCAGTCCTCGCACGTGTCCATTTAGTGTGTTTCTCTAAATGCATTTGCGTCACATATCAACATAATATCTCGTATGAATCGAGATTTTTCTGTATTTGTTTTTCATCTACGTGTGTGTGTGTGTACATCATAATATTCGAGCATTTTTTAAAATCTTTTAAAATCAACTAATTGCTTATTCATTCAAAAGATTATGTAAAAATGAAACTTTTATGTGTTCAAAGTTACGGTAGAATTCTTAATCAAAAAAATCTATATTTCGGCAAGTTAGAATTGAGTTTACTTTGTATGTATCATTACATTTTTCAATATATACTTGAAAAATATTAATTCCTCACTATCTACCTTAATGTGACATAAAATTTATTTGCTTTTATTTTTGTTATCTTTAACTCTGACTTCACGTTATGTATATGTGTAAAGATTTAAAATTGGTGGGTAGATTCTGCTGGGCCAAACCATTGATATTACCCCATGAAAAAAAAATGGTATTGTCCGTGAAATAACACAACTGATGCTCTAAGATCCCTTGTAAAATAATGGCTATTGTCTATAAAATTACAAAAAGGGTCATTCAATGAAATGAGTGCAAATTACCGTAAAATTAGAAGCATGCTTATGTGTTTAAAAAGTAGAATTGCTCGTAAATTTATACGAGCGAAACTACTTTTGAAAACTTTTTGATTTGCACCAAAAAAAAAAAAAAAAAAAAAAAAAAAAAGGGGAAAGCAAAGAAAAATAAATAAAGAAAAAAGGTGCCAATCATAAAATTAAACATCCTTACACAACTTTTTTTAATGTGGATACACCTTTTGAAAATCCATAATAGATTTACTATAAGGGAATTAATTCTCCATACTAAGATATTCAAAATCTAATTTTCCAAGAGTTACATTTATATGTATGAGAAGTTTAAGGTAATTCTTTGCCGGCAATTTGTTCACAATACATATTTCTGATTTTTTTTTTTTTTTTTTTTTTTTCAGTCTTTCAAAAAAAAAAAAAAAAAAAGATTGAATTCCATTAGAGGAGGGATAACTTTCACCCATGTCCTATAATAAACTTAATGAATTTTCAAAGTATTAAAAAGTACCCTGTCTTATCCCCTCCTTTTTTTTCAACATTAATAAAGTATGTTAATACAATATTTAAAGAGGCATAATAGACTAATGGAAGAATTTTTGAAGACGTTTGGAAAATGTTAAATTACAACAATATTTATAACATACAGCTTTCCAGTGTTGTATATTTTTCTTACCATAACTTATTAGTTCGGAAATATCATCTTTAAATTTAAAGAATGAATCGTATGTTTAAAATAAAAGAATGACCAACGCTGTTAAGAGTTTTAAGTAAACGTTTTATTTTTGGTTTTTTACTAAATGCTGAAACATAAATGAAGTGATAATAAAGTATGTATAGGCATATACTATCTTTACTACATGCAGATAACAACAAAAATAATTGTTAAGACAAAAAGAATGAATGTAAATTGACCGGTATTGTTAAGTCCCGTTAGTCCTGAAATGGTTGAAGAAAATAACTTCTATTATTATCTTCATTTCTCTTTCCTTTAAGAACTCTTCTGTAGAATTCTTAGTCTGTTTCTAACAGTTGAATTATTAATAGGCTTCTTTTTAAGTGTACAAACCCAAACTTTCATGTTTAATTGTAGTAACACTAGCCTCATACAAAAGTACGAAAGTTTGATAACTATATTGCTGGATTTAAATTCTTTTAAAAATAATACAAGTCTCGTTTAAAAAAACAATAAACAAAATTAAACTTATTATGTTACGCGCAAGATTATAGGGTGATTTTGGACCTCTCTGGCTAATGGAAACTAAGGATTCTAAACTTCTAACAAAGAGTATTAATATACACTAGCGTGCAAAACTTAAGCAACAAACACAAAATGCTAATTTCTGAAAACGTGAATACTCAAAAGAAAATTCTATAAACACTAAGTGTAGAAAGTGAACACTACCCTAACAACACAGCTAGTAGATGTGAAGTCCTCTTGATGTCATAAACGGTCACAAGTAAGTGTCACAGTCACTGCAACGAATTGAAATGGGATAACTTTCATTCGTCTCATTTATACTCGCATTTTGGTCACCCCACTGAGAAATTATTATGAATGCTGCTTTGTGACGAGGCATCAGGTGACTTTACAATGAATTCATTTTGTGACTCTCATGTGACTGTCATTTGGGGATTCCATTGTAAAGTCTTCATGATAGATGTTCTGTGACTAGTTCCCAAGTAACAGAAAATGAAATCATCTGGTGACTTTTCACAAAGGAGTGCAATGGTGACTTCTCAGTACAGTGTCGGTCACCTAAAAGTCACCATGCGACTTCATTGTGACGTTATTTTGTGACTCATCACAATGCAATGCTCAAAATGACTTCAAATAATTGAGTCTTCAAATTACAGTCACGTGATAATCACAAGGTGATTTCATTGTAATATCACCTGGTGCCCCATCACAAAGCAACAGTCACAGTGACATTTTCCTGGAGTCACCTTATAACAATCATTTGAGAGTAATAATGAGACGAGTGAAAGATTCCATATTTTGATTTACCGTAGTGACAGTGACAGTTGTAACCATATGAATGGCGCCAAGGATGCTTCACATCGACTGGTTGTGCTGTTAGGGTAGTACTTTTTTCTACACTTGCTCTTTATAGAATTTCCTTTTGAGTACTCACGTGTTCAGAAATTAGCATTTTGTGTCTGTTGCTTAAGTTTTGTCCACTAGTGTATATATATGTATACATTAAGACTCGTAAAAACAGAACCTGTACGTAACAGAAATCTAAAATTTCCTTAAACGAATAAATTTTATGATTCCGGCAAAAAGAATACAATACATTTATGAGGAACAGTGTGCCCCGAGGCGCCATTTTGTGGAGGTTAGAGTGGGAAGGAATTTGATATATCACAGTGTATCAGTCATCATATGTCAAACTTTAAAAAAAAAAAATTATACATGGCACAAAAGCTAAAAACAACTTGTCCGATTTTATTAAAATAGAAACTTTAGCGTTAAATACAGACTTTAAACAATACTTCAAATTACGAATTTAATAATTATCAATAATATTTGCGAAAGCCTTGCTGTTGCAACATTCTGAAAATGAGATACATTTCTCATTAATGAGTACTTTTAGCTAATTTTGTGAAACATATCTGGGAATAAAAATGTATCAATTGCTCCGCATCTGTGCAAAGCTAAATCAAACTAATGTTTGCTACCCCCACAAAATAAATTTATGATTATAAAAGACACATTGAATGATTATAAAAGAGTGTATTAAAAAAAAAAAAAAAAAAAAAAAAAAAGAACTATTTTTCTTTTATTCTTATCGTGACTGTGAACTGTTTTTTTTTTTATTGTTATTATTCTTCAGTAAATATTATGTAATATCTTAATCGCCCTTCCATTTTGAACTTGATTCCTGAACTTTATTTATGTATGGAATTAAGCATCGTTTCGAGCTCTTGTGTCAAAGCGAAATTTTTGCATATATGCCTGTACTGTAAAATATTTCGTAAGTAACTTGTTTTGTTTACTACTATAATGTTATGTGTGATAGCTCTTCTGGATCGGCAATGGTTTGTTTTTCTGTTCAAAACAGTGAACTCACATATTTTGTTCGATGGTGTTCCCAGTCGATTGTGTAAATGTAATCAAATATATTTTAATTAAGAGTTTACATAGTGCATTTTTTAATAGGAAGTCGTGCGACTAAGTTTATTTGTGTGGGCTTTTGACATAGTTAAATGAAACAAACGGTAAAAAAAGAATGTTTATAGTACCTTAGTTCTTGACCATGAGTGAAGTAACGTTTGAGTCGTCGGGAATTTGAGTAGAAATTCCAGTTCCGTAGAGGGAGGACTAGTACATGTGTATAAGTTTAATATAATGTCAACTTTTCCTATTTCACGTAACATGTTGCAATAATTTTAATTTGTACGTTATGCTTTCATGAATAAGAGCACATATATTTACAAATTTTTACTTTTATTTATTATTTTTAAATGGTACGTCAGAAGAAAGTACTTTAAAAAAAATCTGTCATTTTTTAAAATACTCGTGCCTGAATTCGTTTTAAGTGTAATTTTTTAAACATTGTTCTTGCTTTTACTTAATCAAAACAAAGTACTCTCATAACTTTAATTCAAAGGTTCACGGGGGCTTTATTATGGTCAAAAGTAGGGGGAAGCACGTGCCCCGGGCGCCAGTGTAGAAGAGGGCACCAAAAGAACATTCGATTCGTCTTTTGGTACAAAAAACAGAAAAACGAAATTCGGGTACAAAAAATCATGCAGTCGGACAACCCAAAGTAAAAATGTATTCTTTGATTTTATATTCCTTGCTTTGAACGGGGTAAACCGGCCCTGCAGTCATTTCTTATGGTGACCATATATTACATTAAGTGACCACTTAGGGTCTTCAAAACAATACTTGAATAAACGAATTCATCCAAGATTACTTGCAATATGAATACACTGTGCCAATTAGGTTTGAATTGGTTCAGTTTTTTGTATGTTATCGTGATGATGTTTTGCATGTTTTTTCTTCTTTTGTGCGTCCCTGTAAACGAACTATAATAGATACATACTTTATTAACGAACTCATCCAAGATACTGGTAGTTTAATTTACTGCTTCAATTAGGTTCAATGTTTCAGATGTTATCGTGATGACAAGATTTGCATTATATATACGTATAAACAAAATGATTGCAATAGGTCGATTTTTAAAGAAATTTTCCTAAAAATATTAATATTATTATATTTTCTAGCAATTTTTTCATATTTAAGAAAAAAAAAACAATAGATAGAAAGCTTCTCTTTATAAATTAATTTAAAAAAAGAAGGGGGGCGCCAAAATTCATGCTTGTCCCGGTTGAAAAAAACAATAATTTCGACCCTGGGCTGTACGACACTGAAACGACTGAGATCCACTTTCTTAAATCTTATATTTTTCAGAAAATCTTTTTCTTGACTCTTCAAACATAAGCACACCTGAAACGCTTGTTCCAGACCAGAGGCAGACCAGACTTCAGTTTCAGCACATAGTCTGTCCTGCTTATCGATGTTCGATGCACGTTCCTGGAGGAATCGCCGAAAACGAGGTTATACAAATACCACAATTCTGGACAGATTTATTACGCAAGATTATAAATAAGGTCAACGAAGATCCTAATATTTGACGTCAATCGCAAATTAAATTCTGTCGCTGTGGCGTAAGGACAAGAATAATATATTTCGATATTCTGCCGAGATAAGTCAATGGAAAGATTAACTTCCTTCACGGGCATATTTAATTACGAGAGAATCAACTATCATCGATAGGGTATTGAAATTTGCAATATCTGTATAGTCAGCCTCGTCTCTAGTGTTAGGCCCGCTAGATATAATCTAGGGGCGCTTTTATATTAGAGATGCTTATTTACGTTTCTAATAAAATATTATATTTCTTTTAATCATTTTTCACGAATAGAGTGAATACGATGTTCCTAATACAGTGAACTCTCGTTAAGACGGATAGTCAAGGGGAAGCGTTTTTTGTCCGTATTAACGAGAGTCCATTATAACAGGAGTTCACAAATTTGACGTTTTACATTACAGTAAAAAGTACTTATTATGTACATAAATATTAAAATATAACTAAAAATTTGATTTCTCAGACCATTTTATGCCACTTTACTAAAAATACTAAAAAAAAAAAAAAGAATGTACGAGAACAATTTCAAAATGAAAAAACAAATGTATATTTGAAACTCGAGATTACATTTAAGCATACTTACATTGTTACAGGTGCAAAATGTTAGTACATGAAAGAAAACGGTAGAGAGTACTTAAAAGGCTATCCAAAATAAAAAGTAATCTTCATTTGTGTTTTCTTGGTAAGAGACCTTCTTTCGGTATCATTCTCAAGTTTAGCCAAATGTTCAAATGTGCTCTCAGAAACATTTTCAGTTGATTGATAAAATTTCCTAATTGTCATCAGCATATCACGGACATCTTGCACCCGAATATCTTGCACTTTTGGAGGACAGATTTCTTCTTCCTTTTCACTATCGCTAGATGTTCCTGGATTTTCTTTTACTTCATCGATTATTTCCTGATCGGTCAATTTTTCAACAATTCTGACATCGTTATCAAAATTTGCAAAACCGTCAGCGTCTATTTCTGTCGGAATATCACATCCCAAAGATGCTGCATCATTAAGCAATGTCTGAAGTTCGTGGATATCATGAATAATCTCATCTGACGATTCTGAAGTTTCAGTTTCGTTCACAAAGCCTGCATGTCTGAAGCAATTTGAAATTGTAGTCGATGAAACAAGAGTCCAGGCTCGTTGAACCCACTCCATGCATTTTAGCACATTGACATCAGAATTTGTCGATGTTTCAATTGAACTCATCAAATGTGTCAGGAGCATTCGACGATAGTGCACTTTTAAGGATTTTATGACGCCCTGGTCCATTGGTTGCAAAACGCTGGTACAATTCGCAGGGAAAAAAAGAATTTTTATGGATTTCAGTTCAGGTATTTCTGTAGGATGAGCTGGGCAGTTATCTATAAATATCAGAACTTGTCTTTTTTCTTTAGAGAAACGCCTGTCTAACTCCCTTATATACTTTTCAAAGAATTGCATGGTCATCCATGACTTAGAATTGGCTTCATATTTTCTAGGATAACTTTTAACCCCCTTGAAACAGCGGGGATTTTTAGAATTTCCGATAACAAGGAGAGGCAGTTTCTCAGACCCATCCATGTTAGCCCCTACTAGAACAGTAACGCGTAATCTTGAATGTTTTCCACCTGTGCACTTTTCTCGTCTGAAGTGCAAACTTTGAGAAGGCTGAGCTTTATAAAAAAGTCCAGTTTCATCAATGTTGAATACATTTTTAGCATCGTAGCAATTGAGAAGGCATGGCAAATTCGCTTTCCACTCTTTTATTTTTTCTTCTGGTACATTTCCAGCTTCACCGCTCACTGTTTTAAAAACTAGACCATGTCGATTCTTGAATCGCGTCAGCCATCCCTCACTTGCACTGAAGGAATCAATATTCAGCAATTTGGCCATTTTCAATGCCTTTGCTTTAAGAAGTGGACCATTAATTGCAATGTTCTCAGAACGCATTTGTTTAAACCATTTCAACAATGCAGCTTCCAGTTCTGGGTGGCCTGATCCTCGAATTTTCTTTCGAGAACCCATGACATCTCCCGATTCAAAAGTATCCATTATTGCTTTACGTTTCAACCATACTGAGTTCACAGTTGAACGTTTAAGTCCAAGCTCTTTCACCACATCGATTTGTTTAGATCCCTTTTCAAGTTTTTGGATGATTTTTACTTTATCCAATAAAGTTAATGCAGTTTTTTTACTCGAAGCTGCAGCCATTACAGAAACGCAAAAAGAAAATGTCTTATTGTTTAAAGCGAAGAATAAAGTGTGAAACTAGAAATTTTTTCTTCCCACATTAGGCACTGAATGAAACCGAACGTGAACTGAAACCCTTTCATTTCCCCCCCCCCTTTTTAGCCAATCAGCGCGCGCTATCAGAGAGCAAGCGGCGCCCGCACGGCTGTTCCGTGACGCCAGAGGCGAGGTTTCTACTCCTTTCATCTTAAAAATGGAATAGAAAAAAATTTGGGATTTCGTTGTCCTGACGAATATTTGTCCATCTTAACGAATGAACTCTTAAACTGTGCGTATTAAACGATGTCTGTTACATGCACTTCCTATAGACCTTAACCGGGGATTTTGTTTTTGTACGTAATAACGAGAAATCCATCTTAAACGGGGCCGTCTTAACGGAAGTTTACTGTATTTGATGTCAATCGCAAATTAAATTCTGTCGCTGTGGCGTAAGGACAGGAATAATATAGTATTTCGATATTCTGTAGATAAGTCGAAAATGAAAAATTACTTCCTTCACGGGTATTTAATTACGAAAGAGAATCAACTATCATCGAAAGAATATTGAAATTTGCATCAGGGAAAAAAATGTAAGAATCCACATTTTGTTTTGTTTGTTATCATATAAAAAGGAAAATTACCGTTAGGTCCGGCTCTAATGTTACGCCCACTAGGTACAATCTAGGGTCACCTTTATATTAAAAGTGCTTCTCTACGTTTCTAATAAAATATTATTTTTCTTTTAATATTTTTTTATGAATAGAGTGTGTAAATGTGTGCCAATGAAATAAAGTGCTTAGAAACGTCGTATACCTTCGAGCCGGCCCTGTTTACGGACGTAAGTTACTGGAAAATTTATCTTAAAGGGGTTATATTAACGAAATAGGAAATGAACACAATGCTTTTTTATTATTATTAATTATTTGTGGGTTTATTTTTTTTTTAATTGTAAGCACTTTTACTCTCAACAGTGGTTTCTGTTGAACTAAAAGGAAAAAAAAACCCACACAGAATTAAGAATTGTCAAATTTCGATGATTTATGAATCAGTTCGGAGTAAATAAATATGAACGAAATAAGTAAATGAATAAATAAATCATGAAATCGTGGCATTAAAAGACTAAACGTACCAAACATTAACCAAAAATATTGTAAAACATAATTTATTATATAAAACACAAATATCTCATCACAAGGAAGATCTCCATAAGCGCATGCTCAGAAAATTTTGAAAAAATTGCAGAATTTTCTCCTCATGAGATATACCTTATTTTATTTATTTATTATTTAACTAATTGTTATCATTCTTTAGATAGTATTTGGTTTAATTTTTAACTGTTAATTTATTCCACTGCTTTTATTAATTCATAGCATATTCACTATTTCTCTCATAGATGGCAGCACCATGGTTTGTGTTGCTTTACAATAATATTCCATGGCAAATCATCTTTTAAAACTTATTTTGGCAACATGTAAAGATTTTTTGCAATTCATTGCCTCTGTTTAGAGATGCTCATATATCTGGTTACTGATGTGCACCAATATCCTTTTTAATCCAATTGTATTTCGTACTTTATGATTAATTTTCACTGTTTTTATCTCTTTATTATGGGTAAGGTTTCTTTCCTTTATTGTTTTTATTTTTTGAACTTTATGTTTTTTTCACAGGATTTATTCTTTGTTTATGATGTGGTAGTCCCAAAATCATATTCTTTAGCAATGATATGGCTAATATGATGATGAAACCAAACATTTTATTTGTGGTATTTAGACATTTGGGACTTGATAATTCTGTCTAAATTCCACAAATTTCATTCATTCAATTTTTAATTTAATTTCTTCTTTTTTTAAATAAGTATATGGTATCTATATTCAGAGTGTTGGGGAACACTATTGTTGTAAATTAATTATTACATACTAATTCATAATTTCATAGTTTATGTTGGTGTTACGGTAATGTTTCATGAATGGTTACATATATATATAAATCCTGCGGAACCTCCATGTAACGAACGTCCTTAAAAAATTATGAAAATTTCGTGATTTCGGCAATTTATCGCTGGTTGGCGACACAATGAAATTAAACGAAATACGCTTTTATGATAAATATTCTTTTAGGAAAACTTTTTCTAGTTTTCATATAGCACTAGTTTAAATAAATGTAACTTTAATAAATACAATTTTATAACTACGGTTTTGCTATATACATTTATATGTACATACCGAGAAAATTAACGAAAAAAACTAACTATGGTTTAGAACAAAATTTAAATTGATTAAACATGTTTCAAACTAAAATTAATGTCTGATTCCGAGCATTGTCAATTTGACTTCGATATCGTTAGTGTCGGAGAGGACAAGATTGTTGCCATGGAAATAACGAATTATTCAATATTGAAATGTCTGATGAGAGCGTTCTTAATTGGGCAATTACTGTTAAAATACACTTAAAACTTATCCAGCTGGCGAAACCGTGTAAAATTAAATAATTCATCAAATAATTTAGCAATACGCAACTTGTATACACTTTATATAATCTTATCGAAAAAATAATAAACTATTTAATCGTTTAACTTTAAATTCATAAAGTACTACGAATTTAAGCACTCATTTAACCAGAAATTTTCAAATGCATTAAAATCGGTTGTATTTGGTGAGGAAAAAGTGTTGCTCGCCAAATCAGGCCTTTTTGCGCCAAATACTCGAAAGTATTTTTTTACACAATTTCTACTGGGATTACGGAGCTAAATTTGACTGTTCCTTTATTACGTACAGGAGTAGTTCCATTAGCATTTTTTTTTTCAAAATATTCTGAGCATACGCTTTAAGGATACCTTCCTTGTCAGTCCTATTATAATCAGTAACGCTAACGTCATCATGTTACATCATTACACTCTGACGCAATTTAAACAGAAATATTGGAGAAATGTACAACAGAGTTCAGTGTATATTTACCCCCAATAATGTTATCATGTATGTATACATACATTTACACACACACACACGCGTACACATACACCAAATTGCCTCCAAACTTCGCGATATCTGGCGAAATATCGTCAAATTTCACGCCAAAAAATAAAGTGCCATAAACAAGGAAAATTTCGTGCTGACTGGTTAATTTGCGAAATTCCCATTGAAATCCCTCATTACTCTAAACTTACATTTTAAAATAAACAGCTAAGATTTGATTGAAATCTAGTTGTGCTAGACGAGCTTTCGTCTGTGGTTTAAAAATAAATTCTATAATAAAATGACATAAGAAAACATAAATCTAAATTCATTCCACTCGGTTAAAAAAAAATAAAAAAAAAAATAGAATTCTATAACACATTGAAATACAAATCTAAGCAAAATACTTATTTTAGAATGATATTGTTATAATTAAATAGCATATTTTATCTTACAGAAATCTCATTAATGTTGATTTTTTAGACATACCACAACACTTTCCCAGCCATTATGCATTAAATCACCAAAAGCGATTAGACAAATAATATATGGCCATCACAGAACTTACTTCTATATCATTCTACTATCTTAATTTAAATAGTATAGTTACACCCTAAGCAATTATGAATTCAGTGCATTTCTGTGAACTTTAACATGAAGTTATAATAATCAGTATACGTAAAAAAAAGAAAAAAAAAGCCCTGCATAACAGTGCATATTGTAGCAACGCGAGTGATCAAAAGAAAAATTAGATCAACATAATTTTTTATAAGCATCTTATATATTAAGTTAAACTTATTACATGTAATTACATAATTCCATGTAATAGGTGCCAAGATATAGCGATTACGTAAATCGTGAAAAACACGACATAATAACGCTATCGGATGTGCGTTGTACGCCAAAATCTAACCAGAATCAATATATGCCACGATCTAGCTAAATGTGAAGTTTCATAGAATTCTGTGCTTTAGTTCTCGAGTTACAGAAGCTACAAAATCTTTTTAATATACAGGCAGGTAAGATAAACATTGCGCATCGGTTGAAAATAATTGAATCTTATTCAGAAAATTCGTAAAACGTGTAAACCCATAGAAGATCGGAATGCGACAGTGCAGGAAAGAGAAAAATTCATTATAAAACAATCGCTTATAACTCAATATGTAATTAATTTAAGCAAAAATGAAAAAAAAAAATATATATATTCGATTACAAATCTTATCAATAACCATGCCTGCAAGTCTCATGCTTGCGTTTAGAAATGGGTCAAAAATGTGTCAGAAAGTTTCGCGTTGTTGAGTAGAGGGTTTTTTTTTTTCTGACATGGAAGTCTCCTTAAAGCGCAACTCAGATAATTTTGAAAAAAAAAAAAATGCTGATGAAACTACTCATGTATGTAAAAAGGGAACAGTCAAATTTAGCTGCGGAATCTCAGCAGAAAATCTGCAAAAAAAATAAGACACTTTTGAGTATTTGGCGCAAAAAGACGCGATTTGGCTAGCAACACTTTTTCCTCGTCAAACGCGAACGATCGTTTGCTTTTTGCGTTCAACATTTTAAATTCTTTGTGCATTTGCAGTAATATTAATTTAAAATATTCTTTAAATAAGGTTAAATAAATCAGTCACTTTTTTTTCTCTACTTAATACCAAATGAATGAAATTTTGCCATTGTTTTATCCCCCATTCCACGATTTTTTCTAATTTAAGCGGCTTCATCAGTTACATAATTTTTAAGCGTATTTTAAAAGAAAAGCCCGATGACGAACGCATTGATTATACAATTCCATATCGGAGAAGTCGTTGTTTCCGTAGCAACAGTATATATTTTAGGTAGCTTTCAATACAAAAAAGTATAAAGCTTATATTGCAGCCGTTCGGAGGAAAGCAGTTCCGGAAAATTTCGATATATTTTCACCGATCATGACCCCCAGACCCCAAAACCACCCTCCGTCCAAATGTTGATTTATATATACAGATATATCCATATATATATATATATATATATATATATATATAATTATAATATCTATGAATTTCAAAAAACATATCAAGTTCTTATACACTGTTAAAAAAAATCTGAAATTCACGGGTATTTTTTCCTGAATTTCACAGAAAAAGTCCTTTTTTGCGACAAAGGGGTATTTTCCGTTAAAAAACAGAAAATTTCCTCATATTTCTTGAAAACAACGGAACGGACGGAGACGAAAGGGGTAACGGTGATATTCCGTTATCTTATCTGCTGCATATTTATTTTCAATGTTTAAAAAACTGACATGTTGTTGCACAGAAAAACTAAAAATTTAATAAATTAAAATTTCCAGTTTATTAAAAAAAAAAAAAAAAAAAAAAAAAAAAAGGACAACGACAACAAAATAGTACTTTCGAATTAAAAAAAGTATCAATTTTCCCATTCTTTTAAAATTATTTGCAATTTATTTTTTAAAGTTATAAGAAAATATTCGCACTTAAAATATATTCTAAACAAGCAGATTAATATATATATATATATATATAATTGTTAAATTAAGTGAAAAAAAATCTATTTTACTCAAAAAAGCAACATACAAAAATAATGCTTTCAAATAAAAAAAATAATAATATTTTTCTCATTCCTTTAAAATTATTCGCAATTCCGTTTTTAAAGTAATAAAAAGCACTCGCACTGAAAATATATTCTAAGCGAACACATTTAAAAAATATATAATAGTTGGAAAAAAAATCGCTTTTCTTAAACAAGCAAACATTTTTTATCGAATTTAATTCAAATATAATATTCATATTTTACATCTAACAATCAAGTTAATATATATAATTCATGTTTTTATCCTGTATTAATATTACAATTTTAAAACATAAACATCATCTCATAACGAAATCTCCCCGCA
Source organism: Maratus michaelseni (assembly GCA_963931845.1). Taxonomy (NCBI): domain Eukaryota; kingdom Metazoa; phylum Arthropoda; class Arachnida; order Araneae; family Salticidae; genus Maratus; species Maratus michaelseni. Next base: position 338,342,736 of record OZ007588.1, read on the forward strand.
ATTAACTTCAAAATTACCAAGCTTCTAAACCCCAAATTATGCCTGTTCTAAGCCGCCATTTTGAGAATTTCCAAATGATCCTTTCAAACTGCTAATCTAGCAAGCGCCCACTGGTCAAACCGGCAAGACACTGGACTCGAGGCACTGTCACCCCTGGTTCAAAACCCAATGGCGACCAGAAGCTGTTCTTGACGTATATCAGATAGTAAATAGTCGACAGATGGCAGCACCAAGTGAGATGTCAAGATTTTTTTAAACCGAGTTTATCTAAAACGGAAAATGTCCTTTTCTGTCAGTTCTACGAGGAATATTTCCGTGATTTCTGAGAGCGTTAACGGAAAGTTACCGCTTCTGCAAACGGCGATTTTCCTTCTATTATCGTTCAAAACGGAAAATCTGATAACGGAACGGAAAAAGTCCGGCAACTTCGCTGCCAGTAGTTTTACCGTGAATTTACGGATTTATTTTTAACAGTGTATATATATATATATCTGACCTATGTCATACGATAACGCCCGTAATTATGAATCGATTTTGATGAAACTAATTGTGTGTATTAAGGTCACTAATGTCTCGACCGAGTTCGTTGGCCAGCTTGGTCCGCCATCTTGTTTCAAGATGGCGGCCATTTAAAGATGTAAAATAACTTAAAATCTAAAATAAATATACAAAAAATTTAAAAATTCAAATTTATTTTTTAATTACGTGTTAGGCCTTGATACAAGGATTCCAGAGCTTTTTTTGGTTTACCTCTATCTTAAAAAATGGCTGATATAGAGCAGTTTGAAATTCTAGGGTGGCTGACATTTTGAAACAAAACAGCACATTAACGCAATTACTCGCAAATTATTTTCTTTCATTGTTGTAATAATTTTCCCAATCATACGCATAAAACTATATATTCATATCCGTTAACGCCAAAATTGGCGACATTGGCGACAAAATTGGCAAAATTGGGCGACATTTGGCGAAATATCGCCAAATTTGGCGATCAAAATAAGTCTTCATAAATGAAGCCAATTTGGCTATTGCTCAATAATTTGGCGAATTTCTTATTCAAATTCAGTATTAACGAATCTTTTGTAAACGTTTCTTTGCATTTTAGCTTGCTGTTTTCGTGTAACATTAGCTAAAATTTTAAAACGAAGATATAGGAAAGCTACCTTTTCCTCCCGGTACAGGCCGGAAGGACTTTTTTAAATTGACAATGTTCAGAATCGGACTTATTTTTGAGCTTGAAACAATTTCAATCAATTTAAATTTTATTTTAAATCGTAAAATACGATCGTTACATTTCATTATAGATACATATGAATGTGTACACAAAACTGTAGTTATAAAAATTTATTTATTAAGTAAGTTAAACTTACTTAAACAAGTTCAGCATGAAAAAGTTTTTCCTTAAAGAGTATTTGCCATAAAAGTGTATTTTTTTTTATATTATTATTCTGTCGCCAACAGGTCATAAATCGCCAAATAAACGACATTTTCATAATTTTTTTTACGGACGTTATATCGAGGTTCCGCAGCAATTTTGTTTATAAATGTATATACACACATGAGAAGAATATTCTGTAATTTTTTTTTAAATTTTCTGAGTATGTGCTTATGGAGACCTTCCTTGTGAGACGAGCCTTAAAGAGACCACAATTCCAAATCGAAGGGCTCTTTTCGTTTTTCTTTGCGCCTATTTGTCGATAAAGTAGATGGGAATGAAATTGATGATAAACGCTCTTTTCTTTTTCATTTTCTTTCCTTTTTATTCTTTGCTTTTCTTTTCTTTTTTTTCCTTTTTTTTTCTTTTATTTATTTATTTTTTTTTTTAATGGAACTGTACAATATTTTTCAGTTATATATTCTGTAAATTGTCGGTGGTGTTTTTATTCCTGAGAGAAATTTTGGAAAAAGTAATCCACATACTCATAAAAAGAAAATACTTAAAATTATTATTTACTGAAACAAATTTATTTCCGAATATTAAGCAAATCCAGGAAATAAGTTGATATTTATTATTTTCTGTCCTCAAAACTGAAAAAAAAAATTGCAAAGAGAGTTATTCTGGCAGAAGATCTATCATTTTTTTAAAAATTAAATTCAAAAATTTTTTAAATCATTTAAATTTTAAAAGGAATATATACATAAACACACATTTCAAGAGAAAAAAAAAAGTAAAAAATATTTATATAAAAAAAGTGTCCCGAGCCACCTTAAAACCACATTTTAAAAAATGGACAATATTAACATGAAATGGGTCAAACTAAAACTTTTTCTTCTGAAACTAATGTGCAATGCAATTTTTAAATATATAAACATAACAAAGACGAAAAAATCATGCATCAGACATACATTAACACTCTGCCAGCACTAACAGAATATTATTAAGACATTTAATTTTCTCATACAATGAAATGAGATATCTAAATAAGCAATTTAAAAATACATATAACCCCGTTAAAATCCAATTTCAGCTATTGCTGTCCATGTCCATATCCGTTAATGTGTGCGAATTCTTTCGTGTAGGCCTGTGTGTGATCTATAGAATTTATACACACCACTTAATACGCAAAATTAGATAAGTTTAAAAATGTATATCACACCGAAAAACGTACTTCCAGCAGTTATCGATCATAGTCAGTCTTCTAACAACCGAATTCTTTTGTGCGACTCTGTACATGAATGTTAAATAATACGCACTCCATAATTTATAGAAAACATGTTGTAGTTGACTTCAGTGTGATTTCATTATGTTTGAAGTATCATCTATATATTTAAAACGAAAAGCGCATTCTGTCAGTTCCTCATGAAAATCGTCTCTTTGCGCATGCGTCAACTTTTATTATTATTATTATTATTATTATTATTATTATTATTATTATTTATTTATTTATTTATTATTATTATTTTTTAAGTTTCACTCAGACACGGGAAACCTGATTGATTAATCTAACCCAGGGGGATTGAAAAGAGTTGATTGAAAACGAATGTAGCCGTGCAATTGCACTGAAAGCATAGAGCTTCTAATATATTTTTGCTCTGAGGTTGAAAGCTAAAACTTTTTTTTTAAGAACTCATGTTTTCACTACTAAATATGCATATTTTTTCGCACAATTTTAAAGAGACTTTGGATGCAGTTATATTTACAACCGATTGAAATGTCAGAGAGTTCGGAAGATGAGAACTATTTTTTTATTGCTATATTAAAGGAGCCGACGTGAAAACAAACAAAAAAGCGAGAAGAAAACATTTCTTTTACAACTGGATAACAATATTTTTTTCACGAAATTTTTACACGGGCTGTAAAACCGTTTTATTTATCACCAATAAAGATTTTAAAGAGTTTGGATAAAAATAACTTTTTATTTTAAAACTATAAAACGACCCTACGTAAAAAAAAGACAAGAAAATAAGTGCTTTTATCACTAAATATCAGTATTTTTCCGAGAATTTTTCATCTTAAAATATAATTTCATACAAAATCGGGTTAAAGATATAAAATAATAATAACTTGAATATATATATATTTTTTAATTTATTATCACCGGCCCGGGCAACGCCGGGCGGGGGTTAGCTAGTAATGTTATTAAAAGGCATCGAAATGATTTTCCCCATATATCATAATGTAATGGAATTCTTTTGTGCATTCCTGTAAATGAAATATAAATGCTATTTATTCTATACTACCGAAAAAGAATGTTGTAGTCGACTTCACTGATTTTATTATAGAAGTATTATAATATCGTTAAAAAGTACCGAAAACGATTTTACCCATAGACTATGATGTAACGGAATTTTTTTTTGTGTTACATTGTAAACGAGCTATAAATGCTACACACTTTATTTTCAATACCAAACATTCTATAGTGAACCTCAATAATCCGAGTACATTTACGAGAGTTAGAACCAAATTCATAAACACTATGTTGGAAGGTGTTAAAAAGCAATGAAAATTTTTAACAGTTAAGAAATGTTAATCCTATTATATATCTTTTATTTTCTTCAGAAGAGTTTTACGCCCCTGAATCGTTTAAGACATTTTTAAACACATGAACATGAAATAAATACGATTAAAACTTTTATTGCACGGGGGTTTCAGGGAACTATATCACCGAACGAAATTTTTTTGGTTTATTTTTCCTACTAGCAGACTACGCCCGCTGCGCTGATCGGTTTCTCCAAAAGAACCTTGAATCAAACGAAATATATCGGTGAATTTAACCTTGTATTTTAAAGTAATCTGTACCTTTACCTGGAATATCCTAAAATAACATAAAAACGGATACTTATTTCCCTATGTTATGTTTTTTAATATGGTTTACCATCACGTTTACCATTTATTTCTTACCATTTTCCGTTTATTTGCATGTTTTATAGCTACATCTTTTAATAACGTGAATTAACCTGTATTATTCACAACTAAAAAGAAATGGCGCATCTAGTATTTGTCGAGAATTAAATAAAAATCATGCACTCGTGACATCATAATTCACTTTTATATTTTAACAAAATAATAAGGCTACTATAATTTGTGACTCATGCTATAGCCAGTATACACGCCAGGACACATTGCCGTTATCATTAAGGTTTCGCTATGGTACTCCATTGTGAAATTTAGTAAAATTTGAAATTCAATATTTGAAAAACGGCATAATCATTAGATTTGAAATTTATATCAACAAAAATACAATTTTTTGCCTTTCTAACGCAGTTTGTCTAACCATTTTCTGACAAATACTTTTCGAGCTATTACTTTTTCAGTAATTTCAATTGTTTCATTTTCCGAGATTAATCTGTGGCAACGATTAGCAAAAAAAAGCCACTCGTCAGCAACGCGTAGCTTTGTATTAAAGAGGGTTAGTATTGAAATATTTTAAGTTACTTCGGAAGAATTAAATTGTACTTTTCTTTTATCAAAATAATCAGAGATAAAGTAAGTCAGTTGATTACATTTCAATATTTAGGAAAGGCCATACCCCCCACCCCTTTCCTGTTGAACATGTTCTGTGACTAAAACGTCTACAAAATTCTCCCAAGAAATGTTGATGTAACTTACGTGAGCTGAAAAAGCAATCTTCCATTCAAAAATAATGCGCATGTGACTGCCAGCATGTCGTGTTTATGTTTCTGTCTGTATCTTAGAAAATAACTATGCGTTTACTTGCTAAATACCTTTCTCTCTTATCATTACGAAAACATTTCTCACCTCAATGTTTAAAAAATTTCTGACGTCATATAGCTTGAAATCAACTTAAACATCGCCGTCATATCCTGATACGACGCCGAAGATTAATTTCGTATATTAGGATATGCCAGCGCTGTCCGGGATGCATACACTTAAAATGCAAAATGTCGTCATGATGACGTTTTTATGACACACTATTTGTCCGTGAAAATTAATTATATTAATGAATGGATGAAAATTATTCAATGCTTGCAGCTTGGTGAATAAGAATTCACCAGTGGGCACGTGCAAAGATTTCACACTGCAGTCAAATATTTTTTACATGCAGGTTTTAACTTCTAAAGAAAAATTAAGGATAAAAATATCTACAAACATTAGTCAAGCCAGAATATCACATCATTTATTCCATCAAAGTTACAGTAAAAACTGATCGAAGATAGAAAAAGGCACAAGCGAGGAAAAAAACAACAATTGTATTTTAACTTCATTAGAGAATGACGTCATCCGCTTCGGGAAAACACGGGACAAAGAAAAATAAACTGAATACATATAAAATACAATCTAATTTAATATAACGAAGTGTACATTTTATGCTACTCGTGAAATACCACTGCTTCGATCGGTCGATGGTGTCTTTTTCTTTTAAACATTTGAATTTCAATTTGCTTTTTAACCATAAATATAAAATAAACCCGTGCGAAGACGTCCCACTTTATCTCTTTTGTATTATTTATTTTTTTTGTAATCATTGTTGAGCACGATATAATGCGGTATTTTATTTTTGTGGCAATATTGATTTAACCCTCTGACTGCTCAATTTTTTTTTTCAAAATCCTTTCGACAAATATCTAATCGACCTTTATCTCCTATACTATTACATATTTCAAATCATCCTGTATATGAAATATGTAGTAAATTTACCATTTTCATTTTCAACCTTTGACTGTGAAATTTTTAATACAAAATTGCTTCAAAAATTGTAAATTATATAAATACATTCTTCCATACATACAATTTCTACAAATGTGCAGTCAAAATAAGCAGTCAGAGGGTTAAGAAAAACTTTTCATTGCATTTATGAAAACAATGCTGATTTAATTTTTAATTAACTGCAATTTTTAATCTAAAACCATGTTTTTACGAAATGTGAATGTACTATGTCAGAAACCGATTCAAAAACCTTTTGAATGATACCTCATTCATTGTTGTGCATTTTGTAAATACATAGAGAAACTGATATTGACAACAGAAGTAATATATATATATGATTACCAACAGTACTAGTGTTGCCAGGTTTAATGTCGCAAATAAGCGGGGTAGAAAGATAGAAAAAGCGATACCAGTCCGCTTCTTATCGGAACAAAAATATTAAGAGTTATCGGTCAATATAATTTATGAGAACTAAACCATTTCTAAAAACCTCAACATGCAGTTAATTCAACAATAATACCTCTTGGATTAATTGACAATATTTCCAATATAATCAATGTAAAAATATTATTCTTAAAAATATTGTATATAGAAACTTAATACTCATGTAACAAACCCCCAAATTTTCTACAATATAATCCTTATCTAACTTTATCTTATTTAACTTTATGATGAATGAAATTCAATAATTTTAAACAAATTTTAAAAAGTTAAATGTGTTCTAAGATGTCTTAGAGACCTTTTTATCAATCAGCAATTGCAAAAATTCAACAAATAAACCCTTGTGGTGATCATAATTTTATTTTTATTAAAGTTTATGGTTATTTGAAGAAAGTTTCAGGAATGTTTTTATATGGTTACTGATTATTTTTCGTTATTAGCTATCATATTATGTTCCCTTCATCACAGATTGATGCACAGCACACAAGCAGAAATTTAACCAAGTTTGGGCACCATAAAAATTCGGGACTTATGATGTACCGCGCAGTGGTTCCGCAGGACAGGCGTTATGGAAGCCTTGAAAATCGGGACACCTAGCAACACTTAATTGTGGCTTGTGACGAGTAAAGCATTCATGCAAACGCTTATATAAGTTTCGTCCTTCAAAATTATCATATAATTAATATAAAGAATCATATAAAGAATGCTTTTCAGACCTAAAGTCACCATCGCAGAGACTATTAAATCAGTTCAAGGAAACTAAATTCTACCCAATATAATTGAGAAAACTGTTCATTGATCTCCATTATTCATTCATTGGCAAACAGTAGTATTATTTTTAATGTGAAATAATGTTTTTCTCAATTTCTTAATCTCAAATTCTTTAATCTCAAATTTCCTTATCATATTTTTAGATAATGAAGGTTTAATTATAGAGTGGATGGTAGACTCGTCCATGCTAACTTTAAATTAGAAACATCCAATAGTTTTGCCAGCTGGTAACAAATTAGTTAAACTTATATTTCAGTATTATCACCTAAGGAATCTTCATGTGGGACCATGTACCGTAATTTCCGGCGTATAATCCGCAGCTCAAAGAGTCGTTTTTCGACCCAGAAATTTTATTCAATAATTGTAGTTAAATATTTACAGTGATCTTTTAAGTTACATTTTATAAAATAATATTTCTGGGTCGAAAAACGACTCTTTGAGCTGCGGATTATATGCCGGAAATTACGGTACCTTACTAAATACTATTCATCTAAAATATTGTCCAATTAGTGGCAGAAATATTGCACGAGAGTGTATAATGCTTCAAAATTAAGCCTATCATTGCCAATTAGTTGATGGAGGAATCTTACTCTTCAAAAAGAAACCTAGCTCTCCATTTTTAAATGTCGAATTAGATCTATGCGATTCCTTTGAAATAAAATTGAAGAGTCAGGGAGAACACACACTCCAGAAAATCTTTAGCTATATTTTTTATGTATCGCCACAAGGGCTGGGCACTTGCAACTTGTCTCAGACTTAACCTCTGTAACAAAGGAGATCTTAAAAGTCTTTTTTTGCTCGTAGTGGTAAAAATTCAGTATTTTTTAGCGACAACACTACTAACTTTGTTGGGGCTTCAGCAGAATTGAATCGTTCACGCAAATTTCGAGCCTTTTAGCTTCAGAAGGCATCAGGTAGAAATTTTCAACTCCTAGAGCACCAAACTTTGGTGGTTTTTCGGAAGCGGGAATGGAGACGTTTAAATATCCTCTAAAAATAGTGTTGGGCTGAACTCAGCTAACGCTGGTGAAATTTTTAACAGTAATTACACAAATCGAAGGTATCTTAAATTCGTGACCGAACCGTTTTCCTCTTTGTCGACAGATGCCAACTATTTTTAGGTTCCTGTGGTCATTTCCTTACAGGAAAGCATATTAATTCTATTCTCGAACCTAGTTTGAATGAAGAGAAAAATAATCTTCTTAATAAATGGCAAAATATTCAAAAAATGGTTCAAATCATTTGCAAATGATGGCAGAATAAGTATTTGAGTCATTTACAAGAAAGAAAGAAATAGCTGTTTAAAAGGTCAAATATTCTGCCAAGCATCATGTTAGCATTGTTGAAAGATTCACAACTTCCCCTTTGCACTTGGTCTCTAGGTCGTATCACTAACGTGATCCTAGGTGCTAACGGGCACGTCAGCGAGCTGGTGAAATACGCACCCAAGGGACAATTTCAGGAGACCAATATCTAAAATTTGTGTATTACCTATTATAAATAATTGTATAACTTCTGCAAAGTAATTGTGTGATATATTCTATTATCCTTTAATTGTATGTTAATTGTGATTGGTTTTTTACTGTTTATAATTTGTATATATATATATATATATATATATATATATATAATTAAAATGAAATAGATAATATTTGAAATATATGCAATAATTCAACGCCGGACGGGATGTTCCGTATTTGCAACCTTCGCTTTGGAGACTGCACACTAACTGCCTGCAACCTCAGAGCAAATATACTAGTAGAGAGTAGATTCCTTTGTTATTTGGTCGAAAAGTTGGTCCCAAATTCAGCTCGGATTAAAATCCTTGCAATAAAAATGAACCTAAATACGGAAATTCCAAGCAGGTTTTGGCGGGAGAAAAACCGGTTTGGTACACTAAATCAGGTGGGAAGAACGTCTGGTGGGTAGGTGATCTTGGAGCCCAGAAAAGGTTACCAATTTGGTGTCTAGTATATTAGAATAGAAGGTCTATGCCTGCATTACTAATATGGCAACTATTTTTCTTGTAATCTTTTTGCCGGGGACGAAAGAGTTAAAAGTAGACTTTGTGAATGCACGCCGCATGCAAGCAATTTAACTCTATAATAGTTTTTTGTTTATACAGTCCGCTTGTAATTATCTTACGCAACCTCCGCACATTACCCGTAAATTTAATTGTTTTTTATGCACGAACAAACTCATTGATAGAAAAATTATCTTTATGCCTTGAAGCAAATTACACATTATGTTACTTAATGAATAATATTTTAATTATATCATATTTATACTAATAAAATAAAGTTTCTCTCTCTCTCTCTCTCTCTCTCTCTCTCTCTCTCTCTCTCTCTCTGTGTGTGTGAGAGAGAGAGAGTGTGTGTTTGTTTGTTTGTCTAGCAAAATCTAGCCCATCTAGAAGTCTGAAAATCTAGGTGTGGATAGTCCAAGGTATGGCCTGGTTCACCTGAATTTCAAAATTTTAATACTTCGAAAATTAACAAAAATATTAATTCAAAACTGATCAATAACTCATCTCTTTTTTGCGAGCCGGCTTTCAGAACTCGCGCATGCCTAGAACCCGATTTATCGCATCGCACGAGAATGAAGAACCATTTACATGAAGAATGCGTTTATTTCGCAATTCTGTTTAAATTCTATCGACTAAACCGTTTGGTTTATTTTAAAACGAAAAGCATATTCTGAAAGATCGCACTCTTACGTCACCAATGCCGTAATCAATTCGAAAAAAAAAATTCTGTTAACCCTTTGAAAAACATTTTTGAAAAAGGGTCGTTTTCACGGGCTTATGTTTTCTCCCTTACGCCAACGCCCCTCAATAGCACAATTTTAGAGATACAGACAAACCAAACACATGTTCTTAGAGCTGAAATCTTCTTCTAATAGAAGGTATAATTTTTTTTTTTTTAAATACGGATTTTAATCCTACTAAAAACACCGGCGAACGCAGGTCATTTCGCGAGTCACGAGAAGATTTTTGTTTCTTACACTAAAAGTTACTAAACGTTCCTATTTCGACACAATCTTCTCAGGACATTTCGGTAGACCAGATTTATATTACGTACAACAATTTCGAAGCGTTCGGACGAGAGCAAGTATTTAAAAAAAATAAAATCTGAGATATTTTCGGCGAAAACTCATAATAACGGAATGTTTTCCGCAGTCTTGGCTTCGGGTGAAATTTTCACTATTTAAAATGCATATATTTTCACATAATTTTATAGAGAACTTGGGAACAGTTATATTTATAAATGACTAAAATTCCAGAGAAATCGGACGACAAATACTATTTTTACTTACCCATCATACGTAGTATAGGGTAAGTCTTGTAATCGTTTAGAAAATCGAAAAAAAAAATTGACGGATTTACACGTTTCAGACACTGTGGAGATTCCGAAAAACATATTTTTAGAAACAAAAATTTGCCGTCCGTCTGTCTGTGTGATGTGTGTCTGTGTGTCTGTGTCTGTGAACGCTCTATCTCCCGAACAAATTGAGATAGAGACTTGAAATTTGGTGTGTACTTAGTATGTAATAATGGGAAGAAGCTTATTGAATTTCAGTAACGTCGATTATCCGGAACTATTTTTTAGGACTCTCGAAATATTCGTTCTGATAAAAGGTATATAAAAATTTTCGAAATTGTTTATTTTAAGGAGTGAATATAAAAGACAATAAAAACACATAAATTTTGCATAAAAAATTATGTCGATCGGATAAGTAGTTGCCGAGATATTTGTAATCCTATTTTCTACATTCTTCAATTTTTCATGACCCTGTATTTCATTCAAATTTCAATTCAAAAATATATTTTAATTGAAAATGAGATGCTTAATCCGACGCAGTAAACTCTTAGTTAATAGGATTATCATTTTTGGAGTTATGATGATGTTTCTTTTACGCAATTCAGTAATAGAGCATTTAAAGTTTAGAACGTCATCAAGCCACGATTTTATTCGAATTGCAATGCATTTTATAAATAGTTTACACATGTTTTCTTTTCATATAGTTTATATTATGCATATCCATGATGGGTAAGTAACGGTGGCCCCCAACGACTAGTTTTTCTATGTTAACGGACACGACGCGAAAAGAAAACATATTTATTTTACAACCAAATAACAATATTTCTGATATAATTTTTACACGGGCTGTAAAACCGTTATATTTATGACCGTTGAAAATTGCAAAGGGTTTGGACAACAGAAGCTACTTTTTTAAAACTATGTAACGATTCTACTTGAAAAAAGAAGTAAATGTTTTTTTACGTTTTTGCGATTTTGTCATTAAAGATATAAATTATATATAATAATACAAATTTGTGGTTTATTTAAGGTTTTATCACGGGCCCGGGCAACGCCGAGCGGGTCAGCTAGTAGATAATATTTTTAGATTGTTTTTTAGATATATTTATTTTCATTCATTATAATGCTCCTATATTGTATTCGTTTCTTTCTTTTTTATTTCAGGTTAGTTTCAAAAGGAATTTTTAACTTTTTTCTAAAAGATTTAATGAAAATAAGATTTCATGTAAGTAAATTTGATTTTTAACTTTATTTATAAGCCTCTTAGTGGTGAGATCTTAAGTACCGCTCATATAATAGTCTTCTGTAGACAGTACGGAATTACATCTTTTAAAAGTGATTTTTAGCATTCTCCGCCCCCATACCAAAGAAAATAAGATATAGCTAATACTATTTGCAAAAGGGAATGCTTCACGGTTGTCTAACCAATCAAATTTCTCATAAATGATTGCTTTTTTTTTTTTTTTTCTTAAATCGAAAGTTTAAGAGCAAATAGGTAAAGCAAAAGACTGATATAAAAGATATAGACACACTTAAGGGTAGGAGGGGGGGGGTTAAAATTTAAAATCCGAAAATATTTTAATTAGGCATTTTTACTTTGAATGGGATATTTGGAGTAATAAAATTAATATTGTGTCTAAATATTTTGTTTTCTTGAATTTCTTACATGTGTACTAAACATGTGTGGGGGTAAATGCATCTGTTACAAGTTAAGGAAAATTTTAAAACTCATTACTCTAAAAATTATTAGGCTCACTTTCAAACAATCCTTCTCTATTAAATTTCGCTTTTCAGGAAATTAAATATTCTTGTTATTGTCACAAAGGAATGCATATTATTCCAAGAATTGATGTACTGCATACAGGATAGAACATACATAACTCAGACTACTCATGAGCTATTATGTTTTTAATATTCTGACTAGTAGTGTCTAATTAAAGTGATCTAATATCGAAACAAAATATGTATCTTTTTAATTAAAGAAAAATAAATATTTCGTAAGAAAAATTTGTAAACTTTAAAAAAATTATAGAACAAACTTATTTTAAGAATATTCAAAGAAGGATACAAATTGTAGATCATTTCCGGTATATAAATTTACTATAAAAGTAGTGAAAATTTTATTAAAATGTGACTAGCTGTTTTCATGAAGTCGTGCGCGGAAGCTAGAAAATAATGGTTTTGAATAAAATAATCACTAATAATGAACATTTTCCATGCCGTACAATGGTAGGTATAACTGAAGTTCTTTTTATCAAATTTTCTTTCTAACGCAAAACTTTGTAATATGGTTTTGTTTAAAATATTACAAATTAACTAAATTTTAATGTGAAGGAAAAAAAAATGAATTTTTTGATCGAATCAAAGCTACCTAGCAACATTTAAAAAAACACCCCAGTAATACGATTTATTGGTTAATTTTTCAATTTATTTCATATTAATGCATGTATGAACTTATTGAAGCATATATTTACTATAACAAGCAATCTCTTAATGAAAGTGGATATTAAAAAACGATAAAATGGCGAATTTGAGGAATAACCCCATTTTCGAAAAAGGATAATCTTTACTGTTTCGTGTAAACTAGAGGCATTTCTAGGATATCAGAAATTAGGTTTGACGTCAGCTACATTCTTGTGGCCGCTAATAATTATATCTGTAAATCTCAATGGCAGGGTAACGTGTAACTATTCCATTGACGTCACAGGTTTAGAACGTAAATAGAACAGTGACAGGAAGTGCATTTTATATAGAAAGTACAAACGAAATCGTACTTTTAATTCGTGGAGTTCCGGGATGTTCTAGTTAACAGCAAAAATATATATAATTGCACTTCTTTTTAATATTTTGAAACTTTTTTTTTCTTTTTTATGTTAGGGATAATTATATTGTTTTCCTAATACTTGACAAAAGTATGTTTGCAATTAAATTTAATTAAAGTATATTTTACGATATATTTTATTTTTTAATTATTTTAATCTGATTTCTATAACGAAATATGATTTACATAAATAATCACCTCCATTTTTGTGAATTAATGTTGAATAATATTTTAAAGTAGTGAAAAAGTTGAGTAAAATTAGGCAGAGTATTAGTGATTAGTGAATTAAATCATGATTTAAATCAGCTGATTAATATGTACACCAAAATATTAATATATTCTTCAGGTTTTTAAAATGACGCGAAAAGAAAATCTAATATGAATATAATTTTTAGTGTTTAAATATAGTTTAAAAGGTGATTTTTTTAAAAAGTTTTAAAGTTCGTTTGCAAACTTAATTCTTTTAAAATTTAGCACAAAATTTAAGAGCCTTAAAACCTTTTGATTTAAAATCGATGTTTAAATAGGCGTAATATAATTTTAGTAATGTCATAATAACTTCCTTTGAGTATAGAAATTATTTACTCAAACGATGATATAAGCGCAATAAACACAATAAATTTCTGTAAATAAAGAAATGGCCTGATTCGAGTCTAATGAAAGAAAATTGGCCCTGTGATCCGAACATGGGCAGCGCTAAACTTGGATTCCGGATGAGGCCCGGGTTTGTACAGACCTCTAAGTGATACCTTCGAATTAAAATAGTATTTCTATCAATAAATGACATCTATCAGTTTTTTTTTCCCGAAGCAAATTTGAGATGGAATGATAAATGTAATAAATCAGTATGCAATTTATTAGCTTGTTTAAAATTTCAACCAATTTAAAACACATTTAATCCATAAATGCTACTGTTTTTATTTGTGAAGAGCATCTTCATTTCCTGGTCTTAAACGTAATAAAATCCTATGATGTAGCAATCAAAGACGAAACACAGTCCGCAATTTCCAGGCCCGGTCTGAACGAAAGCTTTCTTGGTTCAACTCGATCTGGCGCCCGTTTATACTTTCGGAGTTTACGACCCGGCCGAAACGTGCAAAAATCAATAAAATCAGGTCCGATCTCGCTCGATTTCTACAAAAAATGCGCGGTAGCGTATTACTGCTTGCACGGCAGCGTATTACTGCTTATTTTACTGTTTAATACTGTTAATTTTACGGTATAATACTGGCAGCTGGGGTGCCAGTTTTATACTGTAAAATCAACAGTTATTTTTTGCAGTGTAGTATAATTCAGACTGTATTTCCGCAAGTCATATAATATAGAATAGAAACATTAATGATTACTTAGACAATCAGACTTTTACCATTAAATTAAGACTCATTAAACATTTTAATTTAGTTTAGAATAAAAGGAAAAAGATGGTTAAAAATATCATAACTTTTGAATCTGTATAATTAAAAAAAAGTAGATTTTTGAAAATACTTGTCTGTAATTTACTAAAGTATATTTCCAAAGATTTCATTAACAAAAGTTCAATCAATATTATTTTTACAAAGAAAAAAAAAAGGCCGCTCTGACACGTGTCGAGAACAATTATGTGCAGGTCCAACCCGGCCCGAGAACGCAGAAAAAAGTAATCCCAGACTGAGATACAATGTAACTGTCCAATGCTGATCTGTACGCTTATTGTTAAGCTAGCATCGGTACCAGTAACAAAAGTTACAATTTGACAACCACCAGTAACAAAAGTTACAATGTGTCAACCACCAGTAACGAAAGTTACAACGTGACAAAACCCACGATAGTGACATAATAACCAGTGGAACTCTCGAAAGAAGACCAAGATTCAAAATGTGAAAACCAGCTCTAGCACAAGCTAGAGGTAAAAATATATCAATAAAGAGACAAAAAACCAATGAATGATAGACAAAAAACAACCCACAACAGGGATGAGCCTATAAAAACGCTAAAAAGCCTTGACAGAGACAAATACAACAAGAAGTGAAATCAACCCATAAAAGAGGCGATAAACACTACAGCGACAACCCACCATGAACGTGACAAGCCAACAGACATGGTAAATATGTAAATCTATGTACGCTAATGGCACCTGGTGCATGTAAAATCCTTCGTGGGTGCAAAACCCTCCACGTTACCTGTGAATAATACCTCTGGGGGTGCCTAGTCAGGTGAGGGTCTCGTCACCTGATCAAGGTTCTAAATTACGAGACCTATTAAATCTGTCAATTCAAAAAAGTTAAACAGAAACCTTGAACCGGCGCAAACAAAGATAACGGTAGCAAATCACAAGAGATCAAGCACAGCAGCGATGTGAACAAATCTATAGTCAGGTGGATCACAGCCATGCTATGATCAGGCGATTTCCGTCCCGCATTTAGGTACTAACCCGTTAAGCTAGGCATTCATGCTGGGCAGGTAGGGGCCTGGTTAGCGGTATATATAAAAAAAAAAAAGCTAGCATCGGCTCGTGCAACATATTTATGCTTATTTTCGGCCAAGCCCGGCCAAGCATTGAAAATTGTTCTTACTTTGTCGGCTTAGTCCGGCTTTTTAAAATTTGTTATATCTGGCCGTCCCGTTTAATTGTTTAATCAGTCTTACCCAGTCCTTTTGAAAGTTAGTCTTCATTTTGTCTTCCTGACCGGACGCGCGGGGTAGGTACGGGCCTCGGACCAGATACAGATCTCTAATTCCAGCATATAAATCTATTTTCGACAATGGATGCGCTTTCTCTATAATGACAAATTAAAAACAAAATGTATCATAAACGAAAGAAATACTAGGACTTCCCTCAAAGGGATTAGTCTGAGTGATATTGTTGAGAACATAAAGTTAACAATTACGATATAAAGAAGATATCAACAAGAATCTAAGTGAATATACAGCATATGATATAGACAAGAGATAGATAAAGATACAACATATGAAAAATAGCAAATTAAATGATATAATTACAAAATATCATATATAAATTCATATACTGTTATGTTTTCATATGCATTTTTTTATAACATTTGGCAAATAATCTCATTTTCTTAAGCGGGAATTGCTCAAAACTTAAAAAAAATCTTTTAAAACGATATTTTTAAAGTCACATAATCAGATTTGCAGCCAATAGCGTATTTTAGCAAGCGTAGTTTAACGCAAATTTAATTTAATTTTTGCAACATTTTCTTTGTGACAAATATCTAAATAAAATATTAAAAAATAAAAAATTAAATATTGAAATATTAAATCAAATATTTAATATTTGAATTAAAAAAATTTCCTTTGTTTATTTGTATAACTATTTATAGAAACTCGTATACTTCAAACCACATTGATAACATGCTTTGCTACAAACGTGTCTACCAGTCTAACTACTCGTATGTCTTAGCTGTGTCTCTCTCCGAACTCATCTGTCTACTGTCTCTCTACTCTTCTGTATACCCGTCTCAGTATCCGTCTGTCTTTCTACCCGACTCTTTAATCGTGTCTCTACCTGTCTCGCTTCCCGTTACACTACTCGTCTATCAACACGTCTGTCTGTCTATATACCCCTCTCTCTACCCGTCTGTCAAGTCGTCTCTGTACTCGTCTCTCTATCCACCACGCTACCCGTCTCCCTACCCATCTCACTACCCCTCTGTCAACCCTTTTTTGCACCTGCCTCGCTACCCGTCTGTCTATTCGTTTCGCTACCCGTTAGTTTATCTCTGTCGCTATCCGTTTCTCTACCCGTTTGTTTACACGTCTATCTATCTCTCGCCAACTCTTCCCAATATTTAAACAATTTAGTAAACGGAAGCCGTTTATCTGTTATTAAATGCAAACAGGAGTAATTTATCTAAAGAGTGTAATCAGATGCAATTTTTTTAAATACATACATAAACCAGCATAATAATTCACCAGTTTTATTTTCATAGTAGTTTATGTCATTTGACAGTAAATCTCAACTTCTTCAACCCGAACTGCGTCAAGCTTTTTAGAAAAGCCCCAAGGTCCGTATAACTGGGAAGGGGAATTGTCCTCAGGGCTATTAGATACATGTTATTAAGTTAAGTGAAAGTTTCGTAATCGGGTTCGCAGCCAATTTCTTATGTCAGAAAGGGTGGCTTCACGCCATTTTAAATTCATTTCTGTAACTTTCTTTTTCTTTTTTTGGTGGGTGGTTGGGGTGGGGAGGGTTCCAAATATATACACTTAAATTCAAACTTTTGCCCCCATGTTAATATTAGTGTTGTTTGTATTATCAATTAATACTTTGTTGATCGAGCTTCATTCGAAACAAATGTAAAAGACTTCTACAGTTTTTTTTTTCTAGGAGAAAGTTCCGTAATCGGGCCCTAAGCTAATCGGGGAATTTAATATCATTATTGTTTCTAACTCTTATAGAGTTAAAACAATATTGTTGCTAGCATTACTCTTGTTTGTGACCAACCTCTTCTGTGTATCTGAATAGGGAAAAGTTCCGTATCATGTACTGGTTGGTGCCAAAGGCAGTTGTAGAATCTTACAAATTTTTCTAGAGAGCGGAAAAACATGTTTTTTAAAATATTTACAAATATACGTTTATTAAACCATGTCTTTGAGCCATTTTAAAAAATTAAGTACGGTGCTAAAATAAAATTTTATTGCCATTTTCGATATTTTAATAAGAAATGAAAATACATAACAAACAAATTTAACAAAACTAAGCCATTTTTGGGTACTTCTCTATTATCCCGTCGACCACTTTTCATAACAAAAAACTATCGCCAAACTAAGATTAAACGCCAAAAATACAGTCCCATTTACTTGATGCCAGAAGCATTATACGTATTTGTTATGCCATCAAGTGGTTTTTAATTCGACTTTTGCGTGTATTTTTCATTATGTTTTACTGATTTATTAGTTATTTCATTCATTAAAGTAACAATTGTGTCCTTAAATTCTTATATTTTATTTATTTTGAAATTTCAATGGCAACGTTCTCCCGTTTATTTAGCGTTACAGTTTGGCGATAGTTTTTTGTTATGAAAAGTGGTCGACGGGATAATAGAGAAGTACCCATTTTTTGTGATAAATAATTGTTATTGCCAGGGGGGGCAAATTGTAAACAATTAATAAGCGAACTAAAAATTTACCGGAAAAAACTTGTGGGAATCTCAAGAAAGAAATATCTGATATAAATAGCATTTAAAATCTTAAAATGGAGAAGTGGTCCGTATAAAAATGCAAAACATTATACACCTGATATAAGAATTTTTTAATTTTTTTATATTTCCGAAAGCACAGATAAAAGGGTAAAAATCCCGGCACAGATGCCATATACTCACCCCGTTGGCGCGATTTTTCCCCCGCCCCTTTGGCGAAAACTGTTTGTTGTGTTTGTTTACTTTTATTTTTTATTTTAATTCTATAGATTATTTTTATATGTATATCAATATTAATTTAGGCACAGATGTCATATACGCACCAGATTGGCGCGATTTTTCCCCCGCCAATTTCGCGAAAACTTTGTTTTTGAATATTAGTTACAAATACCATACAATAATAGCATGTAATTTTTTATTTCAATATAAAAATAAAATAACGTAATAAATGAAATAGCTCCTATTATTCAAAAATGGGAAATAAAAATAAATAAATGATAGTTTGATATAAATAAATATTGATATATATAATAAAAACAATTTATAGAATTAAAATAAAAAATAAAAGTTAATAAACAACAATTGAAACAAAATAACCGGGTTACCATATGAGGCATAAAATTGCCCTTTTGTTGCAATCGCGCCAATGTGGTGCGTATATGATATCCGCGCCTTTATTTATATCAAACTATTATTTATTTATTTTTATTTCCTTTTTTAAAATAATAGAAGCTGTTTCATTTATTACGTTATTTTATTTTTATATTGAAATAAAAAATCACGTGTACTATTTGTCACACTATTTGTAACTAATATTCAAAATCAAAGTTTTGATTTCCCGTCCACCAATCGTGCCAACGTAGTGCGTATATGACATCTGTGCCTTGTTTCATTTCACATAGAGGTACTGCTCTATTATCCCGTCGACCACTTTTCATAAAAAAAAAACTATCGCCAAACTGTTAGATTAAACGCCAAAAATGCAGTCCCATTTACTTGATATCAGAAGCATTATACGTGTTTGTTACGTCATCAAGTGGTTTTTAACGCGACATTTGCGTGTATTTTTCATTATGTTTTACTGATTTATTAGTTATTTCATTCATTAAAATAACAATTGTGTCCTTAAATTCTTATATTTTATTTATTTATGTATTTTGATATTTCAATGACAACGTTCTCCCGTTTATTTCGCGATAGTTTTTTGTTATGAAAAGTGGACGACGGGATAATAGAGAAGTACCCACATATGTATTGGTACTTTTATGTTAACTTGGCGCAGTTGATAAATCGCCAAATATTTTTCTCATAACATCTTCATATTGCATTCATTTCATTTAAATATAAATCTTTCACTGATTTCATTTGAAATACATACATTAAAAATACACGTCTTTCACTCATTTAATTTAAAATACACGCCTTTCACTAATTCCATTTAAAATACTAAAAAGGAAAAGAAAATAAGAAATAATGCCACAAATCGAAACCTTTTATTTAAACATCAAAGAATTGTTCCTAACATACACACGCGAAATAAAAAAGCTGCTAATGGTGTGATTTACGCCAAATCTCTAATACTAATACTACTCTTACTAATCTCTAATACTTTTCAAACAGAAAAAATTCCAGATTAACTTTCCATTTTTATTAAATTGAAATATATTTTATTGTGCTGAATATTAGTGCTTGCATATTTTTTTGCTCCATGTATTCCATGAACTTTTCAATTCCGATTGTCTACGAAAATCTCCCGCCGGTGAAAATGACGTACGCACAAAATTTAGTGACGTATGTACTTTAATTGTGCTTTTTCATCTATTTTTTTAATATAACTTCCAAACGGTTTGACACTTATTCTTGGTAATAAATAGACGACGTTGTCACCTTTATAGGTACCTGCTGTAAAAATTTGAACGAAATCCGTTAAATATTTTTTGAGTTATGCTTGACGAAAAGTTTTAATATCCATCGTAGCTATATATGGGGCAAAGTAATACTGCGCTGTGTATGAGTCTTCGTTGCACTCAGACAATAAACACGGGAACCTATTTTCGCAAAGTTCCAGCACTTAACTTCAAATTAAATGGGCGATTTAGTATTCAATGAATATAAATACAGTTCTATGTTCTAAATAACAGTTCTAAACTTTTTCTTCAAGGCAGGAAATGGATTAATATAACTTGAGAACGATGCCAGCGAAATAATTAAGCTTGCGGTAATGCAAATACGTCATAGTGGCGTAATCTAAAATTTCAACTAAATCTGAAGATAAATCACGTCTTAAGGCGATAAAATAGTCTCATGAAATAGAAACTATTACGTCTGTGGGAAAAAAGTAAAGCATGACTGATGCTTAAATTCAGTTATGTCACTTCCGTTATGGTTTTGAAAGTATCTTTTCTTTTTAAATACAGTAAAACCTCCATAACGGACACTCCCGAATAGCGGACACCTCTATTTAGCGGACACTTTTGTGATCCCCAAAACCTGTATATTTGAACATTTTTAACTCTCAATAGCGGACACCTCCAAATAGCGGACAAATTCTGTGCTCCCGAGGTGTCCGTTATTCAGAGGTTTTACTGTATTTTAATTTAATACGCGAAGTTATGCTGTCATGATTTTCTAACTAAACCTAAATATGATATTGTTTGAGGATTTATATGCAATGGCATTCGAAGAAATGGACATCGTATTTTTTTTAAATGTTTATAAGGAAATAAAATTCTTGAATATCGAAATAAGTGTTAATAGATAATTAAAAAAGTATAACAGTTAATTAATTTATCTGTTATTTACACAGTTTTGTGTGTTGTAGAATTTTCGTGTCAGCATTTTATGAAGCAAATTCTGCTAATCATTAGTTTGTAATAATAAATGGAAATGAGTAAAACATGAGAAATTTCCATCATAAAAGTTCTCGATTTCTTAATGCTTTTTTTTTCTTTCTTTTCTTTCTTTCTTTTTTTTTTTTTCTTTTTTTTTTTTTTTTTTACGAAATGATGATTAAAATATATATATATATATATATATATGCCCAAAAAACATTTTGTTCGTCTATTTAACAAATGCATGAGTTTCATCCGTACTTTAAATTTTAAGAAATTAGAATTGTATATACAAATAATAAAATATAATCAAAACATTCTTATTTTATAATTAAAATAAATGATAATTTAATCGTACAAGGAAATAACTTTCGTCTTCAATTTTTAGTGAGATTCTTACAAGGAAGGTCTCCTTAAAGTGCATACTCAGAAAAATTTGAAAAAAAAAAATGCTATTGAAAACTTCTCTAGTACTTAACCCTTTCCGGCACAGTGGTCCCACTCCGGGCACACCTAATTTTAATTCCAAACTTGCATCATATATATTATTTCTCCTGTCAACATCCCTTTTTGTAAGAAAATACGAAACGCAGAACGACGAATGATATAGCATATGAAAGGATTTCGAATGACATAGCACACTTAACATTTCTTTAAACATGTTTTTCGATTAAAATTTGCTGATAATTAAAGATTAAATAGGCATTAATTTCATGAAAGAAATGAAAGGTTTTCTTCAAATTACTGTTGCCACAAACATAAAATACCACATTATACGATGCTCAGCAATGATTATAAAAAACGCCGCATGGGTTTATTTTATATTTATGATTAAAACGCGAAGTTGAAATTGAAACATTTAGATTTATATTTCTATGTCCCATGTTTTTTCCGAAGCTGATGACGTCATCCTCTATGCAGTTAAAATACGATTGTTAATTTTTCTTTTTCTCGTGCTTGCCTTTTACAATCTTGGATCCGTTTTTACTCCAACTTTGATGGAATAAATTAGATGATATTTTGGCTTGACTAAAAACATACATGTCGTTTGCAGATATTTTTAACCTCACTTTTTCTTTAGAAGTTTAAACCTGCATCTAATAAATATTACATATCAATAAAAAATATTAGATTGTAGTGCGAAATCTTCGCACGGGCCCGCTGGTAAAATTTTGTTTCTGTAATGAAAGCTTAAAATAAGGAGTTTTTATTTTCTAAAAAAGTCGTTTGTAAATTCCGGTGTCAGTCAGTAATTTCTCATTTTACGAACAGAATTTGTCTGTGCCGGAAAGGGTTAAGGATCAGTCAAATTTAGCTGCGGAATCCCAGTAGAAATTTTTTGTTAAAAAAGGAAAAAAAAAAAAAAAAAGGAAGAAGAAGAATACTTTCAATTATTTAGCGCAAAAAAAAAAAAAAAAAAAAAAAGATTTTGGCGAGCAACACTTTTTCCCCTGTCAAATGCAGGCGATTTTAATGCATTTTGAAATTGCTTGTTAAATGGCTGTTTAAGTTTAAATGCGCATTTTAATGAATTCCAACTTAAGCGACGAAATAGTTTATTATTGTTTCTATAATGTATATAAGTTGCGTGTTGATGCAGTTATTAAATTGTACACGGTTTCACAGGCTGGATAAAATTTTATTTTAAAAGTTACTGTCTGATTAAGAGTACTGTCGTTATAAATTTTGACTCGTTATTTCTATGGCAAGAATACCGTTCTCTTGTCTCCTATATTAACAATATGGAAGCCGAATTGAAAGTGCTCAAAATAGAACCATAATTTTAAGCTTGAAACAAGTTTAATCCATTTAAATTTTGTTCTAAACCGTATAATACGCGGTTAAATTTCATAATATATGCATGTAAACGTATATGAGAAAACTGTAATAATAAAAGTGTATTTATTTCAGTTAAACTTAGTTTAACTAGTTCAGTATGAAGAGTAAGAAAAATATTTTTCTTAAAGAGAATTTATCATAAAAGCGTGTTTTTAAAAATTTCATTGTGTCGCCAACCGGTGATAAATTGCCAAAAAATTTTCATTATTTTTTTACGAACGCTATATCCAGGTTCCGCAGAAATTTTTATAAGGCATATATATTCTCATGGAACGAATATTCTGCAATTTTTTCAAATTTTTCTGAATATGCGCTTTTGGAGACCTCCCATTTTCAAGGCTGCCAAATGGTCTGCTTTTTGATCACCAGTATTTTCTTTAAAAAAAAAAAAAAAAAAAAAAAAAAAAATCCTTTTAGATTTTTTTTTGCAAATTTTCAAGAAACCAGCCCCGAAGCTTATTCCTAATTGCAAATGTTCTAGGTACGTAGAAAACGAAATTATTTTTTATGAAATGCTGGTATTATAAAAGCGGACCAGTTGGGAGCCCGACATTTTAGTTCATCTGTTTTATATACACTGTGTCCCAAAAATTTAGACAATCAATAAAATTTGCATTAACATAAAAAGTAATAAGGTACAATTAAAATTTGTGAGATAGGTAATAAATAAAAGCAGTTTTGCTGATATACACATATAAATTATGATCAAAGGTTTGAAATTATAAAATATACATTAAATTATATAACAATGTGCTGTCCCAAAAGCTGTGACACCTGTAATTTTTTTGTTTTTACATTTATAAAAGTAACTAAAAACTTACTTTTAATATTCAATTGTATTGCCACGACACTTTATAACATCAAATACACGTTGTTCCATAAAATTAACTGAGCACTGCATCACAGAAGGAAGTATTTCATACCACGCTTTCACAATTGCAATTTTTAAGTCATTTACACATGTATATTGCTTTGCATTTTCATATATTTTACGAGATAAGATCCCCATATGTTCTCCATGGGATTCAAATCTGGACTAAGTGCTGGCCAGTCTAATACTGTGATATTGTTTTGCCTAAACCATGTTTTCGATGATGTGGAGGTATGGATGGATGCCCCATCTTGTTGGAAAACACAGTCCGGTCCTGCTAGCAAATACATAATTGGCAGTAAATTGGTACGCAAAATATCCTGATAATCCTCTGATTTCATTTTTCTGTCCATAAATCCCAGAAATGTTTGGCCGCTGAAAGAAAACCCTGCTCAGGTCATTACGGATCCTCTGCCTTGTTGCCTGGTGAAACAGTTCTTGGATTCTTTTATTAGGTCATGCCAATAAAATTTATAAGCATCAGGGCCGTCTAAATTCCATTTCTTTTCATCTCTGAAGATGACAGAAATCCATTTTTCACCGTATGGCATATGCTTTCTAGCCCACTTTAGACGTGCATCTTTATGTCTCTGCTTTCAGCAAGGTTTTGCTTTCATTCTCCTGTAAACAATATTTGTTGAAGCTTTAATTATTTTGTGTACAGTACTTTTTGAAATTCTGGAAATTGATGCAATTTCACGCACAGATAAATTATCAACTGAAGCCATTTTTAATAACATTCTATCATCACGTAACATTGTCTTTTTTTGGTCTTCCGACTCGCTTTCTAGTATTCCATGTTCGACCTGATCTCAAAACTCTATAAATACTGCTCAAGAATCTCTTTATTCTTCACGATGTTTGTACAAGATTTTGTTCTTGCGCTTTTCAGTGTAAAATCTTAATAATTTCATCTTTAGAAATTTCTTTAGAACGTGGCATTTTTATCAGACTACGCAGAAAATGTCTTTTCCGAATCACAAACAAAACAATGAACTCATTTGATTCCACAAAATTTCAATAAATTATTATGCTAAAAATACACCAGCTAGATGATGTAGTATTTCAAATTTATATTTTCAACACAAATGACCAGTTAATGTACTAAACCAATGGTTTTCAACTTATTACTTAACGGCATTATGATTTTTATGCTGAATCAAATAAAAAAGAAACATTTGTTTGTTTGTAAGAAATACATTTTGAAACTACTGAACTGATTTTGAAAGTTATTTCATTGTACGAAAGCTGATAAACATAAAATAGACTACGTTGTATCGTTTTTTTTTTTTTTTTTTTTGGAAGGAGGTGGCTGCAAATGGCTTGGGATGAAGGTTTTAAGGTTTTTTCATTAATTCATGTCTCATATTCTTCTAGCGACTTAGTTAGTGATATTTAATTTATCCGCAGCAGCATTATCTCCCCCTCTCCGTAATGTTAATAAGGCACACAAATACCGCTTGGCATATTTCGGAAACTACGCATGCAAATCCGAGGGTTTTGCTAGTCATTAATAAAATGGATTGTGCCACATTCTTATTATTTCTCTCTATATATGTGTGTGTGTGTGTGTGTGTGTGAGAGAGAGAGAGAGAATATATGGCATGAGCGTCACTAACTTTAAATTGTATTCAGTGTGGCTTCAGGTTCCAGCCCTGCTGTACCAAAGTATAGCAAGGCTTTGGTACTTGACTTTTGGTACTTTTTTTGTATTATTCGGAATACCTCACCGCACACCTTCGAAAGTAAGTAATGTGGTCTCATTACGTTCACTAGTATTACTAAATAGATACCTTCAAACAGAGAAAGTTATTTTATAACAACCCTGTATACATATTTTTTTACACTTTGTTTATAAGATTCATCCATTTTTAAATAGTATGATTTTATTACCCGAAAACTTCCTTTTAAAACGCAAGGAATCGCTGAGATTCTATTTTCGAAATAGGGAAAAAATTTCTGCTCAAACTGAAAAAGATATTTAAAGACATTTCCGTACTCGTTTAATCAAACAAAAGCTGCAGCACATTTTCCTCATATTTTGCGTTTCACAAAAAAATTAGGTAATAAAACTACATTAGTTAAAGCAAAACTTTTCCGTTTCACATTCACATTAGTTTCACCCTGGTTTCGGTATCACTTTGTAACATCCTGAAAATCGTAATTAAAATCAAATCAATATGCTAATTCACGGATCTCAAAAACCAGCCTTCGTGACCATTTCTCTGAAAGTATTTCTTGAAGTTTTCCTCTGCAATAAATGCGCGACCCTTTATACATATTTCTTCAGCATTGCATCACTGAAGTCTGTCGTCATACTGAAAAAGTAAATCTTCACTCTTTTCTTATTACTAATTATTTACATTAATTTAGTCATGAGATTCAGGCGGAGAAATGTTAAGAATTTATTATCTGAAAACGACTTTTTTTAACTCACAGCAATCGTTGTAAATTCATTTTTCAAAATGTGGAATAAATTTCTGAGTAAACTGAAAAATACATCTTTTACTTTAATGAATCAAATTGAAACTGAACACATTTTCCATATTTAATTGGCTTTGCGTTTTATATAAAACCAGCCAATCCAAGTCGGGCCACCCTGGTTAACTCTTTGAAGAGCGGTGGGATATAATATATCCCATTTAATTTTAATTCCGAAACACCACAATGACTCCGGAACTTTTTAATCAAATTTTGCTTTTATAATATACGTACAGAAACGCTTTTACGTATTTGGATATAAATTCATTGTTAAATCCCGGTGTGATTCAATGATTTCAACATTTTAGAAACATAAGTACTTTGCCCCTGAAAAGGTTAAAGATGTGCGATGGGCGTAACAGAACGTAGAACTTTTTTTAATTAAAAAATATAATACATTTTTACTTTCTTCTATATAAAAGAAGAAATTATTAGATTTCTGAAATCTTTCTACTTCTGGTTTTCGGAGGATTTATACGTTTTAGAAGGTCTTGAAACCTGAACATGATTTGAATATTTTTAGAAAATCTCTGGCCGGTGTATGTGACACAAATTTAGTGTTGGCACTCTAACTCACGAACTACTGCACGGAATTTAATAAAGCTTCAGATTCATTGAGACCTTGTCATAAATTGATGCTGATTAGGTTTTGGTACAATAGGTGGCGCTGATAGGCTGCATTTTCCACTATTTCCAAAATTGCTATATCTCAGGAACTAATGCACGGAATTTCCTGAAAATTCATATTATGTTAGACCTTGCCATAAATATATGCTGCTAAGGTTTGGGTGTAAGTTGTTGTGCTGCATTTTTCACGATTTCTAAAATAGGCCTATACCTCAAGAACTAATACACGGAATTTCATCAAACTTCATATTATGTTAGACCTTGACATAAAAAGGATGTTGATAAGGTTTTGGTGAATATCACTCAACAAATGGCGCTGCTATTCTGTGTTTTTTACGATTTCTGCGATGGCTCCTTGTTATATCGCTCATTCTAATGTATCTTTTTCCGTGTCTTTCGAAAAGTGAGATCAGCTAGTCTATCATTTTTATGTAACTTTGGATATAAATTACATCCAAATTTACATAACTGAACATACATTCGAATTACAATTCGAATGTACACGAGTACAAACACAAGATTGAATAAAATGTCGCACATTACGCAAACGAAATTTACATTTATTACTGATGTTGATTGTAATAAGTATAATTCTAATTTTAAAAAAAAATTGTAATATGCACATACACTAACGATTTGGAAACCAATACAAATCATTTTACCCTTATTTTTTAATCTTTCTTAATTTTTAATGTTCCCGGTTATATCGCCCCTTTTGGTTGTTTCCCGATATGACGAAATGTTTCTATTAATACGCGGTAAGTCATTAAGTAAGTCACAAAAGATAATTAAATAATAACTTACAATGATATTGACTTCAAAACTATTTTTATTTCTCAACATATTCTCCACCAATATTTATGCACTTATATCACCGTTTTATCAGTGCTCCAACACCAGCTGCATAACATTCTTTGGGTTGCTGTCTCAGCCACATTAGGACTTCAAGTTGAACCTCTTTTCATCATCTGTGAACATCATCTTGCTTCCAAATCCAAGATGGTTTTTAGTGGACTAAACAGATGAAAATCGCTTGGGGCTAAGTCGAAGCTGTAGGATTGATGTTGAGGAAGTCGCAAGATGATGTTCACAGATGATGAAAAGGTTCAACTTGAAGTCCTAATGTGGCTGAGACAGCAACTCAAAGAATTGTATGCAGCTGATGTTGGGGCACTGATAAAACGGTGATATAAGTACATAAATATTGGTGGAGAATATGTTGAGAAATAAAAATAGCTTTGAAGTGAATATCATTATAAGTTATTATTTAATTATCTTTTGTGACTTAAATAATGAATTAGCCTCGTAGAATTACACCCCTAGATGGCTAGACTAAACGCTAAGAAGACTAAAAGACTAAACGCTCATAAAAATTACGAATTCTGTAAACTTTGCATTTTTATGTGAGAAAATGCATTCAAATATGGTTATAATGTACTTCTTAACATTTTATTATCGATTTACATTTTATTATCGAAAACAATTATTCTTATTCTTATAATCATCCTCCTACTCGTCAATCAGGTGTCGCCCGTCAAACGAATATAGCCGTAATTATTAATACTGTCTAGTCTTCTAGGAGGGATTAAAATATTTGGTTCTTACATTGACATTGGTTTCATCTTTGTTTTGGCATTACTTTGTAACAATTATGAAAATTCAATCAATGGATGGTTTACGAATCTCAAAACTAGTTATTGTGATCATTTCTTTTATTTCTTTTGGCATTTTACTTCCAATAAATGCGTTATACTTTTTACATTTCTTCAAGATTAAGTCGTTGTAAATATTCTAAAAATATTAATTTAAATAGAAGTAAAAAAAATAGTTTTATTTGTGTTTTATGAAAAATTGTAAAATATTCTTTCAAATGAATAAACCTTCGTCTACAATATTTAATTAGTTTCTTAATTCATCTAACTTTATGAACTATGTTATTATATTTTTCATTTTTTTCATTACTTTAGTTATGAAATGACACTCTCAAGTGAACAAATCGAGAAAACTAGAAACTACAAGAACAACTTACAAGAAAACTTTTTCAAATATTGAAAATTTCATTTTTTTAAACGGAGAAAGTATTTTTGAGTAAATTTAAATAGACGTTTAAAGGTGTTCATGAGTTTTACAGTACTTTTAATTGCAAGATTTTTATACCATTATTTCATGTATCATAGTTTTCTTCAGATTTATTCGATTTAAACCTATTCTTCAGAAATTATTCTTTACAGTCGGATTATTATATTCCGTGATCCATTTTAATATCAGTGAATACAAATTTTATTTATGACACAAAAATATTCACCATTTATATATATATATATATATATATATATATATATATATATATATATATATATATATATATATATATAAATTAATAAGATGAAACCTCCAGTAACTGCCACTTTAAGGATTTTTCTTGTTCAAATCACTATTACAAAGTTTTAAATCTATTTTATCCTTATCTTTGTTTATGAAAGTATAGTAAAGATACATTAAAAAATTATAGTTGACAAAATTTTGAAAAATTATACTTTATTGCTAAAAATTATTATTTTTTCATAAATACTGTCAATATCTCCAGTAACTGACACCATCCCTTTAAAAAAAAAAAAAACCCAATAGCTGAAAAATAAGTTATAACAGTCAAGACAAATAAGTTACCACTAAATGACACTATTTTGCAGAATTTTTACAAGAAAATGCTTATTTGAGTTAGTTTTCTGCTGCAGTGCCAGTTACTGGTTATGTGTCAATAACTGGGGGTTTCACCCTACATTTGTTACGCGTAATAGTACAGGAACAAAAACTAAATTTTAGTTTCAGTTTTGAGTTTCCTTTAATATATATACATTAGATATAAAATTTTCCCGTGCTGCTGCGTCGGGAATTCGGTTCAAACCACCGATTTTGACCATATTTTCTGAAAAATCTTCTGCCTTTATCAAAAAATGGAAAACGTCTTTCCATTACATAGTTTCTGAATAAGAACACCTGCCAATTTTATGCGTTTCCGAACAAAAATTAATTCCGAAGTGTGTCAGAAAGCAGCTCTTTTGGATTTGAGAAAGGGCCTTAAAGCAATTTCTCTGCTACTTTATCCTACGAATCAAATTGAATCCGCGCCCTTTTTCTTATATTCAGTACTTGGCAATGCATTTCATGCAAAATTTAAGTAAGAAAATTGCACCATCTATTGCAAAACCTTTCCTTTAAAAATCTTTAGTTTCACATTCACATTTGTGCCATCCTAATTTCTGCACCACTTTGTAACCTCATGAAAATAGCAATTAAAATAAAATCAATAGATGCTCTCAAAACCAGCTATCGTGACCATTTATTTCAAAGTATAGTTCCCGTTACTTCTTGACGCTTTTCATTGCAATAAATGCGCGACGCGACGCTTTGTAACATTTCTCCGACACTGCGTCATTGGAGTCGGCATCTTCAAAAATTAAAGCGAAATTGATCAAGCGAGGCTTTTCTTCTTTCTTTGTGTGTGATTTATTTCTCAGTACTTCAGGAAAATAAACCAATCTTTAAGAAACGAAAACTGAAACCTGTTATTGGGTGTCTTTTCAAAGAATATCGCCGTTCTTTATAATAGGAGTGGTTTTTCGTTGACCGCATAAGGCTTTTCCATTTATCCATGCATTTATGTAATAGTTACCCTTAATTAAATGAGATTACTCTAATTCCGTAGCTCTTTTTATTACTACTTTACATATTCATTGGGAATTATCAACAAGGAAATTGATCGACATCTTTTCTAACGAGGAAGGTTGGGGGGGGGGGGTGTTTTTTTTCTCGTTGGAAAATTTTCCGGACTTTTCACAGAAATAAAAATAAATGTGGTATGTTTATGGAAATGAACAGGTAATTTTAAACAAAAGAAAATCATACGTCAAGTATAGATTATGAAACACTTTACAACACATTCAGAATACTTTAATAAAACTTCCCCGTTTAATAAGGTGAAAGATTATGTTTAATAAAACAATTTGGAAAACACATTTACAAACACAATATCAGCAATTCCCATCTACAGTCGGAAAATTATCTGAATACTTTAGCGCATAATATACCTATACTACTAGTAAATCTGCAGATCAGGAGCCTCAACGTCAGCTCTAAAAGTCATTGTTTTTTAATCTCACTTTTCATATTATCTAGCATCTTACAATCCGCCATTTAATTTTTTTACATACATATTTATAAGCATATAAAATACTTCGGAGGTTTCAGAAATTAGAAGCGTTAAATTAAACACGGTTTATGCAATGGTATTCTGAAATTCTTATGAACTTCTTATTCATGTAACTTTTTAAATTAAAAAATAAATAAACTTGTATTAAAATAAATTTTTTATTTATGTCAATAGAATACAAAAATAATTTATTTGGTAATAAAATATTGCAGCAAAATAGTGCGAGTTTCCTGAATTTTATTATTTTGATATTCTGCGAAATATGGTTGCTAAGCAACTAATAAATTAAAGAGCAAAGTAAAAAGAAATGCATTTTAAAATTTTTAAAAAATATGAAAATAAAATGTTTTATATTTCCCGAACAGATGAAAATTTCTTTCCCAGTAGCGTAGCTAAGGGGGGGCAAGGGGGGCGGCCGCCCCGGGCGCCGCTGCTAAGGGGCGCCAAATCGAGAGAGGTTTTTAACCGAAATTATTTCACATATTTTCACAATAAATAAAAATTGTTGACCTTTTTTATTGATGTGTGTATGAATTTTTTCTTTAGTGAAAATATTTTATTGTATCCAAATAATAAAAGAGAAATCTTCTATAAATGTTTAAAGCGATGCCTTAACACACTTTGTACCTTGCATGATTGCGTACCTGAAAAGGAGGTACAAAATGATTAAATGGGTGCGGGGCGTCAACTTGAAAGACGCTTTAAACAGAAATTATCTCACGTATTTTGACAATAAATACGGATTGTTGGTGGTTTTGTGTGTGTGTGTGTGTGTGAAGAAATGCTTTGAATAAATTCGGCAAAGGAGGGGGAGTGGAGAGATCTATTATGTGGCAATCGTGGATGGAGGCTCCTGACTGTCTCCAGCTTATAAAACGAAGGGCCATGTGGCTTCACATTTTGATATTATAAGAGCATTTATTTATTTCTCTATTAGTTTTCGCTTTCATTTTTGTGTTCTTAGCATTTCATCTGAATATTTTCGTGTAATGGGGCCTTCTCTGAACCAGTGCAAAATGAATTTAGTTGAAAGAACTGCAAGTAAATATATTATTTCTTCTTTATTGTAAATTCCATTTTTCTGTGGAAGTGGTATTGAGAAAAACAAAATAATAAAAAGTGGGCGACCTGCCTCAATTTTTCCCTTCTTAAAACGTATAAAAATCATAACAGGACTTTTCAGTCTTCCAAGTACGGTCAGTACAGATGACTGCGTGGAAATGGAGTAAAATCAAAATTATTCTCTTAGTTTTGTTTACTGTTAAATGCAAATAAAATTGTGTAATCTGTGTAGGAAAAAAATTGCAAAAGTTAAAAGTAGCAAAATGTCAAAAAAAAAAGGAACTGAGGAAAAAAATATTTAAAAAATTGAAACTCTGAATCATTTAAAGTGAAATATATCGATGCAGTAAAAAACCCTTTTCACACATTTAAAATCTTCGGATCTTTAGATAACTTTCCCAGAATATACTAGGGATGTCTAAATACATTTCTAAACAAAAATTGATTCGAAAATTGATATTTTTGGCATTTTTGCAAAGAAGATTACCTAGGCCCATTAAAGAGGAAATGTGCATTTTTATATTTCAAAGGTAAATTTTCTTCTATTATTTGAGTGACAGACAGTGTTGTTTTCATGATTAATCAGTCTTCTAATTTAAATTAATCAACAATAATAAAAGTAAAAAAAATATATTTTTTAAATTTCACTTTTATAAGCATTCCATATCTTAACAATCACACTTTGCAGGACTGCAATTCATGTAGTTCCAAAAACTTTTATGTTACAATACGTTAATTTGGCATGGGCCCCGACAATTGAAAATTCACGGATTTGATTTACGCTTGGTAGAAAGTGCGAACTGGTGATTTTATTACTATTATTTTTAATTATAATGTTTGCTCAGTTTATTTATTTATTTATTTATTATTTTTTTAAAGCTATGCAATAGAAAATAAAAGCATTATACCAATTATCTATTCAGAATTTCTAAACTGATTTCACAACGTATAGTCGTAATTTATTTAATGACAAGAGGGTTTTTCATTATAATCAAATAATCAAATTTTAATTGCTTAATAGGTGTATAGCCAACATAGTGAAAAAGTACCCAAACCAGGACTCAAACCCGGGTCTATAGCGCATTGACGTTCTACCAACTGAACCATTTGGGAACGGTACTCAGCATGGAACTTTCTCAGTATAACATGTTGGCAAGGCTACAAACGCAGCACAAGATGGAATATTTTCCGTGAGCCACCAACTTTGGGGCAAACACGAAATCAAAGAAAATCCAGCATCGATAATTGAATAAATTCATATTTAATACTTTGGAAAGTTTTCCATAGAAAATTTCACACGCCTTGCATTCATAATAATCAAATTTTAATTGCTTAATAGGCGTATAGCCAACATAGGGAAATTTTTCATTATTGCACCTTTTATTTTTTATTTATATTTTCTACATTTTAATCCTTAAAATATTTCATCGTTGCACTTATACAGCCAAATGGGATATTTTGGAAAGCTTGGTTTAGCGCATAATTAACTCGATTATTTTTGTAATTCGTAACAGTTGTAACCATAAAGATTATTTTTTGTCAATTTATCGTCTGTGGCTGGCTAAATACATGAATTTTTCATTTAGTTTTTTTTTAATACTTATATTAAGGATAAGTCACTAGAAATTTTAAGATAGATTTTTAACTTTATTTAGTAACATATTTATGTGATTTATACATGATTAATATTTCTATATAAATATTGTGGTTACGAAGAGCTTGATTTATTTATTAAAAGTTAAATAAAAAGTGTTGCAAATTTGATACACTTTGGCAGGGCTGTCCAACGCGGCAACCGCGGGCGCCATGACGCCCTTTGAAGATTTTCTAGGCGCCCCTTCTTTACGCCCCTCAATTTTTCTAGATTTTTTTTAAACAAAATTCCGTCTGCAAAGTTAATTTGCGTTAAAATAATTAACATTTGCATACTTTTTTTATTACAGGTGTTATTAAGGTTTTTGCCTCCTTTACATGCAAAAGTCCTTAAAATTGCTCCCCCCTTTTTTTATCCCCAAACCTCGGAAAAAATTAACGTTAAATTTACTATGATATGTTTTTTGTTAAATTTTTTAGATGAGCCAACTCCAACTTAGGACGCCAATGATTAACCACTGTACATACCATACCATTTTAATAACGCATACCACTTTGTCTGTGTATCCTGTAGACATGTGGGAATCACTATCACTGCTAAAGGGAAATAATATTCTTGCATTTTTCGAATCATATGAATAATGGCGCCCTTGATTATGTGCTACAAGCTAAGGTTCGCGCTGCCTCACTGAAAGGTTGGACAGGTCTGCACTATGCATTTAAGGTTTAAATATGCTTTAGTTTATAATTAAGTTCTTGAAATATTAAAATGATGTATTGTCATAGGAAATATACCTGCATACATAATTTTTATATGGTAGCCTATCAGTAAGTTACTGAAAAATCAATTAGATAATGTCATCTTTTCGTATAAAGAACAAGTTAAGTTTAATAAAAGAGTGTAATAAATAAAAATAAATTAATTCATTACGAATGAAATCTTTATTTATTGAATAAAGACACACAAGTAAAGAGATGTATTCGAAAGGTAAAAATAATGGTAATCATAGATAATTTTACAACTAAAATGTTTTTTCTAGATCTTAAGAAATATTTTTTAAAATAGAGAAAACTTTATAAAATTAATAAAAATTCATTAAAGCTACCATAAAAACGGGGCAGACTATATACCAAACTTTTGGGGGATTACTATATTGGAAATCAAATTCTCCGCTCGTTATATCCGGGATTTATTATAAGTCAGGTATGCTATTGCAGAGATCATCTACATACTTTTTATGGCTAAGCCTCAATATTATATTTTTATAGCCACAATATTATAAGTGTCGGGACGCAACCAAAGTTACACCGTTACTTTTAAACAACAAACTCATAAAGTTTGTAAATAGTTTTTTAGATTGTTTTTTAAACCAGAAATCACGATTAAAAGAAAGCAAAAAAGACAGAAAATAACGAAATTTCATCTGAATGGACAAAGATATATATCCATTTTTTTCTTTGTGATAATCAAAGTAAAAGTTTTACGGTAATAAAAATTTGCAAACAAGGTGTACCGTTGTAAAATTTTAAGATGTAGTTTTTATTGAAAATTATGAAATAGTTTTATGAAAGTTTTATTATTTAATAAAGCAAAATGAATTATTGTGATCCAATTGATAATGTGTTAAAAATGTTTGATTGAAAATTTTTTAAAGAAAATTTTAAAACTACACGTTTCCTACAATTTTTAACTTTTCGCAATATTTTTCTTTCATACTTCCCTTACAAATGTGCTCTATAACTGTAATGACCAGATTTTCAAAAAGTTAATTAGTTAAAATGTCATTACAAATTTTAAAATACAAAAAAAAAAATTACTTTTTACTTAATATTTTATTTTTAGAAACTAAACTAATTGTTCTACTAAAATTAATTTTACTAACTTTATTAACTTTTTAATTTTATGAAATGCACCTTAAAAAGTGTCAAGGAAAAAAAACGATGGTTGAAAAATTTAAATTCTAAAAGTGTATATAACTGTATGACGCGGTATTTGGCTAAATATCGCGAAATTTGCCGATAAAAGTAGGCCGCTTTACATGAAGTCATCTTGGACTAAAGCTAAGTGTTCACCTAATTCAGTATTGAAGCTAACTAGGAATCTTCGATAGTCAGGTTCACGCGATTTAGCTTCTTGTGTTTGAGTAAGATTAACTGAATTCTGAAAAACTAAGAAGAGAGAACTACCTTTTCCTCTCGGTACAAGCCGGAAGGACTTTTTCGCCTTTAGAAAAAAAAAATCGGTTATTTTTTTTATTTGTAGGGGGGGGGGGGGCGCAAAGTTTGTTCTTGCCCCGGGCGCCAAAAAATGTAGCTACGCCACTGTTCTTTCCAATAATTTAAACAATTAATTTCTAAATTCTAATGAATGTATCAGCAAATTTTCAAAGCTATTGGATATATTTAAAACCTCCTGATCCGTAGATAGCTCGTGTAATCTTTGGACTGTATTTCTAAGTAATAAAACTAATTAATCACTTCGCATTCAATAAAAACTTAACAATAATATTTATTTACAAGGAGAACAAAATTGACTGGCAGCGGTTGGTACACTGCGCTTACGTCTCAAAGAATACATATCTATTGGCGGGAATCCTCTCCGCGCATCCTCCAGACTTGAGCGCTCAGCAGCGCCCCCTGGATAACAAAATGTTCTACGGAGGAAACACTCCCCCGGGGATTGAAATGTAAATTTCAATATACATTCACATATAAATTTGAAAAAATTATAATATAAGAAAAAATTATAAGATATAACTACTTACATACACAATAATAATACAATCATAAATGCACTATAATTCTACATTACATATACAGAAATAATATATACCTTAAAAATTGCTTAAAGAAAGAAAGGAAATCTGTTACTGAACTGGTAATATACAGACATCTCTGACATTTCTCTTATAAATTCGCCCGTCTGGTAACCGTAAGGTTACCGTTCGTATTATATTGTCCCTTCCCTTAAAAATTTCAACTATCCTTCCAACCTGCCACTTGGTGGAAGGTAAATTTTCCTGCTTTATTAGTACTAAAGTTCCTTTCTGTACATCATCCTTTTTAAATTTCCATTTCCCCCTCTGCTGCAGATTATTTAAATAATCGCGCTTCCAAGCCTTCCAAATTTGCTGACTAAATTTGGTGATTCTCTGCCATTTTGCTAATCTATTTTCATTAATGTTATCTAATGGTGGTTCGGAGATCGAAGTGATAGGTCTACCGATTAAAAAATGAGAGGGTGTCAAGGTTTCAAAATTTTCGAAATCTGGGGACAGCGGGGTAAGGGGACGGGAGTTCAAAACTCCCTCAATTTCCGCTAGTATAGTAAGAAACTCTTCTAAGGTTAATTTTTGATCACCTATTACCCGTTTTAAATGAAACTTGAATGATTTTACAGCCGCCTCCCAGAGGCCACCAAAATTCGGGGATTTGGGGGGAATAAATTCCCATTTGATACCTTCATGGGTTAAAAAATTACACAATTCCTCATCTGGGAAACTAATCAGTTTATGCAATTTTTTCAACTCGATGTCAGCTCCGATGAACGTTTTCGCATTATCAGATAGGATTTTTGCATATTTCCCCCTTCTGCCAAAGAAACGTTTTAGACTAGCTATAAAAGCCTGAGTTGTGAGATCTGAAACAAAGTCCAGGTGTATTGCCTTGGTGCATAAACACACATACACTACGACATAAATTTTATTCAATACACACTTCCTTTGATTTTTAAATTTAATAGAAAATGGGCCACAGTAATCCAGACCTGTCATCGAAAATACAAAATTTGGTGTCACACGTTCTCCCGGCAGATCAGCCATCAATTGGGAACTGACAACAGGGTCCCAATTCAATTCTGTTTTCTATTCTTGAAGCATGTCACACATTTGTGAACAATGCTTCGGCAATTATTCCTGCCATTAAGTGGCCAAAATTTTTGTCTTACATGGAAAAGCAACGCTTGTGTGCCTAAATGAAAGTATTTGAGATGGAAGTAATCTAAAATAATATCCGTTAACTTATGATTGGCAGGCAAAACAATTGGAAACTTTGAGTTAAGCGGCAAATCTGCATGTGCTAAACGGTCGCCAACTCTAATTAATCCATCCTCTCCTACAAATACGTTTAAGGAAGATAATCTACTTTTATTGTGAACAGGCTTACCTTTTTCGAGACATTTTAATTCTTCCCTAAATTCCCCCCTTTGTGCTGACCGAATTAGAAACGATTCAGCCTCTCTCACCTCGTCGAGGGATAGTGGTCCACTTCTTCTCTTCAATCTATTATGACAGTTGAAGGTGAATCTAAAAATAAAACTCATTATACGAATTAATTTTACAAAATTATTAGTACATATGCAAAAATATGGTGAATTAACGGTTTTTCGTGAGAGATAGTTAATGTAACAAAATCATCGTTACTAATGTTCACGGAGTCTCTTTTTAGTTCATTTATATATATGTCCTTGTTAGGAATCACTAAAGTCTGGTCGTTGTTACACAGATCTAAGTCTTTCAAATACTCTGGTCCAGTCCACCATTTGGAACTCTGAACGAGAAGGTCACACTTGACACCTCTTGTTAGCAAATCTGCAGGATTCTCGGACCCTGCACAGTGAAACCACCTGGATGGGTCTGTCAGAGCTTGGATTTCCCTTACACGGTTCGACACAAATGACTTCCACCTGTTTGCAGAGCCTTTGATCCAGTACAAAACAATCTGCGAATCTGTCCACAAATACATAGATGATGGTCCCTTGCGGTCTAGTACCGTTTTTACTTCACAAGTTAAGCGTGCAGCAAGTAATGCTGCTAGAAGTTCAAGTCTAGGAAGTGACACTTTTTTCAATGGTGCCACTCTGGATTTTGATGTAATCAAATTTAAGGAAGATTCACTTAGTGAATCAATTTGTAGATACACGAAGCACCGTATGCTTTTGGGCTGGCATCGGCAAAGGTATGCAAAGTTAGGGTGTAATTGGAGTCATCGGGAAACTGAAAAATGTTCCTTTGAATTTTTAGATTTCTCAACTGGGGAAGTTCGGAACACCATTGTTTCCACGTCTTTGTAATATCGGAGGGCAGTTCTTCATCCCATGTTAAATTCCTACTCCACAGTTCTTGAAATAAACATTTAATTCGTATTGTATACGGAGAAATTAGACCCAGAGGGTCAAATATTCTACCTGCAACTTGTAATACAAAACGTTTTGTATTTTTTGCGTTACGCAAAAATTCGAGCAAATTATTAATATCTATCAAAAGTATATCTTGCTTGGGTTGCCACGATATCCCCAAAACTTTATGTATTGTACTATCCTCAAAAGGTTGTGGCATAGTACTAAATCCACGATTATCCCATATTTCCATTAACTGGTTGTTATTCGAAATCCACTTCCGTAAATTCATGCTAGCTTCCTTCATTATTTTATGAGATTGTTCCGAAATGTTCACCGCATCTTCGACTGTGTCTGTCCCGGTTATTAAGTCGTCTACATAAATACAATTGTGGAGTACTTCTGACGTTATCGGATATTCCGTTTCGAATTTATTAAGATGATGCTTAATTGTAGCAGATAGCAAAAATGGGCTTGAGTTCAAGCCAAATGTTAGGCGTAAAAATTTGTAGACGATAACATTAAATGCGTCATTGTCGACAGGATTCTTATCTATAAACAAGAATCTCAGAACATCCCTGTCCTTTTCGTTTATGGCAATTTGTAGAAAAGCCTTCTCTATATCTGCTAGAAAAGCAATTTTGTTTAGTCTGAAAAAAATAAATAAGTGAAAAATATTAGGGTTTAAATTAGTTCCTGCGTCAAGACAATCATTCAAAGACAATTGTCCTGCTTCATGGGAACTTGCGTCAAAAACTATTCGACATTTAGTATAAACACTATCTTCTCTAAATACTGTATGGTGCGGTAAGTAAAAAACTGGTTTATCTGAAGGGTTTTCTAAATTAGGTACACTTTCAATTATGTTCATCTCTAAATACTTATTCAAAATATTGCGATATTGTTCGTATAACTTTGTATCACGTTTCATTCTTTTTATAAGACCTGAGAGTCGCGCTTCGGCGGTTTTATAATTATTTTCTAAATGGTTCCAATCCCTTGTCCAAGGGAGACTGATTTCATATCTGTTATTTTCAAAACGCACAGTTTCATGAAATTTTTCTACAATTTTCTCGTTTTTAACACTGTTTGGGTCATCTTTAATTCCCAACGTCTCTAAGTCCCAAAAGGTTTTCAAATCTAATTTATCTTGATTTTCTATTAAATGACACGTAAATTTACTTTCATTTCTATCTTGTATTGTTCCACCCGCGATCCATCCTAAATGAGAATTTTGTAAAATTATAGAAGTTTTAGGAATTTTTATTTGACCAGCTAATAACAATTCGTAATATACATCTGCTCCTAATAACACTTAAATTCGCTGAGGTTCAAAAAATCTTGGGTTCGCGTAGGTTAAATTCTGTGGTAAGTGCAGATTAGAAATGTCTACGGTGCTTGAAGGGGTTAAATCAGTGATTTTAGGAACCAAAAACATGTTAGATAATTTTTTAAAACTTCTATCATTGTTGGAAATTTCTACGTTTATTCTGTTTTTAATTTTACAGACAGAATTATTTAATCCAGTAATTAATGACTTAACTTTATATTTTTGCAACCCTAACATATCTGCTACAGAAAACGTGACCAATGAGACATTACTGGTAGTATCTAAAATCGCAATACAAGGAAAAAAGAATCATTACTTCCCCTTAAATAAATCACTAACACGGAAATTTTACATAAAGCGACATAGAATTAATTTCAATTCATTTGTAAAATTTCTATCTGGCTTTTCCAGCGCAAAAATTCACTTTCGCGTAACATCTTGCCGTAAAGATATTTCTCTCTGGCTAGAGAGGTATTCTCTGCCAACTGCTCTCAGCAGTTACAAAATCGAATATCCTTCTAAAGGCCTCAAGTTCACATTCGTCGGTACCATGTCAAACTATCGAATGTGAAAAAATGCATTTTTCATATTCTGTGCCATTCTCTTATATTGTGTATGACACGTACGTTGCAAAATCGTCGCGTTTCTAGCTTACTTAGAACTTACTTGAAACTTAGAAAATGCAAATTTCAAACTATCGAATTTGCACATTTTTTTCCAAAAATTACCATGTCAAAGTGTCGAATACGGCAAATTCGATACTTTGCCGTAAATTTTTGTATTTTTTTTACTTTTTTAACCATTTGTACCATGTCAAACTATCGAATTTGAAAATAGTCACTTTGTAGGAAGGCAAAGAACTAAAACTTTTAATTATGGATTCAAAATTAACAGAATTGACGCATGTTTTTTATTTTAGTATAGAATGTTTTCTACTGAAAATGGAATGTGTAGCATTAATAGTTCATCTACAGGGGCACTCAAAATAATACTTTTACATTACCCTCAATTGGGGAAAAAACGTTCGCAGTGTATTTTAATGATGTTACTCGATTTCCACAATAATGAAATTGACATGCATATCTAAAGTGCATTAAAACATTTTTCATTTAGAATATAGTGCGCAACGCAAATTATTTATCATTTATTTACAGGGCCACTCAAAAGAATTCGGTTACATAATGGCGTACGGGAAAATGTTTGAAGCGAAATTTAATAATGTTAGAACACTATTTCAAACAAAATGAAATTGATATACGTAATTGAGGTGCACTACAAGATGCTTACTGTAGAATATGACGTGCATGCTTGCCATAGTTAATTTACAGGGGCACACAAAGTAACTCGGTTACAATGTTTTGTATTAACGATAATTGCTGGAAACCGTTTTTAATTAGGGTATGCTTTATTAAGTTTAACTCTTCGCATACTACGTAGTGTGTAAAAATTCCACAGATCGTACTATACAGGGGAATTCAAAAGAATTTGTAAGCATTAATTCGTATGCGTCGTAAATTACATAAACAAGGTTTTTAACTCTTTTTCGGAATTTTGTGCGGAATTTTATTTTTCTAAGAGATGTTTGTAGAATATAAATAAATTCATAATATACAGGGCTACACAAAGAACTGGGTGCATTGCGGGCTAGGAATGGTAATTTCTAGAAGTGCGTTTTTAATAGTGTAATGAGTTTTTTGCTTGAATATAAATGTTACCATATTATGTGACGTGTAAAAAAATCTGTAGATAATATACAGCATTTATAACGCATTACAGGGACACTCAAAATAATTTTGCTACACTACGGTTAATGGGGAAAAAGCGTTTGTGGTGTACTTTAATGGTGTTACACTATTTAAAACATACTGATACTGATATGGATTTATCAAGTGCACTAAAACATGTTTTACGCAGAATATGGTGTGCAAGTCATTTTTCATATATTTACAGGATCACTCAAAATATTTTGGTTTTAAAATAATCTATGGTAAAAAAATGTTTGAACCGCATTTTAAAATAATGTTACACTATTTCAAACATAAGGAAATTCATATACGTAATTGAGGTGTAATACAAGATGCTTACTGTACAGTATGACATGCGAGACAGTTACCGTAAATTTACAGAGACACACAGAGGAATTCAGTTACAGTGCTTATTCTATTAGTGATAATCGCTGGAAGTGGGTTTTCAATTATTGTATGAGTTTTTCAGTTTAACTATTTACATACTACGTGGTATGTATAAATTTTATAGATCATATACAGGGCAACACAAAAGAATTTGTAAGCATTACACCGTACGGGCATGAATTGCTTAAAGGTGGATTTTAATTGAGTTATGTAATTTCGAGTTGAATTAATATTTAGTACTAAGATATGTTTGTAGAATATAAATAAATTCATAATATACAGGGCCACACAAAGAACTGGATACATTACCGGCTATGGATGGTAATTTCTACAAGTGTGTTTTAATAGTGTAATGAATTTTTTTGTTTTAATTAAATTTTACCATATTATACGATATGTATTAAAATCTGTAGATAATATACAGGGCTGTACAAGAGAATTCGAGTACGCTTCCGTTTATTGTCAAAAATTGCTAAAGGTAGAAAGTGCCAACTGCGTTTTGTTACTAAATTTCCGCATACTTATAGATTATAGATTACAGATTATAGATTATAGGTTACATACCAATCTGTAGATCATTTACAGAACTTCACAGATCCATTCAACTACTTTTTCGGCTGTGGACGGTAATTGCTAGATAGTAATTGTTTTTATGTAAAGACTTTTACGAAATTATTTACTTAAATATCTTCTCTCACCTTATTAAATGATAAAGTTTCGTTATAGTATTCTGGAAGTGTTGGTAATTACTGCGTAATCTGTGCTTGACGCAAGATTTTTCTTCCTTTTAGGTAGATTTCGTAAGAAATACTACCTATTACATTCTCCCCTAAGTTGGAATTTTTGAAAAATTTTTGCAGATCTACGCCGTTCATGACTCCCAGAACCCAAAACCACCCCCAGTTCAAAACTTTTTATATCTATCTATCTATCTATCTATCTATCTATTTACCTATGTCACTTTTTATGGACACGATAACTGCAATAATTCTGCACAAATCTCTTCCAAACTGATACATAAAATCAAGTGGCATAAAACCTCGGTCATGTTCGTTAATGGGCAAAATCAAACCAGGGGGGGGAATGGGGGGGGGCTTTTTGTGAAAACAGAAAAAATGCCATAATTTCTTAATTATGATACGTATCGAATCCGTTATTACTTCTAGGAAAAGGACCGAAAATTTATGCATGACAGATTTTTGATATAATTAAAAATGGCCCCAAGGGGGGGAAAAAGGGGGGTTTTAGAAGAAAAAAAATCATAGCTTCGTCAATTCACAAGATATCAAATCCGCGTAAATTTATTATTAATCCTCTTAATATTATCTAAAACTTTTATACTTGCAAGTTTTTTATAGGACCAACCTTTATAGCAAAAAAAAAAAAAAAAAATTCCTGCCGGCTCCGCCAGCAAACAAGTTAGGTTTCGAAATGGGCATTCCCAAATGACGCATCATGGCAAAAAGGTCATTTCTTCAGCAATTCCCAACAAACAGGTTCCCCACGGTCTGCGTTTTCGAAATCTACCTGTGCCTGTAAGCCGAGCCGTCAGGGATTTTTTTTTATTTTTAATTTATCTTCTATAAGGATGGAAACCCGGTTAGTCTGATGTTGCGAGAAAATACAGAAATCATCTAACGGGAAAGTGCATTTGACAAATAGCGTGACTTTAAAATATATCGTTGTTAAAATAATGCATTTTTAGTGACTAAAATCTTCAGAATTTTTCTATAATTGAATGAAACAACACTTACTTTTCGAATGTAAATTTTGTTATTTTCATTTAATCTATAGGTTAAAAATAATTTTTCATACATTGTAACAATTTTAATGAAATTTATGTATATTATTTTCTATTGTTTTTTATGTCGCAGTTGTTTTTAATTTAATAAACTTTAACAGTTGAACATACTTATATTCCATCAAATTAAAAGTTGTCTGCGGTAGATACTGATTTGGAACTCTAAAATCAGATTATTTTTTTCCTTTTTTGTTCTGTAAAGTTATTTTTTCACAACTTCTCTAACACTAATAACTTAACAAGAAAGAACTAAGCCTAAAATTTCCTCTACATAAATAAAATCATCTGAAAACAAAATTAA
Source organism: Maratus michaelseni (assembly GCA_963931845.1). Lineage (NCBI taxonomy): Eukaryota > Metazoa > Arthropoda > Arachnida > Araneae > Salticidae > Maratus > Maratus michaelseni. Next base: position 338,387,530 of record OZ007588.1, read on the forward strand.
ATGACAAATTGTTCGTTCTTGAGATATATTTATCACGGATATCGTGAAAAACAGAGCATAGTAGCGACACCTGTTGGCAGGTTTACACCCAAAACCAATAATGATCTATTTATGTCAAGGTATAACAAAATACGAAATTTGGTGAAAGTGAATTAGTTTTTAAGATATATCTATGGCGAAAGTCGTGAGAGTGCAGAGAAGCGCTACCTGTCGGGCGACTTACGCTAAACCTTAACCAGTAGAAATTTATGTGAACGTCTACGTCTAACTGAATCTGAAGTTTAATGAAAATCCGCGTATTACTTCTTGAGAGAGAGCTATTGTGAAAATCATGAAAAATGCAGCGTAGCAGTCATCACTTGTTGGGCGATTTAGACAAAAATTAACCTGCACCAATTTATATAGAGGTCAAACTGAATCTGCAGTTTTATGAAAATCCGTGCATTAGTTCTTGAGATATATCTATAACGGAAATCGTGAAAAATGCAACATAACAGCGCCACCTGTTGAGCAATTTACACCAAAAACTAATCAGCACCATTTTATATCAAGGTCTAACTGAATCTGAAGTTTAATGAGAATCCGTGGTTTAGTTCTTGAGATATTAGCTATCACGGGAATCGTTAAAAAGACAGTATAGCAACGTCACCTTTCGGGCGATTTATACCAAAATATAATAAGAAACAACTTATGTCAACATCTAACTGAATATAAAGTTTGAGGAAAATACGTGTATTAGTTCTTGAGATAGAGAGTCTATTTCGGAAATCGTGAAAAATACAGCATAGCAGAGACACCTCTTGGACGATTTACACCGAAAACTAATCAGCGCTAATTTATATAAAGGTCTAACAGAATCTCAAGTTTTAGTAAGTTCCGTCCTTTAATTCCTGATACAAAACGCCCAAAAATTTTTGTCAAATATTACAGACACACAGACAGACATTTTTTTAAAAGCAATAAAATCGTGTTCTGGACCTTCTAAAACGTATAAATCCGTCGAAAACGGAATTCGAGTTTTTTTCACGAATCCAATACTTTCTTCTTGTAAAGACAGAATAAAGTAAAAAAAAGAAAATCATGCATCAAGCATAGAATATGAAACACTTTCCAACACTAACTTTAATAAGCCTTCTCTGTGCAATAAGGTAAATAAGGTATCCAAGTAAACATTTTAGAAAACGCAAAACACATTTAAAAACCAGTTTTCAGAAATTACAGGCCATAGCCAAAAAAGTACTTAGAATTATTTTGTGCAGCCCTGTATATAACATATAGATTTGTATTATATAGTATGGTACAATTTAGTTTACTAAGAAAACACATAACGTAGTTGAAAATTCACCATCAGAAGTTTCAACCAGTAGACGAAAACATATTTGGATTCTTTTGTACTGCCCTGTATACTATCTTAAGATTTTTATATACGACACATAATAAGCTAAAGTTAAATTCAGGCAAAAATTCTCTGAAAACTACTGAAATCACACTTCTGAGAAATTGTCATACATAGGCGGCCATGTATCCAGTTCTTTACGTGGCCCTGTATATAATTTTATTTATATTCTACAAACATCTCTTAGTAGACTAAATATATTGCACGTTCAAAATGTCTAACTCGATTAGAAAAAACCTTTAAGAAATTTACGCTGATACACAGTAATGCTTACGAATTCTTTTGTGTAGCCCTGTATATAATCTATAGCATTTATACATATCACATAGTATTCAAAAATTTAGTTAAACGCATTACCTAACAGAAAGCGCATTTCCAGAAATTATAGAGATAATACATCGGATACAGTACTGTATCCGAAATATTTTGTGTGTCCCTGTAAATGAACGATAAATACTATGCACATCATATTATACAGCAAGTAACTTGTAGTAAATGTATATCAATTTCATTATATTACAAATAGTGTAACATAATTAAAATGCACTGCAAACAGTTTTTCCCCGTAAAAAATATGTAACCGAATACTTTCATGTGGCCCTGTAAATAAATGATAAATGCTTTTACACTCCATATTCTAAGAAAGCATGCCTTAGTGTACCTTAGAAATTCTTAACAATTTTAATATGTTTATAATAGTGTAACATGATTAAAATGCCACCGCAAACGATTTTTTACCATAGACCATAATAAAATGGAATACCTTTTAGTTTCCCTGTAAACTAATTAATTATAAGTGCTACACGTGCCATATTCGAAAGTAAGCATCTTGTAGTGCACTACAGCGATGTATATCAATTTCAATATAGTTGAAATAGTGGAACATCTGTAAAATACACTGCAAAGAATTTTCCCTACAGACCATAATGTAACAGTATTCTTTTGAATACCACTGACATGAAGTATAAGCGCTATACACTTCATTGTGAATATCGAGCAAGCCCTAATAAACATCCATAACATATATCAATTCTATGGCAATCCGAGTACATTTACGCGTGTTAGAGAACGGACAGTCGGCAGAGAGACAAATCGGATTCATAAACACTTTTCAACTATGTCGGAAAGTGTTAAAAATCATGCGCGAATCATGCTACGAAACACTTTCCAGCACTAGAATATTTTAACAAAGCGTCGCAGTTTATTAAGGTACATTATGTACCTAAGTAAACATTTTAGAAAACACATAACACGCGGAAAACCAGATTTCAGGAATTATCTAACCATAATCCTTAAAATTACTCCAATTCTGTTGTGTAGCCCTGTGTTTGATCTATAGGTTTGTATGTATCCTACATTGTATGTTAAACTTTAGTTTAGTAAGAAAACGTATAATAGGTTGAAAATTCACATTCAGAAATTTCTACCAATAGATGAACACATACTTGAATATTGTGTACAGTCCTGTATATTACCTACAAATTTCTATATAAACCACATAAGCTAAAATTTAATTCAGGCTAAAATACGCTTAAAACTATATACTGAAATAACATTTCCAGAAATTATCCTCTATAGGCGTTCCTGAATCCAGTTCCCTGTATATGATTTTAATTGTATTCTACAAACATATACTAATAATTTGGAAATACAATAACACAATTAAAGAAAAGAAAACACCCAGTTAAACTGACGGCATTGAGCTCACAGGCTATTCACACTAACTAAATTATATTCTTATTTCCAAGAATTTGAAATAAGCCCTCGAAAAATGAAAAAATCGACAATATATTAAGGGGGAACCATCCCCCGTTTCTCCCCCTTATAATTAACCAATGAACCACTAAAACTAATCAGAGAAGCGCCTTACCACAAAGAACCTATATACAAAATTTGAAGAAAATCTGATAATTCTGCATGAAGAATCCATTTATTTAAATTAAGGGGGTTAGCCCCCCCGTCCCCCCTTTATACTTAACCAATGAACCCCAAAAATTAATCAGGGAAGTGTCTTACCACAATGAGCCTATATACGAAATTTGAAGTAAATCGGATAATTCTGCATGAAAAACCCATTTATCTAAATTAAGGGGAGTTAGCCCCCTTCCCCCTCCTTTACACTTCACCAATGAACCCCCAAAACTAATCAGGGAAGCCCCTTACCACAATGAGCCCATAAACAAAATTTGAAGAAAATCGGATAACTCTGCATGAAAAATTCATTTATCTAAATTAAGGGGGAAGGATTAGACCCCCCCCCCTATTAGCCCCTTTATACTTAATCAATGAACCCCCAAAACTAATCAGGGAATTGCCTTACCACAATGAGCCTATACAAAATTTGAAGTAAATCGGATAATTCTGGATGAAAAACCCATTTATCTAAATTAAGGGGGGGGGGTAGCCCCGTTCCCCTCCTTTACACTTCACCAATGAACCCCCAAAACTAATCAGGGAAGCCCCTTACCACAATGAGCCCATAAACAAAATTTGAAGAAAATCGGATAACTCTGCATGAAAAATTCATTTATCTAAATTAAGGGGGGAGGATTAGCCCCCCCCCCCGTTAGCCCCTTTATACTTAACCTATGTATGGTAAAGATACCATATATATCTTTTTCAAAAATTAAGAAATCTATGTTTTAAGTATTTTATTAAATATATTTTCCCTTTTCTACATTATCGTATTTTATATACATTCCCGGCTGTTAAAACGCGCACCCTTTTTATCATTCTCTTTCAACGATAACTTTTAGTCAAAATCATACATATTGTTTGTAAATTACCATTAACGTACTTTATTCGGTCTCCCACATATCAAAGAAAATGAAATTATACAAGGCATAAAATGTTTCCTTTCTCATGGTAAGTTTTGACTTCATAATGAATCCAGATGTTAATCCCGTCATACTGACGCCTTATAACATATTTCTAAAATATCTTTCCTGCATTTTCTCAAAACAACTAACCATCACAATTCTATTTCACCCTCTTTTATTGCCAAAGTGCAATCTTCGCCAATAAAGATTTCCCTACCACTGACGTCAAGTATGAAGTTGATTTGATGTATATGTAACGGTTACAATTCCCACGCAAAAATACAATACTCTTGGCTCTAAAAATGTAAATGGTTTGGCGTATTTTCAACGCACGCTGTCATTATCAAAAAGTCACTTTCCTCTCTAATCTCAGCCGATGTAACATCTAAAATGATCCGCCCCTTTGGCCGCCCTTATGGTACTCTCCCAAAATATTTTCCACTTTTTAAAATTCGGATATGCAGCCTCAGTTCTCGATATTCTTACTTCGCTCCTCTGTCGAAAATTTGGATTGTCACCCCATCATACAAGATGTGATTTCTCATACCCGTGGATTATTAACTGTGGAATAACTTCATGGATATGTCTTCTTTTCATCTTTTTAAAATAAAGAAAAGATGTTTGTCAAATTCGTCTTGATTCTTCCTCGTCGAAACAAAACTTTTCCAGTTCTCAACAAGATGTCGTCAACTTGAGTTATCGCGGAACAACATACAAAAAATCACTATACGTCACTCGGGACCTAAGTGCATATGTCCCACCGAAAACATTTTCCCCATCGTTTTTCTGTGCTACTACAATCTTCGACCTTTCCTATACTCCAAACCATTCTTGATTCTACTCCGAAGTTTCCTTTCTCATGGTCAGTTTTGACTTCATACTGAATCCATATGTTAATTCCGTCTGACTGACGCCTTATAACATATTTCTGAAATATCTTTCCTGCATTTTTCTCAAAACAACTAACCGCCAAAATTCTATTTCACTCTCTTTTTTTGCCAAAGTGCAATCTTCGCCAATAAAGATTCCCCTACCACTGACGTCAATTATGAAGTTGATCTGATGTATATGTAACGGTTACAATTCCCACGCACACTTCTCATGGTATGTTTTGACTTCATATTAAATCCAGATGTTAATCCCGTCATACTGACGCCTTATAACATATTTCTGAAATATCTTTCCTGCATTTTTTCAAAACAACTAACCGCCAAAATTCTATTTCACTCTCTTTTTTGCCAAAGTGCAATCTTCGCCAATAAAGGTTTCCCCTACCACTGACGTCAATTATGAAGTTGATCTGATGTATATGTAACGGTTACAATTCCCACGCAAAAATACAATACTCTTGGCTCTAAAAATGTAAATGGTTTGGCGTATTTTCAACGCACGCTGTCATTATCAAAAAGTCACTTTCCTCTCTGACCGCAGCCGATGTAAGATCTCTAAAAATAATCTGGCCCCTTGGCCACCCGATAGTACTCTCCCAAAACACTTTCCCACTTTTTTTAAAATTCGGATATGCAGCCTAAGTTCTCGATATTCTTACTTCGCTCCTCTGTCAAAAATTTGGATTGTCACCCCATCATACAAGATGTGATTTCTTGTACCCGTGGATTATTAACTGTGGAATAACTTCATGGATTTGTCTTCTTTTCATCGTTTTAAAATAAAGAAAAGATGTTTGTCAAATACTTCTTGATTCTTCCTCGTCGAAACAAAAACTTTTTCCAGTTCTCAGCAGGATGTCGTCAACTTGAGTCATTGCGGGAAACAACATATGCAATTCACTATACGTCACTCGGGACCTAAATGCTTATGTCCCACCGAAAACAATTTTCCTATATTTCAGATGCCTACAAATTCTTCGACCATTCCCATACTCCGAACCATTCTTGATTCTTTTCGATACTATGAACCCCCAAAACTAATCAGGAAAGAACCTTATCACAATGAACCTATATACAAAATTTGAAGAAAACAGGATAATTCTGCATGAAAAAACCATTTATCTAAATTAAGGGGGGGTTAGCCCCCGTTCTCCCCTTTATAGTTAACCAATCAACCCCAAAAACTGATCAGGGAAGCACCTTATCACAAGGAACCTATAAATAAAATTTTAAACAAAGCGGTTATTTCTGTCAAGAGTTATCGCGTTACGTGCATACGTACATACATACATACATACAGAACGGGTGGGCACATTAGCTCTCAGGCTTTGATAGCCTGTGAGCTAAAACACCTTTAAGAAATTCAGAATCATACTTTCTAATGCTTACGAATTATTTTGCATAGCCCTGTATATAATCTGTATAATTTATACACAAGTAGTGTGCAAATAGTTAAACTTAAAAATGCATACCGCAATTGAAAACGCACTTCCTGCAATTATCGCTAATAGACCGCACTGTAACCGAAACATTTTGAGTGTCCCTGTAAATGAACGATAATTGTCGAAATCATTCTGTGGTTCCCCACCCCTCTATTTTTGTGTTATTTATTTGTTTTCTTATATTTATATAAAATTTACATAACGCCTAAAATAGGTTTTTTCATTAACCAATTTACCAATTTACTAAAGCTCATTTTGTAAATTATTAAAAAAATTGTTAATTATTTTATATTGAATATGTAAATACAAAAATTTTACAAGTCAAACTATCGAATTTAACATATTCGCTATTTTGACTTGTAAAATTTTGCAAAAAACAGAGAAAAGTACAAAATTTTACAAATCAAACTATCGAATACGGCATATTCGCTACTTTGAGTTGTAACATTTTGCAAAAACTGAGAAAAGTACAAAATTTTACAAGTCAAACTATCGAATACGGCAAATTCGCTAGTTTGACTTGTAAAATTTTGCAAAAAACTGAGAAAAGTACAAATAAACATAGCATTTCAAAGTATCGAATGTGATTTTTTGGCGAATAAAATTAGCCAAATGATTTATCTCGATAGCAAGCTTAAATAGGATATTAAACAGTACAAGAACTATATAACAATTAGTTACTTCCGCCAAGCGCTGATTTTAAATCCATAATTAAAACAGTTTTTTTGCCTTCCTGAAAAGTAGCTATTTTCAAATTCGATAGTTTGACATGGTACCGACGAGACGGAATTTCAAGTGTTCTTGATGGTCGAAGCCTGGATTCAAGTGCTACAAATATATAGTGTAATAAACGTCTTTATATTGTCAGATCATAGGATGCGATAGAGAATTATAGTCTCTTTAAAATGTTTTACGTGCGCACATCTGGAAACTTGCTTTCAGTTTTACTTTGAAGGAGGTAATATCTAACAGTCATTATATACCTCGTATTCTCATCCATTTAGTACAATTAGTGAGTCATTTAGACATAAAGCTTTACAGCTTAGCCTCCTAATGCTGTACAGTGTGCATCTATAACGGATATATTTATTATTTATAAATTTAAAAGTCGTCAAGAAAAGAAATATTAAATAGTGTAACAGATAATTTTTCATTTTTAGATTATAAAAGGTTTGAAGAAATTAGCGAAAATGTTAGTTAATCAAATCTATCTTAAAATAAAGCAACCGTAATTTGCTTTAGACTGCTTTCTAACGAATCTGCAATCTCATCGCGGCTTATAAAGCTTGCACATGAAGTTAAATTTTAAGAAGCATGAAAATATTCTGAGCACGAATCTTTTACCATGCCAGGAAATTTATAAAGAGATAAAATAAACTGTTGATATATAATAATAAATGCTCTCACTTATTTAGTATTGAACCCGCGAGCTTCGATTGTAAGTTTCTCCTATTTGTAGAAAGTCAGGCTGTACTGATCCATGGATATAGCAAGTTCTCGAAAATTGACAGCAATTCTCATTTTTAACCGACTCAAAAAAGGAGGAGGTTATTAACCGAATCAAAAAAGGAGGAGGTTATCAATTCGACGTGTATGTATTTTTTTTTTTTTTTTTTTTGTATGTTCACCGATTACTCCGAAACTATGTGTCCTATTTATGTGATTTTTTTTTTTATTCGAAAGAGAATACTCTCGAATTGGTACCATTTCAATTTTATGAAAATTGGTTCAGTACTTTTTCAGAAATTCAACAAAAACGAAAAAAAATAAGCATTTTAAAAATAGTTAATTTGTTGGGCAGACGACTTTCATTTAATATCCTAAAATATTCTATTACGTGAATTTGCAAATAAAAAGACTGACATACAGTGTCTCACAAAAGTGATGGGACACTTGTGCTTTATAAAAAGAAACTGCAATAAAATAAATAAACAAACATGTGCAAAAATTTTTTGGGTGTGTTTCATATTTAAAGTTAGTAACAATTATTACATAACATACATTTTGTCAAAATATTAAAATATTAATTTAGTAAAAATACAATTGTTCAGAACGGAGCAAAAAATGGCTCACATAAGTGATGGGACACTTACTTTTCCATCAAATATTTATCCACAAATTTTACTTTTTAAAAGGTTTTAATATTTTGTTGGATTTCCTTTTACTTTTAAAACATGATTTAATCTTTTTGGGATGGATTCGACTATTTTTTTTGTGATTTCTGGAGTGATTTTACCCCATTCTTCTTGAAGCACCGATTTTAGTTGTTGTTTTGAAGAAATGGTGTGTTTGCGAATTCTTGATTCCAATTCTTGCCAAATATTCTCTATGGGATTTAAGTCTGGAGATTGTGGTGGTGTTTTTATTATTTCAGGACAGTTATATAGCAGCCAGAGTCTAACGTTCAGAGCAGTGTGCTTGGGGTCATTGTCCTGGTAGAATTTAAAATCGTTATGAAGGTTCAATTTTCGTGCTGAAGATTTCAAATTTTGCTTTAAAATATCAATATACTTGTACTGATCCATTATACTGTCAATAAAAACAAAATTACCAACTCCAGCGGACGACATACACCCCCATACCATAACTCCTCCTCCACCATGTTTTACTGTTGGTACCAAGTTCTGTTTGCGAAGTTCTTCCCTGGGTTTTCTCCACACCAAGATTCTACCGTCAGAACCAAATATATTAAATTTACTCTCATCAGCAAATATAACTTTATTCCAGTAATCAGAATTCTTATTTATGTTGGATTTTGCGAAAGCTAGTCTGAGTTTTCTATTCTTTTCACTTACGAAGAATTTTTTCCTGGCTACTCTACCGTGATATCCAGCAGATCGAATTACCCTTCTAATAGTTTCAGGATTAACAATTATTCCATATAATGCTTGTAAATCAGCAGCAACTTTTGAAGCACTAATTCTTGGATTTTTTTTAATATTTCGAACGATAATTCGCTTTATTCCATTGGATAGCTTTGATGGTCAGCCAGGTCTTCTTTTATCCTGAATCATATGATTCTTTTTATATCGTTTAATGATATTGAAAACTGTTGAACGACTCAAGTTAACTGTTTCAGCAGTTTTTCTAATAGATTTTCCACGTTCAATATGCAAATTAATAACTAATTTTCGAATTTCAGGCGAAGTTTCTTTTCGTTTAGCATTCATGACTACACAGAGCTAAAAAACACAAAAATTCCAAAACAAACTGGAGAGAAATACTGCAGACGATTTTATAAATTATTGCCAATTGCTTTTAAGTAAAAATAAAACCCCAAAAAATATTTTTATTGCTTATTTCAGGCGATTTTTGTTGCATATATAATGGTGTCCCATCACTTATGTGAGCTATTTTTTGCTCCGTTCTAAACATTTGTATTTTTATTAAATTAATATTTTAATATTTTGACAAAATGTATGTTATGTAATAATCTTTACTAAATTTAAGTATGAAACACACCCACAAAAAAAATGTGTACATGTTTTTTTAATTTATTTGATTAGTTTCCTTTTGTAAAGCACAAGTGTCCCATCACTTATGTGAGACACTGTATTTAAATCAGCTTTAACTTATCGGATTATAATTCTGCATAAATAAATTAAAGAAGGGGATTAGTCACTGCCCCCCCTCTTTATACTTAACCAATGAGCGCCTTATCACAATGAACGTATATACAAAATTTTAAGCAAATCGGATATTATCAAGAGTTATTACGTTCGGGTCACCAGTATTTGGGCAGACGACTTTCAAGTTGCAAATAATAAAAAGACTGATATATTTAAATCAACTTTAATTTATAGGATTTGTTTTCATAGAACAAACTTTTTAAGATCCAAACAAAAACTAAAACTTTTGAGTGTTGCCAAATTTGAAAAGCAAAATTACATAAAATTGTGAATTGGATGAATATAATACAACGTACGGATAAAAACTATAAATTATGCCACAACAAATCTACTTTTGAATCTTTTAAAAGTTCCATTGTTGCAGTTTCACAGCGGTTTGGCATATTTTGACGAGCGTTTGTTGGCGCATAATTAAATACATTGTTGTTTCAACTCCCATACAAATGTACGAGTTACAGAAAATATTTAGCGATTTATCACCTGAGGCACACAAGTTGGAAACTGCCTTTAAAATACCCAATTATCTATATTATATTATACAATACAGTTGTATATAAATGCTTCTGCAATTGTCTTTTAATATTTCTACTACATAATATTAACTATACAGTGACAATATATGAAAGAAAGAAAGAAAGGGTTACTCCGAATAGTATTATAAGCGACATTGTTAGCGCAGTGTATTTACCTTGTACGAATCGTAAAAATCAATACACATTAAGCACCGAAATCAGTGAGTTACGCAGTTATCGAAACTGTAGTATACAGCCCGATTATGACACATTATCCAAGACGATTAGGTGAGAATAATGATAATTTTTCTAATCTTCCGTAATCGAGTCTACTGCCAAGGTTAGCGTGAAATAAAAAAATTATTAGCAACAATATGGTTTAATGTTAACATAGATATCATTAAAGGCTTTAAAGACATTAGATGAGAATAATGATAATTTTTCTAATCTTCCGTAATCGAGTCTACTGCCAAAGTTAGCGTGAAATAAAAAATATATTAGAAACAATATGGTTTTATGTAAATATAGATATCATTAAAGGCTTTAAAGACATTAGATGAGAATAATAATAAATTTTCTAATCTTCCGAACTCCAGTCTACTGTTGTAAATATAGATATCATTAAAGGCTTTAAAGACATTAGATGAGAATAATGATAAATTTTCTAATCTTCCGTAATCGAGTCTACTGCCAAGGTTAGCGTGAAATAAAAAAGATATTAGCAACAATATGGTTTAATGTAAATATGGGTATCACTAAAGTTATAAATAAATAAATAAACTTTTTAACCAAAAAAAGAACCGACTTCAAAAACTACTAAAAAGCGAAAAATAAACTTTTTAATCAAAAATAGAACCGACTTCAAAAACTACTAAAAAGCGAAAAATAAATTTTTTAACCAAAAATAGAATCGACTTCAAAAACTACTACAAAGTAAAAAATATTTTTTTTAGATAATAGTTAATAAGAAATTAAATTAAGAACATTGTATTTACTATGCACATATTATTATATTTATGTATACATTAATCTGATTTTTTGGAGTCGGTGCCAGCCAAGCCAAGTACAAAATTCAAAACAAAATATCCAATATAAATCGTAACACGCGTATAAATTATATCTACATAAATACGAGACAATAATAAAAAAAAAAATACATATAACTCTTCAAATGGTAGAAAATACAATGATTTAATTGATTAACTTCCAAAGCAATGTTTGTCGACATATATAGTTGCTAATCTCATTTGAAAATCCACATTTATATAACATCAGATGAAATGTTTAAAAATGGTAACATGGCTTTAATTTGGCTTGGCTGGCACCGACTCCAAAAAATCAAATTAATGTACATAAATATAATAATATGCATAGTAAATACAATGTTCTTAATTTAATTTCTTATTAACTATTATCTAAAAAAATTATTTTTTACTTTGTAGTAGTTTTTGAAGTCGGTTCTATTTTTGGTTAAAAAATTTGTTACACTATTTTATTTAACTAAACTTGGTTTTTGTATGTAAAGAAGGAATTTTGTATTCGATTTTTAACTAGAGTTGCAAAAATCCGGTTTATTCCCAGGTTTATTTCTAATAGACCCGGTTTATTCCCATGTTTATTCCCAGGTTTAAACCGGGTTTTTTCTAGCCTTTGCAACTCTATTTTTAACTCATGTTTTGGTATTGCTAGAATTATAAAAATTATGTTAGGGCAAAACAAGGGAAATTTCATTTGTGGCCAGTGGCCATTAGTAGAAATTTTATTAGTGGCCACTTCTTTAGGTTCGTTCGTAATTATATAAATACGTAGCACCTATTGTCGTCGTCTGGTCCATCCGTCTGTCTGTCTGTCCGTCCGTCCGTCCGTCCGCATATAACAACGCAAAAACTACCCAATCGAATGGTTTGAAATTTAAGATATATTATCTCTGCAGAATGTTGTCGAGACATTTCAAATTTTATGAAAATCGAATCAAAACTTTAGACGATATTAATAAAAATATTTATTAAGAAATTTGAATTTTTTAAAAAGAAATCGCTGCTTTCTTGTTAGAGGAGCTTCCGAGGTTTAATCGTCAAGCGACCGAGATACTTACAGTGTCTCACATAAGTGATGGGACACTTGTGCTTTACAAAGGGGCTGTTCAGAACAGAAGATCAGGCGGCGCGCGGGCGATGGAGATTAAAATATCGAGTGAGTCAACACTGAATGAAATTGAAAGGCCTGCGTTCGTTATCATTGATTTGGACATCCAAATGAATGATAATGATCACGGTCCTTCATTTGACTAATTAGCGTATTTTAATGATATTTTGTTAAATTAAGAAGTGAACTTGGTGGCCGAATGGTTAGAGCACTGCTCTTGAGTCTGGAGGTTGCGGGCTCGATCCCCCAAAATTTCTGTTTGATTTTTCTGTTTTTTTTTTTTTTCATTTAAAAATGTTTAATCGGTTGCTTTGTATTTTTCATGATTAATGGAATATATTTTATAAAAGCAAAATTTGATATTATTAACAATTACTTATTTAATTAAATACGACAAATTCAGCTATTTTACGATTAAAATTTTACATTACAGTGTCTTTTAATATTTAAACATTATTATTATTATTATTTTCTTTTTAGCAAATGTAAAATAAGAAATGAAAATATAGTCAATTTGCACGAATTTCTCCATGTTTTTATAATGAGTACTTTAACAGTGAATTTTTAGTACGAATAGAATGCAAAGCATATTTTACAATGTAAAAAATATTATAAAAATAAAATGTAAAATATTACATTATTTAAACTAGAAATATCAGTACCTATTTTTGTAAAGAGGTAAAATACATGTGGTTTACCTTCTAGTTTCGTAATGAATATAAATAAAATATAGTTAGAATGTTTATAAATTTTCTACTGAATGTGCAAGTATTTTAGCATTTGTTTCTCGTGTTTTATGATGTTTATTGCAATATAATAAATAATGCAATTTACATCGAAAAATGAATTTCAAGAAAAATAAATTTTTAGAAATTAATAATTATGTTTCAACAAGGTTGTTATCGAAAAATATATTTTAATAAAATGTTTAAAAGCTTTTTTATCAAATTTTAACAAAGATTTTATTTTACTATTATAAATAAAGAAAGAAATCTTTTAACATATGTTAAAAGATTTATCGTAAATCAAGGTCGTGATACCAACATATGTTGGTATCACGACCTTGATTTATTAACATTCTATTTATCCCAAAAAATATAAAGCAACTGATAAATAATTTTTAAATTAATAAAAATAGGTGAAGAAAATCGGAAATAAACGGCGAGCATTCACTTTGTATCCATACTTTTCAGGTTCATCTGTGTAGGACAACCCAAACATCAGTAAAGTACATAACAATTTTTGGTACTTTTCGGTTAGCCGGGCGCCAGTGAAAAAAAAATATAAATATATATCTACATATATGTTTGTGTATATATGTATGTATATATATATATGTGTGTGTGTCTGTGTATATATTTATATTTGTTTCACTGGTGCCCGGTTAACCAAAAAGTACCTTTTTTTTTTTAGAGTTTACATTAATTTTATTGAAACCACTAATACCGTGTTTCAGGAATTCGGTGATCCGAACGTCCTCTCCCTTGTTAGTTAAAGGTGCACTGGTTATAGAAAATTTAACTTTATAATATTATATGCATTGTTTTGTACAATATATATATTTATGTAACTGCTATCAACTAAACTAATATATCAGTTTTAGTAGGTGCTGTAGTTTAAGAGACATATAAGTTGACAGCAGTTATGTAACTATATGATGTATATATATATATATATATACACATCATACTTTCGTATTCTATTATTTTTATGTTGGATCAAAGGCTTAAAAAATCAGTTTAGAATGTTAAAAATTTAAAATTTTTCAGATATCCGATCATGTTGCTACAGCTGTATCAATCAACCTACCAAACCAAAAGACACAAAAAAGCCCAATCACGTGATCAAATCGCCCACAGAATTCTTGTGAGTCACCCGCGCGCAGCGCGCGCTAAAAATTTGCAGGTTATGAACGCGGATCGGGCTATCTGATCACGTGATGCTTTTCATGAATGTTTCAGGTGTTTATTATGATGAAATAAAAATAGATATTCCTATTATAAGATCCTTTTTTTTTGGAGGATAAAGATGTGTAGTCGCTAGTTTCACCTAATCCGAGCCACAGAAGCTTAAAATAATTGAAATAATTAAATTATTTCAATATATTAAATTATTTAAATTTCCGATAAGACCTACTCCATAACCCTTCTCTCCATCGCGCGCGCGCCGCGCGATCTTCTTTCCTGAACACAACCAAAAGGAAACTAATCAAATAAATTAAAAAAACATGTACACATTTTTTTTTGTGGGTGTGTTTCATACTTAAATTTAGTAAAGATTATTACATAACATACATTTTGTCAAAATATTAAAATATTAATTTAATAAAAATACAAATGTTTAGAACGGAGCAAAAAATAGCTCACATAAGTGATGGGACACCATTATATATGCAACAAAAATCGTCTGAAATAAGCAATAAAAATATTTTTTGGGGTTTTATTTTTACTTAAAAGCAATTGGCAATAATTTATAAAATCGTCTGCAGTATTTCTCTCCAGTTTGTTTTGGAATTTTTGTGTTTTTTAGCTCTGTGTAGTCATGAATGCTAAACGAAAAGAAACTTCGCCTGAAATTCGAAAATTAGTTATTAATTTGCATATTGAACGTGGAAAATCTATTAGAAAAACTGCTGAAACAGTTAACTTGAGTCGTTCAACAGTTTTCAATATCATTAAACGATATAAAAAGAATCATATGATTCAGGATAAAAGAAGACCTGGCTGACCATCAAAGCTATCCAATGGAATAAAGCTAATTATCGTTCGAAATATTAAAAAAAATCCAAGAATTAGTGCTTCAAAAGTTGCTGCTGATTTACAAGCATTATATGGAATAATTGTTAATCCTGAAACTATTAGAAGGGTAATTCGATCTGCTGGATATCACGGTAGAGTAGCCAGGAAAAAATTCTTCGTAAGTGAAAAGAATAGAAAACTCAGACTAGCTTTCGCAAAATCCAACATAAATAAGAATTCTGATTACTGGAATAAAGTTATATTTGCTGATGAGAGTAAATTTAATATATTTGGTTCTGACGGTAGAATCTTGGTGTGGAGAAAACCCAGGGAAGAACTTCGCAAACAGAACTTGGTACCAACAGTAAAACATGGTGGAGGAGGAGTTATGGTATGGGGGTGTATGTCGTCCGCTGGAGTTGGTAATCTTGTTTTTATTGACAGTATAATGGATCAGTACAAGTATATTGATATTTTAAAGCAAAATTTGAAATCTTCAGCACGAAAATTGAACCTTCATAACGATTTTAAATTCTACCAGGACAATGACCCCAAGCACACTGCTCTGAACGTTAGACTCTGGCTGCTATATAACTGTCCTGAAATAATAAAAACACCACCACAATCTCCAGACTTAAATCCCATAGAGAATATTTGGCAAGAATTGGAATCAAGAATTCGCAAACACACCATTTCTTCAAAACAACAACTAAAATCGGTGCTTCAAGAAGAATGGGGTAAAATCACTCCAGAAATCACAAAAAAAATAGTCGAATCCATCCCAAAAAGATTAAATCATGTTTTAAAAGTAAAAGGAAATCCAACAAAATATTAAAACCTTTTAAAAAGTAAAATTTTTGGATAAATATTTGATGGAAAAGTAAGTGTCCCATCACTTATGTGAGCCATTTTTTGCTCCGTTCTGAACAATTGTATTTTTACTAAATTAATATTTTAATATTTTGACAAAATGTATGTTATGTAATAATTGTTACTAACTTTAAATATGAAACACACCCAAAAAATTTTTGCACATGTTTGTTTATTTATTTTATTGCAGTTTCTTTTTATAAAGCACAAGTGTCCCATCACTTTTGTGAGACACTGTATTTTATGACAGAAATTAATCTGCAGACGATATAATTCATTTCACAAAATTAAAAATCATCAAGATCTCAATATTTATATAACTAGTTATAGTACGAAAGCACCTCATTTGTCACGTTTGACGTACAATTTCCAATTTGTTTTTATTTAAAAGTGCTAAATAAAAAACTTTTGCTAAAAATTGTATTAGTATTAATTTAAAATTAAATAACTCAAATAAATGTGTTAATATTAATATATTGCACCCAGCAAATGTGGAATTATTGATAGCATGCAGAAAGTTTTACTCTCTGCTTGCGTAATAGGAAAGGTAACCACAAGGTGACCACTGCCAGAAGTACCAGGTAAGTTTACAATAGCCACTTTTTTTCATTTACTGGTCCCGTGGCCGGTGGCCGGCGCTAATTTTGCCTTTTATAATTATAGGTGGGTTTTTGATAACAATACAATCTTTTAATATTTTTAGACCTTAATTATAAATTACTAAATTAATTTTAAGACATTTTTTCGTTAGCCGGCCACAGGTGATAAATCGCCCAATATTCTTTATGATTACAATTGTATACGAATTACAACAACAGTGGATTTAATGATGCGCCAAACCACCTTTGCCAATATAGGACAACTGGCTGTGAAACCTCAAAAACGAAATATTTTAAACATTAAAAATTAATAAATATAAATAAAAAAATAAAGAGTGTAATATATATATATATATATTTAAAAATACGTTTTAATCAATTAATAGTTTCATATTAATTAAATTATGAATATGCGCTGAGAAATCAATTTAGAAATCCTAAAAAGAAAATAATATTTCATTTTTAAATAATGTTTAAATAATATTTTTTTCCTTTCTAGTTGCCATATCTTAAAAAAGAAACAGAGCAAAAAATATATATTTTTTTAATAGTTCACTATCTCGAGCTTTCTACCAAAGCGTAGAAAACGAGCAGTGAATATTCCATAATCGAGTTCGATGCTCACACCAAATGAACCTTATTTTAGAGAACTTTTTGGGGAAAAACATGATGAATCGCAGCCATGAATTTAGGTGTGATTTTCAAGATAAACATTAAAGGCTTATGTAAAACAGTGTTCTATTTTATTTTATTTTTATTTTTATTTTTATTTTTATTTTTTTTTTTTACTATAAGAAATCTTTCAGTTGATCGTTAAAGAAAGTATATGCGTGCAAAGAAGAATTTGAATGCAATATGCAATAGAGAAAATTTATTAATAAAGAAATTTGAAAATAAAATTATTTCCTTTTGGGAATGCAGTATTAATGCTTCACTGCAAATATTTCCAGTGTAAATCAACATTTAATTAATATTGATATTTCATTGAAAATATTTCCGGCGAATGCAATATTTGCGCAATATTAGGCCCTAATATAATGGATATAACAAATATTTCTTTGTTATTAGAGATTATATGCTTTCAGACAATACAACTACAAATATTTCCAATGCAAAATCATCAGTTGACCAATATTGTTATTTCAGTGGAAGTATTTCCGATGAATGCAATATTACCAGTATAAGTAATGTAACCAATATCGTTTTGCTACTAAGCATGCAAGAGAATATTAATCTAATGACATATGATGCAGAATTATCTGATGCGGAGCATTCGAAACAGAAATTGAGCTTATTTTTAAATGGAATTCCAAAAACACTCTAGAAAATGTATGTGAAAACTAGAAACTTCCGTCTTCCGCAAACCTGTATAATTACTACCTGTAAATAACTTTCTTACCCTCTCCAATTCTTACTCCGAGTGCGTCATTCACGATTTTCGCTTTTTGATACGTTCAGATCGTTTACATCATTGACGTATGAAGCATTCTTCATAGATCGTTACTGCTCCAATTACAGATATCTTGAGCTTTTTCATATTGCTGTAGGTGTCAAGAACAGTGAAATTGATATTTCGAAAATTATAGAAGAAAATTCGCAGCAGGTGACCGGTAAAAAAATATATTATTGACGTAAGTAAAAGACCTCGCCTAGAATCTCGTCTTTCAACTGTCGTCAAGAGTTCTAAGTTGTACCACCTGAATAAAAATTAACTTTTTCAAAATAAAACTCCCTATAATTTCTTTTTTGTCATTGTATAATTCAAGCAACAAAGAAAAATCATGCATCACGCATATAGATTATGAAACACTTATGAAATTCGGTTAATATTGATATTAAATATATTCTATGGTGTATCTGTATACTCTATATCCCAAAGCTATAATTATTAATCTTATCACGAAATGCCCGAAAATAACTTAATATAATTAGACAACGCGCAAAGAATATCAGCGATTTCAAAGTTCAGAGTCTAAATTCACAAACATTTACATATAGTGAGAATTCTGTGATATGAAGAATTACAAGAAATCGCTAGTCTATACTAATTATTAATACTATTGTAAAGAAGTAACGTTTGTTTGTTTGTAAGTGGTAATTTCTGGAGCTACTGAGCTGATTTCAAAAATAGTGGTCGCAAAATATGCTGTTGACCATCTCTGCTCCAACATAGGCCATAGGCTATATTCTAATGTCGGTAGGTACAACAATCCCCAAGGGGGTGCAGGAGCAAAAAATGTTCTAAAATTGCGATTTCTGTGATATTGTTGGGCTAGAAACTTGAAGTTTGGTATGGTGGTTTACTTTTAAGATGTAAATACTCCCTATGAACGGTTTCTAAACAGTTTGAAATTTAATGAATGAGCCGAAAACGTTTAAAAATCGTTCTAAATTACGATTTATTTGGAACTGTTAGGGCTAGAAACTTGAAATTTGATGATATGGCTGTTGCCTTCAAGAAGTAAATGCTTGCACAGAACAGTTTCTAAAAAATTCGAAATTTAAAAGAATGCAAGAACAAAAAACGTTCTAAAATTGCGATTTCTATATTTACTGCTGGAGTTAAAAACTTGAAATTTCGCATTATGTTTACTTTTAAGGTGTAAATACTTTATAAAAAAAAAAATTTATAAAGCTTTTATTTATTCTAATTTTTTGTAAAAAATTCTAATTTTAAAAAGGTGAAATGAGCGGAATACATTCTAAAAACGTTTCAAATTACGATTTATTTGGAACTGAAAACTATAATAAAAAACCTTGAAACTTGAAATGTATAATAAAACTAGATTTCTTTCTCCCCCCCCCCCCCTCCCCAAACAATGGAAAGACCTCATGCAATTTAAATGCAACACAACAGGTTGCCACGGAGCTAGTGTTTCGCATTTTCAAAGTAAAACTCGCTATAATTTATTTTTTTCGTCATTGCTATTCAAACAAGAAAGAAAAATCATGCATCACGCATAGTTTATAAAATACTTACGAACATTCGGAGAATATTGTTATTAAATCGTCATCATTCGATAACGTTTAAAAGTAGATCTGTAAATAAACATGATGTTTTCCTCTCAATGATGAAAACTGCTTTATACAGTGTATATTTCATATCCGAAAGCACTAATTATTAATCTTATCACAAAATGCACGAAAATAGCTTCATACAATGAGCAAGGCACAGGAAATGTCTGAGATTTCAAAGTTAAGGGTCGAAATTTACAAGCAATGGCCTAGAGAATTCGGATGATATGAAAAAATGCAAGAAATAGCTAGTCTCTAATAGAACAGCTAGCAGCTTGCCACTTCACAAACTCACTAACTCTTGAATATCCTGTTAAAAAAAAAAAAAAAAAAAAAAAAAAAAAAAAAAAAACTCTGCTTTAGTGAGAAAAATGTTGTGACGTCATCATAGTTAATCTAGAACATAGAACACATTGTACTTGTACTGTACCTCAGTAATATAATATATATAGGAAAGGTCATTAAAATTTACTTCAAATAATAATTGTTATGTATTATTATTATTTTTTTTAATCTGACGTTCTAAAATAACTGTAACAATAATTTTTATACGGAACATTTCCTATAAGGAACATGATCTATACAAAACGTACGTAGTATAATAAAATATACCAATTGCTTTATGATTGAACTAATAGAACCTCACTAAGGATTAAAACAATTACCACTCATATATCGTAATGTATATGAATTCTTTTGTTTATCCCTGGAAAAAAACTATAATATGCTATACATAATTGCTTATGTATAGTATTTAAAATAGGAACATGACAGAAAACCACAAAAGTAATATTAGTTATATATTACTAGTTTCGTCCTGTTGGAAACAGCATACTTTATAAAAATAGTTCAAAATTACTGTTCATTGACAGTTGTGTATAGTAATTTGTGTGACCTTGTAAAAGAACTATATGCCATTTAAAAAAAAGAAACATGCTATAGTGAACCTTAATAACATATAGTTTCAATTAACCTCTTCCTAACCTATATGTTTTACCTTAATAATGTATATGTTATTAAATGTTTACTACAGTAGGTTTCTTCTTGAAAATGGTGTGCATTACCTATTGTATAGTTCATGTAGTTCTTTTAGTTTTTTGTTTCGAAGAAATTTAAAGATATCAAGAACATTTGATCGGGGACAGACAGAGAGAGAAAGAGTAGAACTGAAATCAGAAACACTTTTAACTTTATTTAAAAAATGTTAAAACCTGTTCAAAATTTAATGACATCTATTCTACTTAAAACATTTTTTTCCCTTTTATATAGCTAAAACATCTTGCATTTTTAGGACAATATTCTAAGTATTATATAATAATTATTGACTCATATAAAAATGTTTGTAAAAACGTTCAATGCAAAAATAAAATTAAAAAAGTAAATGGAAAAAAAAAATATTAAAATGATTCAAAATAAGCTTAATAATCGAGAAACATATTTTAGAAAAATATTAAAAAACACAAAAAAATAACAGAAGTTCGTTTTAGATTTTAACTACGTGCTTTATTTCGCTTAGCGTTCATTTTCCTGAATTATTTATTCATCATCAGCATTTTGAACCACTTCTCAAAGTACTTTAAACATTTTTATAAGTTTTATTCAAATATTTATGCAATTACACATAAATTCAAGTACTTACGTTAATAATGAAGTATTTAAAAATAATAATACATAAAATATTATTGTACAAAAATAAATCGTTTTATTGATTTTCAAAATATTTATCGGCAATGCGTTCCCCTATAGCCTATACAAATAAACGAGTTTTCCAAAGTGATTAATATGTGATTTAAAAATTTATACAGCACAACCAATGCAATTTAAAAAAAAATCAATTGTTTTTTTTTGGCCTTGCAATTTATTATTGACTAATCAAAATTAGAAGAAAAGAATCGTTTTGAGATAAATCATCAGAAAAAAGAAAAAAAAAAAAAAAAAAGATTAATTCGTCAAATTATTTCTTTCGTGTTTGAATTGATTTACTATATTTCCAAATGCAAAGTTTGATTTGTGTCATTTTGATAAATGGCGAATGTTTATTATATTTTTATTAACCCGGAAGCACACGCGCAGGGTATAACATACCCAGGGTGCGAACAGTTTTTATTTTGCAACCAATACTTCAAAATATTTATCTCCGCCTTATTTAATCGCAGAAAATTGTTTCAAATTCTGCTATAAAATAAGCAGAAGTAAAATAGCAAGCTTTTTGTAAAATAGTGGTGACAAATGAAAAAACTATAGCTACCCAGGATATGTCGCCGTGAGATCTTTTTAATGCTTTCCAATGTAGTTGAAAAGTGTTTGATTTCGGTTAGTCTGTCTGCCGTCTGTCCGTGCTCTAACTCTCGTAAATGTACTCGGATTGCCATGTAATGTATATTTGCATTGATGTTTACTATGGCACGTTCGCTATTGAAAATGAAGTGTGTAGCATTTATAATTCGTTTACAGACATAGTCAAAAGTATAATTTCAAATATACATTGAAATTGATATACATCGCTGACGTACACTACACGAAGCGTACTATGGAATATAGCACGTGTAGCACTTATAATTAGTTTACAGGATAACTCAAAATAATCTGTTATACAGTAGACTCCCTCAAATCTGTACGGTTTGGGACCAGGGGTTGTGCAGATTTTAGAATTTTTCAGATTTATGATCACTGTTTTGTTTACCTTTTTATAAACTGTAATTTGACTCTTGCAAATAAAAAACATTGCAAATTATAATAAATCATTACTACAGTAAGTAAAAAATATTAAAATAATTAAGTAAAATATTAAAATAATTGAAGTAAATTATTAAAATAATTTTGTAAAATAACAGAAATTAAGAAAATTAAAAATATTAAAATTAAAGATCAAGTAAATAATAAATTAATGATGCAGTGTAAATTAAATATACTTAATAATGATGAAACTAGTCGTTGGGGGCCACCGTAATACTTACCCATAATGGATATGCATAATGTAAAATATTAAAATAAAAATGTGTAAACTACTTATAAAATGCATTGCAATTCAAATAAAATCGTGGCTTGATGACGTCACAAACTTTAAAGGCTCGATTACTGAATTGCTTGAAAGAGGTTTTTCCTTATAACTCCAAAAATAATAATCCTATTAACTAGCGGTTTATTGCATCTGATTAAGCGTCAAATTTTCAATTAAAATATATCTTTGAAGTGAAATTTGGATGAAATACAGGGTCATGAAAAATCGAAGAGTGTGGAAAATAGGATTCCAAATATCTCGGCAACTCATTATCCGATCGACTTCATGCTTTATTCAAAATTTATGTTTTTTTATTGTCTTTTATATTCATTTCTTAAAATAAACAATTTCGAAAATTTTTATATACCTTTCATCAGAACGAATATTTCGAGAGTCCGAAAAAAATTGTTCCGGTTAATCGAGGTTATTGAAATGAAATAGGCTTCTTCCCATTATTACATACTAAGTACATACCAAATTGCAAGTCTCTATCTCAATTTTTTCGGGAGATAGAGCGTTTACAGACACACAGACGGACGGCAAAAATGTTTTTCTAAAAATATGTTTTTCGGAATCTACAGTGTCTGAAACGTGTAAATCCGTCAAAAAAATTTTTTCGATTTTCAAAACGATTACAAGACTTACCCTATACTACGTATGATGGGTAAGTAATATCACTCTTTCTTGTTTCATCCAGCCATATTAGTCAAAATTGCGTACGAAATCACGAAAAAATTATAATTAAAATCATTAAAAATTAAAACTGAAATTAAATACTGATGCAAAACTGTTACGGTGTTTTTTACCTTAGATACAAAATAATTTGCATCTGAATCTGAAACTAACAAAGTTTCATTTCATGTTTATGAAAATTTATAAACAAAAAAGCTGGATGAATTAAGAATTGTTTTGGAAAAAAGGTCGCAATATCCACTAATATTGGCGCCATTTTGAATTTTTTCGGAAGAAAATTCATATTGTCTTCATGAGAAAACTCGAGTTCCTCCATATTAACCATAATTACATATTAAAATGTGTACATAATAATGAAAAAATAAAAACTAGTCGTTGGGGGCCACCGTAATACTTACCCATCATGGATATGCATAATGTAAAATATGAAAATAAAAATGTGTAAACTACTTATAAAATGCATTGCAATTCAAATAAAATCGTGGCTTGATGACGTCACAAACTTTAAAGGCTCGATTACTGAATTGCTTGAAAGAGGTTTTTCCTTATAACTCCAAAAATAATAATCCTATTAACTAGCGGTTTATTGCATCTGATTAAGCGTCAAATTTCCAATTAAAATATCTCTTTGAAGTGAAATTTGGATGAAATACAGGGTCATGAAAAATCGAAGAGTGTGGAAAATATGATTCCAAATATCTCGACAACTAATTATCCGATCGACTTCATGCTTTATGTAAAATTTATGTTTTTTTATTGTCTTTTATATTCATTTCTTAAAATAAACAATTTCGAAAATTTTTATATACCTTTTATCAGAACGAATATTTCGAGAGTCCGAAAAAAATAGTTCCGGATAATCGAGGTTACTGAAATTCAATAAACTTCTTTCCATTATTACATACTAAATACATACCAAATTCCAAGTCTCTATCTCAATTTTTTCGGGAGATAGAGCGTTTACAGACACACACACACACAGTCACACAGACGGACGGCAAAATTTTTTTTCTAAAAATATGTTTTTCGGAATCTCCAGTGTCTGAAACGTGTAAATCCGTCAAAAAAAATTTTTCGATTTTCAAAACGATTACAAGACTTACCCTATACTACGTATGATGGGTAAGTAATAGATATTGGAAAATGGGGAAATGAACGCAAGAAAAATAAAGAAACAATTCGGTTACAGTTTACACTTACAAATATTGTGCAGGATAAGATATGGTGATTTTTTGCTTTAGATACACTAATTTGCATCACAATCATAAAAGTAAATAAATTTTATTTAGTAATTAATCAGCTGTAATAGCCAAAAGAACATGATTAACTAAAAGATTAGTGGAAAAAAAAACATTGCGATCGCCGCTGATTTCAGCGCCATCTTGAATTCTGTTCCTTCAACTTAACTGTAAGTTTCACTGTTTAATCTGCAACGATGTGTGGATTTTAGGCGTTTGTGGAGGATTTGAGGGAGTCTACTGTATTATGGTCTATGGGGAAAAATCTTTTGTGGTACAGTTTAATCATGTTACACTATTACAAATATATTGAAATTGATATCACTTTCTAAGATGCACTAAAACATGCTTTCTGTAGAATATGGTGTGCAAAGCATTTCTCGTTCATTTACAGGGTCACAAAAATAATTCCGCTACATAATGCTCTACGGAGAAAAATTGTTTGCAGCATATTTTAATGATGTTACACTATTTGAAACATTATGAAATTAATATACATTACAGAGGTTCGCTACAAAATGCTTTCTGTAGAATATGATGTTTATAGCATTTATTGTTCATTTAAAGGAACACCAAAAGATTTCGGTTACAGTACTATCTAATTATAGCGGCTATTGCTGGAAGTGAGTTTTCAGTTATTTTATGTGTTTTTCAGTTTAGTTAAATTTTTGCAAACTATGTGGTGTGTGTAAATTCTGTAGATCGTATACAGGGCTACACAAAGAAATTTGTGAGCATTACTGCGCATAGGCGTGAATTGTTTAAAGGTGGTTTTTAATTGAGCTATCCATTTTCTAGCTAACTATATTTAGTATACGAAGATATGTTTGTAGAATATAAATCTTATATTCTAATACGGGCAAATCTTGTGTGTGTCACAGGATCTTCGTGAATCTTGAAAACTGTTTTTTATAATAGCTGTTTAAATGGTTAATTTGTATTATCTTAAACAAACATAAGATTTCTTACAAAATAAGGCCTTTTTTTAGGAATCAAAGAACTCTGACATTTTATTGTTTTAAAAACTTCTAAAATATGATTTTTTTGGAATTAGGAACATTATTTAAAGAAACATCTTATAGAAATATTATTAGGTCTAGAAACATGAAATATCTTTTAAAGGTGTAAATGCTCGCACAGAACAGTTTCGAAAAAATTCGAAAATTAACAGGCTGTAGGAACAAAATATTTTCTTATAATTTCGATTTTTGTGATACTGTTGTGACTAGAAACTTTGGCATGGAGGTCACTTTTAAGACGTAAATGGTCACAAAGAACAGTTCTAAAAAATTCGAAATTTGAAAGAGTGAAGTGAGTGGAAAATGTTCTAAAATCGCAATTACTTTGGAACTACTAAAACGGTTTTAAAAATTATTTCAGAATAATACTGGTGACATTATCTACTTAAAACTTGGCTACTTAAAAAAAAAATCTCTGTGCATTTGCACTTAAAGGGCTGCAAGAGCGACAAACGTTCTAAAATTACGATTTCTTTGGAAGCTGAAAACATGAAATTTGACATTGTGGTTACCTTTAAGAAGTAAATGAGAGCGGTTTTAAAAAACCTTGAAATTTAAAACTGTAAAATAAACCTAAACTGTTCTAAAAACTTTCTAAATTATGATGTCTGTGAAATTGTCAGGACTAGAAATGTGAATTTTGACATGATACTTACTTTTAAGACGCACATGCTCGCTCAGAACAGTTTCTAAAATTACAAAATTTAAATGAGCGTAAAAATTTTGAAAATTACGATTACTTTGGAACAACTGTTTCAAATCTTCTCTCCTGGTATTAATTATGACAATCTCTGCTTAAAAATAGGCTATATTTTATCTATGTATATGTATGAACTGCCCTCAAGGGGATGCAAGAGCGAAAAATGTTCTAAAATTCTAATTTCTTTGAATCTCGTGAGTCCAAAAGCATGAAATTAGATATGGTGGTTACTTTTAAGACGTAAATACTCGTTAAGAACTTTTTTTTTTTTTTTTTTTTTTTTTTTAAATATTCAATACTTAAAACGATGAAATGATTGGAAAACTCTCTATAACCATGATTTACTCTAACCTATCGCGGTTAGAAATTTTAAATTTGACTGGTTTCTATTTGGAAGTGATACTCCCAGAGAAATAATAATAATTAAAAAAAAAAAAAATCGAATTTCATATAGGTAAATTGGGAGAAAAGAGTTTTACTGTTATATTTTCACAATGATTTCTCTGAAACTGTCAGCTTCAGAAACTTGTCATGGCTCTGTTCGATATAACTTTTCTGAGCAACGGGAAAAAATGCAAATACCAGTAACTGCTGTAATTAGTTGAAATTATAGTAATAAAGAAACATAATTGCCAACTATGTAAGGAAGTACTTTACTTTATATTTAGTCTTTTGCCATACAAAAATGAAGGTTAAATATAGTAAAAGAATGTTTTTCAATTTATTACTTAACGCCATTACGACTTTTATGGTGAATCAAGGTATACTAACAGTGTTTGTTAAAAAAAAAAAAGAAACATTTGTTTGTTTGTAGGACATATACTATAAAACTACTAAACTGTTTTTTTTTTTTTTTTTTTTTTTTGAAACAGTGGTTTTTTTTTTAACTGTACGATAGCTGATAAACATAGTTCCCAAGTACACTGCATAGTATCTGTTTTTTGGAGTGGGAGGCTGCAAATAGTTTGGAAGGAAGGCTTTGTCATTAATTCAAGTCTCGCGTTCACGTAATGGCCCAAGAATAAAGTTTCCTCAAAGTGTGACTTAATTAGTAATATTTAAATTATCCACGAGACAGGGCTTGACAAATGCGGTCGCCACTGGCGACCAATATATTTAATCTGGCGGTATTTTTTGTTTTCGTATAAAAATTTATATAAAAGAAATGAACATAAACGAAACTTTTTCTCTCTCCCCGATATTAAGAAATAAACTTAGAAACTATATTCCAACAAAAAGTATTTTTAACTTTCATTTTTAATTAGGCAGAAATAAGTTCATCAACTGAAAATTTTAAAATAATAAAATCAGAATTATTTGACCGACTCTGGCAGAGGAAATATTCAAAAACTTGTTTTCCTGCGTCACTATTTTACCATTCCGATTAATTCAGCCTTTTAAGTATTTCTTTTCTTTTTTTCAGAGATATATAATTTTAATGTTTCAATAGGAAACTTGGATATTATCTTTCTAAATTATGTACTATTCTAAACTATGTAACTAGTAATTCTAGACTATGCTTGTCTTTTTCTCAATTAATTCATACAAAACTTTTTTGCTTTTTAATCAATGACGGGAGAGGAATGGGGGAATATTTCTTACTGGCGACTAGATTTTTTTCCTGGCTACCAGATTTTATCAAATTTGTAAAGCCCTGCACGAGAGTATCGTTTTCTCCTAATTGTAGTAGACATAGGCACACAAGTACTACTTGGTATAATTTAACAACCTCGCATGCAAAGCCGCGGGTTTTGCTATAGTTAAGTATAAGTGTAGTGACAAAAGCAATTCGAGTACACACATCTGCAGCTCTCAAATTAAAGAGCTCCATTTATTGTTATTATTATTATTCTCCACTATGTTGACGTGTACAGCATATTTTGAAGTGATTAAACTTTATTTATGATAGATTATCTCTTATACAAATCATTTCTTATTTTCATGGTCTACATTATTTTACAGAGAGGCAATTTTATGCGTGCGTTCGCTCTTCATAGCTCAAGTGTAACACACTTTAAAATTAGATCATCGAGAGCTCTTTTGTCGTAGATGATCATGGTGTTTTTCAAAATTTTTTGATGAAAAGCTCTTTTTCACCGTGTTAGTCTTAACGTTTTTACCTCCGAATGCAAATCCCCTTGGCTTTGTGCGTCATAATTCCACGTCATTGCCTCTCCAGAATTGTGAGGATTCATTTTTTGCACAGGCTTATCTGAAGTGTTTACGCCACTTGTCGGTCAAAATGCTACAGAAGTTTCAGTTTCTCAGTAAGAACATCCTTAGAGAAGTTTATTGTTTTTAAGACCCTTCTCATCAGCTGGGTGTTGAGAGACACAAGTGCCAATAAGAATAACAAGTTTAATGGTTGCTGAAATTTGAAGAGTTATTGGCTATTTGAAAAGAGAAAAGCCGAAGAAAAATATCCCCCACAGAAGCTTGCATCATTTGACGACTACACTGCAAAAAATAATTGTTGATTTTACAGTATAAAACTGGCACCCCAGCTGCCAGTATTATACCGTAAAATTAACAGTATTAAACAGTAAAATAAGCAGTAATACGCTGCCGCGCAAGCAGTAATACGCTACCGCGCATGCGCGGTAGCGTATTACTGCTTGCACGGCAGCGTATTACTGTTTATTTTACTGTTTAATACTGTTTAATACTGCCAGTTTTATACTGTAAAATCAACAATTATTTTTTGCAGTGTAGTTATGCCGACCTAGCAGAAAACATTATTGGACCAATATCTCTTACATTGGCTATATCGTGCCCAGTATTGACATGAAATATTTCTACAACATTGTAATGTTTACATTTTGGAAAATATTGCACCAGTATTGATAGAAATATTTCGCCATTTCATTAATAGTAATATTTTCAATGTTTAAAGTTAATCTTGTGTTTCATTCCAAATATTCTCAATGTAAAACTAAAATTTCTGAAAGAGTATAATGTAAAATCAATATTTAACGAGTAGTGATATTAAGTTGGAAGTATTTTCGATAAATACAGTCTTGGCGCAACAATAAAGCTGAAATTGAGAAAATTTGTTTAGTAGCCATGCATTGGCCAGTAAATGGCATTTTTTAAATACCCAGTTCTGGAGGATATACTGTAAAAAAAGACAAATGTTTCTTAATCTAGAAAAGTATAATATAACAACGAACAAACATGCACAATAACAACTTTATATAAATAAACGAACATTTAGAAAACTTTTCTTTATTGCATTCATTTGATGATAAAATATATAGCTAATTTTCTTTTTATAATATTTGGAAAATGTCAATTTTTTTTTTTTTTTTTTTTTTTGGCAAGTTAGCTTGGTTGAAACGAAATCGATTGTAAAAGGAAGAAAATTATTTGGCCTTTTGAGTAGATATTTTTAATCGCCTTATTTCAAAGTGTAATCCCCTACTGGTGACTGGCGAGCAGTGGTGAATTTAGAGAGTGACCGGTGAGGGAGGGGGAGGGGCATCCCTCTTCAGTGTCAAAATCCCCCCGCCTCCCCCCGAATTGCAAAATGCCCCCCCCTGGAGAAAAATATTTGAATTCAATACTGTTGGCGAGCAGTTATTTTCAGCATTACGCAACAGTGGATCCCATTATAACCAATATTAGTTTGCTACTAAGGGAAATTCATTGCACATCATATCAAAATACAGAGATATCTTGATCACGGTTTTCCCTGTTTTTCTGACTCGACTAACGAACCTGTATTCCGTTTACGAAATTTTTGTTGTATACGTGCACTAACATAACGCAGCCTTGTTGCATTTAAATTGGACGAGAAGCCGTGTTTAGATTAACGAACATTTTGGCTAACGAACGCAATTCCGATACGACGTTATGTTTGTTAGCTGAGGTATCATGTATTATGCAAGACAGCCATGCAGAAATCATTTCAAAGCTATATTTCAAAAAAAAAAAAAAAAAAAAAAAAAAAAGGAAAAGAAAAAGAAAAAAGAAAAAAAAATGAAAAAATGAAAAAGAAAAAAAGAAAGATAAATAGATAGATAGTTAGATAGAGAAGTATAATTTTTTTCCCTCAGGAATTAACAGCAGAATCTGCATAAATTTTAAGAAAAGTAGTATTTTTCTATAAAGGATTGCTATTTCATTGGTGATTCTAAAAAATCTGTTTTGATTGCTCTTTGTGATGAGGCATAAGGCGATATTTACTTCAACAAAACTCTGAAACCAAAATTCTTCATTAAAGACTAATATTACACTTTTCATTTAAAATGTAAATGGTCATTCTTATATGATCTTGCAAAGGTGCGCAAGCATGTAAATCGGGAATATATTACATATTATACATTATATATATATTATATATTATACATTCCTCCCATATTTGTATTACCTCCAAAAAACATCCGAATTTAATTACTCAGAATTTTTGTACGGCTAGTTTAATAATCTAACTGAAATTACACAATAGGATTTCTTAATTTGAATGAAGCAATATGTATGCTATGGATTAGGAATACAATCTTTATTTCCAAACAAGTGATTTCACAAATAATGTTTATTACCTCATATTAAGTCTCGAAATATTAAACCACTTTTTCTCCAAATACTAACCAAATAAAAAATATATTCATACAAGAACGGAAATTTACATAGAAATTCAATTTAAATTTTTAAACAGATATGTTTCTTTAATTTAAGAAAAAAGTACATAAAAGAAAACGGTTATATATCATAAGAAAAAATTAAATTGAGTTAATGCTGTTAACTGTTACTTAACTATTCAATTTTTTTTTTTTTTTAATACTTTGATCTAAGAAATAAAAAAGCGTCGGATGGTGCCGTCACAGCCAATTGCCAAAAAAGTTATTTCTGCGTCTACACTCGTGACAGAAATTGTCGGCAATTATTGATATGTCAATTCTGAGTGACTCCTCCCTCCACTTTGAAAAACGTGCATCAGTGGTTAACAAAACAGTTTCCTTTGGTATTTCAGGTTTACAGCTATCATGCTTTTAGGAAGATTTCGTACGAAATGCTACCTATTACATTCTCCACTATGTGAATTTCTGGAAAATTTTTGCAGATCTACGCTGATCATGAGTCCCAGAACCCAAAACCACCCCCAGTTCAAAACTATATCTATCATCTATCTATCTATCTATATCACTTTTTTATGGACACGATAACTTCAATAATTCTGCAGAAATCTCTTCCAAACTCATATATAAAATCAAGGGGCATAAAATCTCGGCCAAGTTCGTTAATGGGCAAAATCGAACCAGGGGGGAGGAATGGGGGGGGGGGTTGTGAAAACAGAAAACCCCTCATAACTTCTTAATTATGATGCGTATCGAATCCGTTTAAAGTTATTATTACTTCTAGGAAAAGGACCGAAAATTTATGTATGACAGATTTTTAATATAATTAAAAATGGCCTCAAGGAGGGGAAGAATAGGGGTTTAAGAAGGAAACAATTCATAACTTTGTCAATTCACAAGATATCAAATCCGCTTAAATCCTATCCTAATCCTAATAATATTATAAATCTGATTGTGTGCAAATGTTAGGCTGAAGCCAGCATCAAAATGAAGCATTTAATTATCCTCTATCTTTGCATATAAGTTGATTATAACCCTCAAATGAACATAGAATGATTTTTGTTTATTTTATTTCAATATTTTTCTTAATAATTCAAAATTTCATTATTTTCATAGAGAATAAATGGACACTTTTTCGTATATTTTAAAATGGTTGGTTGGTTTGGCCCAAAGAGCCCGGTTTTGCAGCTTTTTTAAAAATGGTTAAATTTATTTTACCGTTGCGAATACTTTATCGTTGTCAATTTAAAATAAAACCCCTGAGTAATAATTTTTAATCAACAATTTATTTTCAAGTGAAAAATTTCCACGTGAAAAATGAAAAGGAAATGAATTATTTAAGAATTAAACAGAATATGAAATGATGTCATATTAAAAACAGAACGTGCGTTTCCAAATCTTTGATAATAATACAAAGTGCATAAATACGAGTAAGTATGGAAAACAAGCGAATATGATGTCATATATAGAAAAATAAAACAGAATTGTTTTGATGTTGAAATAAAATGATCTTGGGTTATCAAATTATTTGTGATTAATTTCTCTTTTTTTTTTTTCTTTTTGACATGAAAGGAATTATTTTAAATGTACGTAATATATGTATTTTAAATGTATGTGTTGTAAATTAAATTTCTGTGTTTCAAATGAAATGAGTGAAAGATTTATATTTTTAATGATTTCAATACAAATGATGGGATAGGTTTGCGATTTATCGTCTGCACACGGCTAACATAAAGATACCATATTTTTAATTTAAATTTTAAAAAGTAAAAAAATAAAAAAAAAAATATTGGATGGCAAATGTCAATGATATGCATCGCAAAATTATCCGTATCGAAAATCAGAAAATCTTAATAAAAATAACTATAATTTTTAAAAGAAAGTTGCTTTTCTCATAAAAGCTAAAGATTTAATATGATTGTGTCGAAGTAACAGCATTTTTCCTCTATCATTTTCCCACAATCGAAACACATTTGTAAATCGTCGTTTCGAACCGGAATTTAATTTTACATTTCTTTTAGTTTTAAAATAGGAAAAACTTTGTTGTCGTTTTTAAATATAGCTTTTTTTAAAGTTGTTTCATAATAGATTTTTGTAAAATCTTGTAGGATAAGAAAAATTGCATAAAGCAATGTTTAAGTAAAATTACAATATTTTTTAAACTTAAAAAACAACAATGTTATCGAAAAGAAAATCGATTTTACCAATAAATTCGCGTAATGCAAAAGCAAAGAAGAAATCAAAAAGTGATGAATCTTTTCTTCCAGCCGAATTGTGTAAACTTGAACAAGCCGATCGTGCCAATTCATAACATTATAAACGTGAAAGCGCGTTCTATGTAGTATAATTTTTTTTTACATATAGGTAGAAAATTTCCGAGAATAACAAGGTTAGGGGTCTGTAATTAAGTCCATAGTCAATTTGCTTTTTTTTTTATCAAGTGAAATTTGGCGCAAAATTAAATACATTGTCGTAACCAGATTTGTTTTTTGCGTGGTAAACACTTAATGGTATTTTAGATGATCATTTCCCCGCTCACCTTTGATGCCAACTATGACTGTAAAACATATTAAAAACTATTAGCCGATAATTTTCTAATTTTCTTATTGCTTCATGATGGTTCATACTTTAAACCTGAATCGGTCATGCCATTGTCGTTCAATTTTTATTCCTAATCCTAACCCTAATCGTATCCTTTCCTAATTCTGATAATAACTTTAAAGTATATTCTTTGACACGAATATGTAAATTAAATCAATATCCATAAATGGAATGAATGGAAAATACAATAAATAGAAATGGCAAAATAAAATAACAAGAAAGTACATTTATTCGACACCTAACCCTAGAGAAAGCGTAAAAAATTCCAAGAGCATGAAATAAATTAAAATAATCCTATATATACTAACAAAAATATGTAAATTTAGATAATCAGATTTGTGTCGTTGGTATTTATTTGCTAATAGTGTTCTTGACGTGATAGAGAAAATATCGAGGTTAAATTGGGCAGAATTTAAAGTACTTTCTAGCAAACTTTATTTACATTTTAGAATCGCATCAGATTGTTATAACTTTGTGAAATATCTATCAATGTATAAAATCCACAAGGAGTTTGTTCACTATTTACATGGTCTCCTATAAAATGTGATAAAGCTTTGCTTAATTATATATGTTGTTAATTATCAAGTGAAATGTTTTGCTAAATTAATGCATTTATTCTTTTTTAATGTTACGTGAACGAAGTCACGGGTAACAGCTAGTAATATTATAAATCCGATTGTGTGCAAATGTTCGGCTGAAGCCAGCGTCAAAATGGAGCATTTAATGATCCTGTATCTTTGCATATAGGTTGATTATAACCCTCAAATGAACATAGGCTGGTTTTTGTTTATTTTATTCAAATATTTTTCTTAATAATTCAAAATTTCGTTATTTTCATAGAGAATAAATGGACATTTTTTCGTATAATATTTTAAAATGGTTAAATTTACTTTACCGTTGCTAATACTTTATCGTTGCCAAAACTGAATCAAATCCCGGAATAATAATTTTTACTCAACAATTTACTTTCAAGGGAAAAATTTTCCCGTGAAAAATGAAAATGAAATACAAAAATTAAAGAATTAAAAAGAAGATTAAATAATATTAT
This sequence comes from Maratus michaelseni, assembly GCA_963931845.1. Lineage (NCBI taxonomy): Eukaryota > Metazoa > Arthropoda > Arachnida > Araneae > Salticidae > Maratus > Maratus michaelseni. The sequence continues at coordinate 338,422,462 of OZ007588.1, forward strand.
TAGAAATAAAACGTACTTTTTTTAGTTTTTGATAATAATACAAGGTTTTAATATGCGTAACCATAGGAAACAGTCGAATATGACGTCATACATCGAAAATAAAGTGGATATGCTATGAGTTGATGGTGAAATAAAATGATTTTGGGTTTTTTTCTTTTTTTTTCTTTTGTGTGGTAATAATACTTGGCGTTTTACCGTCTGCTCACGGCTAATATAACTATACCGTATTTTTTATTTAAATTTTAAATTAAATTTAAAGTAAAAAGAATTTTGAAAAGAAAATGGTTAGCAAATGTCAATAATATGTTCCGCAAAATTATCCATGTCGAAAATGATGTCAAGGTAGCGAGAAATAGTTATTTTCATTCTTAAAACTAAAAGAAATAACTCGATTACCTAAAAAAATGACGAATCTTAATAGTTCCATTTTTGTTGATAAAACCTAAAGATTTAATATTATTTCGTTAAAGTAACATAATTTCCCCTATGCCAGTATTGAAATTAATTGCCTGGAAAAGAAAATTAACAAGAATTATGTCATTAAAAAGGGATTTCTCTGGGGAAAAAGAGACGTCATATTTGAAATAAAATGGGAATTTTCCAATATGTTTTAAAATGAGTGTGAATCAATTCTTTACATTAATAATACAAGGATCATTAAGTATAGAAAGTAGATGAGTTTCACGCCATATTTATAACGAAAAATTTAATTTTTTAAAAATTTATACTGATTATTAAGCATGAGTAGCCGTTATATACAGATAAGAGTTTTCTGCTAAAAAACACATAATAATTTTAAGAAAAGGAAAATGAACACGAATCTGTTATATTAAAATCTGACCGTGTGTTTGTATTTCGCAACTACTCCTAGACTATCGAACGCAGCGTGATTTACTTAATACCGGATATCATTGATCCGAGGATGTCACACAAACTCTCAGAATTTAAAAAAATAAATTAAATGCTAATATATTTTTTTTTCTTTTGTAAATTTTAACGAAGTTTCTCTAAAAACGGAAAGTAAATTACTCCATATTTGTGTATAAAAAAGGAGAAATAAAACATCAGTATATTTTTTACACCATTTTCTCATTATAACTGAAAAACAACATTTATTTTCACTTTGAATAGATGGTGAAAACAAAATCTTGATTTCAGTAAATTATCCGAAAAATAAAAACATATTTTCACACATTCAAACTTCATGAATCAATTTATTCTGGAGAACAAAAATTGCCTGTCAACATACTGTCATTTAGAAAACAAGATTTGTTTCAGCTATACATTAAACCAAGCAGGCAGAATTGAATTTAAAGAAAAAAGCATATACTATTTCCAATTAATATTTTTTTGAAGGATGGCTGTTAAAACGTTTCACAAAGGCGTTAAAAGTAAAATTGTTTATCAGGTAAAATAGACAATTGTTTTTACCCAATTCGTCTATTTCCACGATTTTATTTGGCCCTCCTTTTTGCATTGGTTGCAATTTCATTTTTGCGATTATTTGGCACAAAATTTCACTTTTTTAAGACTGAGTTATGTCAAGGTCTCTATAACAAAAAATACCGTATTGTCTCCTATGAAATGTGATAAATAGTTAGTTAATTATTAACGTTTTTAATTATCGGGAGTGAAATATTTTGCTTAATTAATGTATTTATCCTTCTTTTAATGTTGCAGGAACGAAGTCACAGGTAACAGCTAGTTTATTATAAATCCTCTTAATATTATCAACAACTTTTATATTGACAAGTTTTTTATAAGACCAACCTTTACAGAAAAAAAAATCTATGGCTTTGCCTACAAACACAGGTAGATTTCGAAGTGGGCGGTCCCAACTACCGCATCATGGAAAAAGGTAATTTCTTCTGCAATTACCAATAAAGAGGTGCCCCACGGTCTGCGTCTTCGAAATCTACCTGTGCCTGTAGGCCGAGCCGTCAGGGATTTTTTCTATTTCTTGTTTTAGGTTTTTTTTTTTTTTTTTTAATGTTCTGCCATTGCAATGTAAATTTTCAGTAGGTTTACTGTAGGTTATATCTATATCATCTTTAGTATTTTCTTCTTTAATATTATTTTGCCTTTCAATTATTACTTTTAACTGCTTTCTAATAATAGTTTTACTAATAATAGAAAATATTTACCACTAATAACTCTACATTTTGTACTCTTTATAACAAAATATTGATTTATTTTCAGACAATTATTTTATAATAAATTTAAAGATCACATCTGCAGTAAACAAATTAGAATCCCTGCGGCAAAGTGCAATAGAATAGGTGTCTTTTTCAATGAGTTTACCTTCATTTTAAGTTATCATTTTAAACATAATAGGAATACCGTTAATATTTTACAAAATGCCAAAAAATGTAAAACTTAAATTTTTGGTTTACGTATTATCGTAATCAAAATAAATTATGAGATTTATTCACTCGCACAAAAGTTTAGAATTTCATTACAGAATTTATTTTCATAATAACAACTTTTCTCCGATGGCTGTAGTCCAAGTGCATATGCACCAAGAAATTTGCATTAAAAATACTCATATTCTATAATTAGAACATTATACACGAGGAAATACGAGAAGAAGAAGACGACTTGAGTATAAAGCAAGCGAAAAGAATAAAAAGAGCGTCCTTAAAAGTCTGATTAAGTTGTTTATCCTATCAAAATAGAGAATAGCTCTTATTATCAAGTGAACTTTCAGAAGTGGCTTAATGTTGTTTATACCAGATTAAGCTTTAGAAGAGGGGAAAGGGTTTGCTTTTGTTCATTTTTTAAACTAACTTCTTGTAATTTTACAATCGATAACAAGGCCTGATCATCTCTATGTGGGGACACAGGACCCCCTTTCACAGGAAAATTCATGCATTATGACATACTTGTATATAACCCTCGTCAAAAATGACGGATTGTTGATCTGCCTTCCATTTTCACAAGACTTCATACAAACAAACAGCATGAAGATTTTATTATTGAAAAGTTTGTATTGTAGAAAAGTACATTTTAAAGCCGGTAGATGGTGCCAAAACAATATTGTTCGCAACAGTGTTCGTTTGTTTATATCTGGGATTCCGATGTTTAATCTGCGGATTTTTAATTAAGAACTTAAAAATTTATAATAGGATATGATATACATGTTTCATAGGAAAAATATGCTGAACACACATGATTTCAAGTAGAAGATAGTATCATTTAGCTGTCATATGTTAGCATAGGTTTTTCTTTAAGCCTAACATGGCGTTTACCTACGGTCGATTCGCAGACCAGAGTGGTCCCGCCCGGAATGGTTACAGACAGTTTCTTGCCTTCGGATTTTATTATAAGTAGATAGCTTTACGGGCATTTTAAAATTTAAATCACAGTTTTATAAAAAGAGTATATTGCAGACATATATAAAAATGTATTAAAAATAATATGAAGATAAAGTCTTCTGCAATATATATGCTATTTAGAGTGAATAAATCTTTAAGCCTAAAGGATTGAATGAAACATGTAATATCAGTTATTCTCCGAATTTCGAAGTTTACTTTACAATTTATTGTCATTAGTGAAGCACAATGAGATAGTTTACTTTACATGACTGGGAAAAACTTATTTTTTCTATGAACTATAAATGGAACTTTGTATTAATTTGAATTTTTAGAGATTGAAAAAAATGCATTTTGGGGCCCTCTAAAAATGGGATCCGAATGGCACGTACCACACGTGCCCCTGTGATAATCAGGCTCTGATTTGAAAAAATGTAAACACTCCACTAATTTTACTGCATATAAGCGTATAATATGACGGTACCAATTGATTGGGAATAAAGTCTAATATTAAGTGGTATATATGAATTAAATTGCGGGTTTTTTCTACATATTGAAATAGAAATTAAGTTTTATAATTTCAATAGAGACATCTAATTTTTACAAACTATTTTTAGTTCACTTTGAAATTTTTGCCCAGTTATTGAATTTCAAACCATTTGGAATTAAAGTTTTGTAATTGAAGTTATTCAAAATTTTGATCCTCTATAATTACTTTTATAGATTTTCATTTATATTATCTATAAATACAATTTCATCATGTTAATTTTTCATACATTGCTTAAAAACACAAACATCTTATAATTCCCATAGTTTTGCTACATAAAATATGAATTAGGAAATTAATATTTGAAAAAATATTAATTATATCCTAAAACAAATTACTGATTCAATTCATAAATGCTTCCTATACGCGAAATCTTAACCTTTTTTCCCCGAGTAGTTTCTTAGTTATTCTCAAAAAAAAAAAAAAAAAAAAAAAAAGTAAAGAAAAGAAAAGAAAGAAAAAAAGAAACACTAGTATTTTTGACAAGCCAAATTGTCGGAGCTATGTTGTAAAGATGCATTAAAAATGAAAAAAAGAAAAGAAATCGATTGTGAATAAAGGAAAATTTTTATTGAACTCGTTCAGTAAACACAATTAAAAGATTGCTTTCAAAAAGATGATAAGCCACCAAATGTCTCTTGGGGTTTAGCTCTTTGTAGCGGTTTTCAATCGCATTCATCATATTACAACTAATTATCATTGAAAATATTAATAATCAAGATGTGCACTATAGAAAGCGGGATGAACCTGGCTAATGAACAACAGAATGTTTTGAACAGAACAGCAGTTTTAAGTCTGAATGCTCTGTTCTGCCGTAAATATTAATAGCTGCAAAGCCTGTAAGAGGGTAGGCCATAACAGTTTCAGAAATAACTTGTACCATTTTCTTCACTACAGTGTTTTTCTAGTATAAATAGTGGCTTAGGACATTCCTAATTACATCTGCTGAGTGCACGGATTTTTCTCACAGAAAGTCGTTGAATTTTCTACTGTTTAGCAAGCAGAAAACCCGATGTTTTGATATTAATATGTTCGCATTTCATTGTTTTAGAGCACTCAATAAGGTGCGGGAAATCTGTAGTGGAGAAGGGAAAGTGTTCTGAATTCCAAGCAAAAGTATCATCTTATCATTTGCATTGATTGTGTGAGTGATCTCTGAAATTGCATATAGGATTGTTTAAACATTCAAATGTGAGAAATGTAAGTAGACAAAATAATATACATGTTAAAAGTTTGGCATAAATAATAACTTGATTTACATGTGATAGATGAAGCATTTGGACTTAAAAATAATTACAAAAACCAGCCCAATTACGGAGAAAGAAAAGCAACCTCGAGTACTTTCGAACTGTCCGCATGCGATTTGGCAAACTTCGGGGTTCATTATTATCAAAGATTTTTTATTACGAGCGGAAAATGTTTAGAAATTGTCCTTAGAATACAGTGAAATATATGAAGGGGTCGGGGTAAGAGAGCTAAGCCACATTTTTGAACTTCTGAGATATTTCAATTTGAAAATTTGATCAAATATTCAAATCAAGATTTTACAAAAGATTTTTCCGCCAATGTCTTAGTAACATTTGAGATATTCTGAGTAACAGTATGGCATTACTTTAATTATATTACTATTACGTTTTTTGTAAATTAGCTATGTCCATTGGGGCATAAACGTCTGGAGCAAACACGAAATCTTGGACATTAGGCTGCCATCAACTGACATTATAAACAAATTATATGTAGAATATTATAATTTACAATATTAAGCAACAGATTACAGTGTTAGATTTATTTCACCAAAAATGTGGCTTGGCATTTTCTTGCCCCGACCCCCTCATATAATGAAAATAATACATTCATACATGAATACACACTTATAATGAACGAATACATAAATAAAGGGAAACATGCATAAGCTAAAACTCCGTAATCGGATTTGTAGACAAAATTGGCATTAAACACAAGCGATGTTCGCAACAATGCGGTTTAATGTGCATGAGAGTAATTATATCACCCCGAAATACACATGCCGAGATGCTTCCATCCCTCACAGCTGTTGGGTGATCAAGATAGGCTGGTTTCTACGAGTTGTCGAATTGCCTTCTGATCAAGGTAGCCTGAAAAGTAGATGAATTGGTGCAGTGCCCCGCCTCTCTCTTTCCTTCGATCCGATTTATATGAACATGGAGGCAAATGTTTATATTCCAATGTAAATTATATGAACATGAACATTGCTTATCTGCAGGGTGGCTATTAAATACTGTTACAAATATTGGATCATTTTATTTTATAGATATAAATCGAAAATGATAAATACACCAATATGATAAATATCAGAAATTTAAGTTTACCTTGGAATAATTTTATTTGAATGGACAGCCTCCTTTATCGATTACCAAAGATAATATCTTACGCCATTATCCAAATGCGTCGCGAATCATTTTAAGAGATCTTCTCTCCCATTCACGCAATATGGAAGCTTTGAGAGGGTCCAAAGCCCAAACTCCTTGTTGTGTAGCATTTACTTTAGCCTCTAAAATCTTTTAGATGCAATAGTCTAAAGCAGTCATACTCAACTTGCGGCCCAAGACAGATAATTATTAAACCATATTTATAAAATTTATTGAGATGTGCATAAAAAGCGTTTATGACCTTCGCTGCTGTTTTATATATTTTCATGGGAAGACAAAATCAGTTATGTTATTTATAATTAATTTAGAATGATGTTAAAACATCTTAAATGACGTTTTCTTAGTCAAAAATTCTTTTCACATGTTGTCCTATTTGTAGTACAGAGGCATATGCATTTCATAATCAAACATTATTCCAAATTAATTAAATTTGAAATATACATTTCTACAAAAAAAAAAAAAAAAAAAAAAAAAAGAAAGAAAGTTTTTACATTGAGAAAAAAAATTATAAGAGAAAACATTTTTATTTTTTTTCTGTTTTTATTTATTTTTTTTTCCAACTTGGAAATTCTGCAATGTTATATTATTAGTTGTGTACATATAATATTGCTTTTTAAGGTTGAATGTTTGTCGCGGAAAAAAATCGAGACCAAAAAAATTTTACACCTCTATTTCCAAACAACAAACTTTGCAGTACATTTCTACAACATTTGCAATGGAAATTCACCACGAAGTTTATTGTTTGGAAATAGTGGTGGTAAAACTGTTTGGTAACACTTCTTCCATGACAAACGTTCAACCCTACTGATATTAACTTTGGTATGCTACTTATGTTATCTTACTATTTTAATTACTCTTTTTTATCCTTTTATAAGCGTGTTGCGGTCTGCCTAACGTCGCAAACCTGTGTTTGTGACCCACGAGAAAAAAGATTGAGTGTGGCTGTGGTCTAAAGGATTTAGGTCCGGGGAAGAAGTTGGATAATCTTCTTGCAGGATAAACTTCGGACAATTGACAGGAAGCCAGACTTTGATTTGGCTCGGTGCGTCTGTGTCAGTTGAATCAATTTTACAGAATTAAATAAATTCTGTCAAAAACAGTGCACTTTTAAAAAACACATGTATGATAACACGAACGTCGTTCCAGCGTCACGATTAGAATGTACATCCGGCGCAAATAAAAAAAATCTACTCGCTATGTATAGTCTATGTCATACAGTTCTCCAAACATTCCTATATTACCTAACTGAACATATAAAAACTCTTAAATAAAAACTTCATTTTTTTTTAAATTCCTACTATTAGCTCACACTCTCTCTCTCTCTATATATATAGTGTTGGAATTTTCAATCGTTAATAAAATATTTTCTATTCATCCATTCAAGTTCAAATAAATTTTTTTAAACTTGTACTGGATGACAATTGATGTTAATACAGTTTTTTCAAATATTAATTCATTAATTAAATTTAATTAATTAATTTTAATTTTTATATGGGAGAAAAAAATGTCTCCCATTGTTTTCTAGTTGCGGGGTTTCGATTGGCACCATTAATTTTTGTCTAACTATAACTGTTCTGTCTAATTAACAACAATGCCAATTAGTGATTTGCTAAATTACTTAGGGGTTTATAAACCAGTGTCAGGTGTCAATCTTCTTCGCTAACTTAGCAGATCTCGATTCCCGACAATTTTCCATGCTATTTCTTAACTCAGTCATTGTTTATATACTAATTAATGCAATCATCCATCTATATAACTAATTACAGCTGTTATATTTTGTTAAAAATCAATTTGTCTCCTAATCGGAGGGCTCTACGACCTTCTAAAAAAATTTGATAAAATGCACTAGGAGTTTTTAGTTGCGGGGATTCGATTGGCACCATCAATTTTTGTCTAACTATAACTGCTCTGTCTAATTAATATCTTTGCTAATTAACGAAATGCTAAATTACTTAGGGGGGTTTATAGTCCAGTGGTAGGTGTCAATCTTCTTCGCTTACTCAGCAGATCTCGATTCCCCACAACTTTCCATGCTATATCTTAATTCAGTCATTGTTTAATTACTAATTAATGCAATTATCCATCTATATAACTAACTACAGCTGTTATATTTTGTTAAAAATCAATATATCTCCTAAACGGAGGGCTCTACGGCCTTCCAGTAAAATCTGATCAGATGCACTAGGGGTTTTTAAGCTGCGGGGAATCGATTGGCACCATTAATTCTTGTCTAACTATAACTGTTCAGTCTAATTAATAATATTGCTAATTAATGAAACTGCTAAATTTCATAGGGGATTTATAGGCCAGTGTTCGGTGTCAAACTTCTTCGTTCACCCAGCAGTTCTCGATTCTCCACAATATCCCAAGCTAAATCTCTACTCAGTCATAGTTTATATACTAATTATTGCAATTAATTCCAGCTGTAATAATTTGATAAAAATCAATATATCTCCTAACGGTGGGCTCAACGGCCTTCCAGTAAAATTCGATTAGATGACCTGGGGGTTTTTAAGGCGTGGAGAATTGATTGGCACCACTCATTATTGTCACACTACAATTGTTCTGTCTAATTACTTAGACGGCCAATTAAAATAATTACTAGAATACTTAGGGGGTTTTAAAGGCCTGTGTTTGGTGTTAAACTTCTCCGCTCAATCTGCAGATCTCGAATCCCCGCATATTCCCAAGTTGCTTCAATAAAGTCACTGTTAATATACTAATTACTGCATTTACCTATGACAAACGTATAAATAGCTGCAGTGGTCGCATACTGCTAAAATTCAATATTTCCCCCGAGCAGTGGGCTCTACAGTTTAATTAGTATATTCAATCTACCAAAGTGGTCCAGAAAAATAAAAATTCATATTCCTACTGTACTGATTAATATATATAAATATAAATATTTTGGTATAGTGTAATATGAGTTTCAGCTAAATAAAAGTTAAGCCAATGAGCCATCCACTTGTACTGCAGAGGCCTTAGCTCCCACAATTTCTCTATAGTGTAATTCGTATCAAACTGTGTTTTGTAGTTTTATGTTTCATCCAAAAATATATGGTTTAACTTGACACTTTCTGACACACTCACAAAGTTCGTCCGGGGTCCCGTACTCACCGCCTACTGCGATAGATAGATAGTTCGAAACTAACCAATTTGTTAAGCAAATATCAAACACACACACACGCGGAACCAAACAAAAAATGTCTAAAAGCAATAGTTCCCCACCTGTGCTCCCTGTCAAGCTCAAGGTGACGAAACAGGGTTCACAAAACAACAAACTAGGGACTACACTCAAACCACACAGGGCGAGCCCAGTAAGCTCGGTGACGACCAGCACATCCGAAAAAGAAGAAATAAAGCAGAAAAAAACACAGAAGAAGACAGAAAGAACACTGGAAGAGGTAGAAAAGAAAATTAACACACATCTCATGATCACATTGAACAGCAGTGACAGCGACCCAGACGAAGCGGACGATGGTGAAATCATAGAAGAGAACAACACAGGAAAAGCAACGGAATACGAAAGAAGGCTCAAACAAGAACTGATGGACTACTGTGCAGAAACAGACACTGGAATAAAAAGAAGCGTGGAGGCAGAAAGAGCAATGAGAGCCCTAAACTACTTGCAGGTAATACAACACAGATGCACGAGGATACCAGTCACAACACGAAGCGAGATAGACAGGATAGTTGAAATCATCACGAAGAACATAATGGACTTAGAGGGGAAGATGCAAGCAGCAAGTGCAAAAGTAGAAATCCTTGAACAGCACTGGAAACCAACCGAAAAAGAAGACAAAGAAGAAAACACAGGTAACGTACACAGGGAGGAGGTGGCTGCCGAGACTCAAACCAGGCCTCCAAGAGGATACGCGGAAGCAGTCAAAGCGGCTACATCCACCCTCATCATCCAAGGGACGACTGAAAGAGACGCGGAAGACCTAGAAAAACAGATAGCGAGAACAACAACAGAACACCATGGAGGAGTCAAGAAGATCAGAAGAATTAGAAACGGGATGAAACTTATCTGTGAGGACGAAAAAAAAGCACTGAAAATAAAACATACCATCACCAACAGCGAAGAAGGCAAAGAGACAATAAGAGTAAGATCTGGAAATATTAGAAAGAAGAAGATAATGATATTCCATGTCCCAGACTTCGTGAAATAAGACCAAATAACTGAGAAGATAAAGAAGACCTTAGAACTGGGGCCGCAAACAAGGGAGGATGTCATCAGTTTGCACAGGCAGGTGGCCGTCCGGGAGGGTAGCAAGCATCAACCTGTCCTACTCCCTGAGCCTCTGGCAGATCACTTGCTAAGGGCGAGGACGATCTGCCTGGGGCTGAGGGATTGCCCAATAAAGCCATTCATTAGTGTGACGCGCTGCCACAAATGTCTCGAATATGATCATGTGGCAGCAAATTGCAGGGGGACACAGCGATGCTCTAACTGCGTGGGCGAGCACCTGTACACTGACTGTAATCGGCAAACCCCCCGCTGTTATGCGTGCAACAAGTACAACGAAGTAAACAGACTAAGGCTAAGAACACAGAAGAAGACTGATCATCAAGCCAACTCGGGTGCATTCTGGGTGCGTCGCCAGCTACTAACGATCCGCCAACTACAGTCGGACAGGGGCACAGCACTAGCCTCAGCAGAAGTCATAGAGGGGAGGGTGTCACTAAATTTCACTGGCGGTAAACCACAGCTGGTCAAAATGACCAGACAAGACATTGAAGCTAGAATACAACATGACGCTCAGCGCCGCAATTATGGTAATAGACACAAATAATACTAGAACTACGCGCTCAAGGAGCGCAGCGCAAAATAAACAAATACCACATGACAAAAACCAAGCTAATATGCAACAAACACACGACACCCTAAACATGATACAAATTAACCTACACGGTAGCAACAAAGCAACAGACTCACTCGCAGGCTATGTAGCAGCCAAAGGAATACGGGTAGCACTCTTATAGGACTTCCACCAAAATAAAAAAACGGGTAACATAACAGGGTTCAAACTAGAAAATTGGGATGTCACAAAAACACCACAAAACAGATCTGCGATTATAACCCGATTAGGCACCAAATCAATAACAATAGTAACAAGAGAGTTCACAACAGCTATAAAACTAGAAAACAAAGACAAAACTTTCACAATCATAAATACATATCCCCCCCCCCTGGCGGACTTCTCAGAAGTACTGCTAGTGGGGGACTTTAAGGCACACTCAACAGCATGGGGCTACGATGACATAGACCACAGAGGGCGCGAGCTAACAGATTTCCTCTTGCTACACGCGTTGTTTGTCCACAACCCGCCGGACGCACCACCCTCATTCAAAACTGTACGAGGGAAAAACAGAGATGGTACAATAAAGGAAATACAGGGATGGCCGGACTTGACAATAACAACGGCAACACTAGGTAACGACATAAGTGATTGGCATGTCAGTGACGATGTCTCACTCAGCGACCACAGATACATAAAATTTAAAATTAAAAACTACGAGAACATAGACTACCAAAGACATGGTCTACAAACAAAGGTAGGCAAACATGCAAAATTTGATAAAAACATTAGAAAAATCAGAAACAAATACATTAAAGAACTCCAAAAAGCAAGCACAACAGACCAGCTAGACAACATAACACTCAGATTGCAAAATGAAATCACATCGGTAGCGTTTGCAAGCTATAAGAAAAAATCTACACCTGCGGTCGCTGCCCCTCCATGGTGGACGGATGAAATTAAAACAGCGAGGAACAAGGTTAGGGCACTCAGGAGGAAATTTCAAAAACAACAGAACGAAGAATTAAAAGTAAAACAACACATAATCTTCAAAAAAGAACAAGCCAAATTAAAAAAACTAATAAACAGAACAAAATCCAAAATATGGAAAGATTACTGCAACAAGGTCAAAGACACATATGGCTCCCAATATAAAAACGCTAGCAACAAAAGAACAGGTCCGGTAAAACTAGTCAACATTCTACCCCCAAATACAAAAGTAACCATTAAAGACACACTAACACATTTCCTGGACAACTTATACATAACAGACCAAAATATACCCCACACACTAACAAAGGCAAATAAAGAAAACAACGAACCAGTACCACCGGTAGTAACAAAGGCGGAATTAAACAGAATAATCAGAAACATTAAACAAAATAAAGCACCCGGATTCGACTTCATAGATTACAACCTAATTAAAAGAATTAATAATGCAATACCGCAACTACTACTGACTCTCTTCAATACATGCCTAAGGTTAGAATACTTCCCAAAATCGTTTAAAATAGGCATAGTGGTACTGTTCCAAAAACCAGGTAAAGACCCAACAAATCCAAAAAATTACAGGCCAATTTGCCTCTTACCAGCGCTTGGTAAAATGTTAGAACGCATAATACACGGTCGGATAAACTTCCACCTAAACAATAATAACTATTGGAGCAACAAACAGTATGGTTTCAAACAGGGGATCTCAACAGAGCACGCATTAGATAACTTAATCAACACAATAAAAGAAGATAAAACAAACAAATACCAAACACTCCTAATAGCCATGGACATCAAAGGGGACTTCGACAACATACGCTGGCCAATATTAATTAATAATATTAAGCAATCTCCCTGTCCAGGGTACCTGGTAAACTGGATAGTGAGCTTTCTCCAACACAGGTACGTTTCACTAGAGGAAAACGGCATTAAAGTCACAAAGCAGACATTTGGCGGATGCCCCCAAGGAAGTTGTCTCGGCCCGCTCCTCTGGCTATTAATCGCAGACACAGCACTTAAAAGAAATTGGGGAAAACATGTTAGATTACAAGCCTTCGCAGACGATTTTATAATAATTCTAAGAGGCAGAACAAAGGATAAACTTAAGAGATTAGCAAACAAAATACTAAAGGAATTTAATGACTGGATAGAGGGGAATAACCTACCGCTGAACAGGGAAAAAACAGAACTATTATATCTTAACAGGGGACACACGGGAAACCTTCCAACAGAAAACACCAATGACATAGAGGGAATAGAACTCAACGGCCAGAGACTAAAAGTAAAAGAACAGATAAGATATTTGGGTGTCATACTGCACAAAAATCTAAACTGGATACCACACTGTCAAACACAAACAAATAAGGTACGAGCAAACTTCACAAACTTAGCACATATGGTAGCAAAGGGTTGGGGACTAAAAGCAAATATACTAAAAATCTGGTACACAACAGTAGTGGAAAAGACGCTAACCTACGCAGCACCGGTTTGGGGACACTGCCTCAGCAAAAGGTGCATACAGATATTGTCAAGCTGCCAGCGACATTTTGCACTGGCCATAGTCAGGGCCTATAGAACGGCCCCAACCTCGGCACTTCTGGTACTCTCAGGCCTGATTCCAATCCATCTTAAAGTCTACTACGAAGCAGCGTACGGCACAGTCTCAAGATTAAGGGAAAATGCAACAATACACAATGAAACTTTACACCACATCGAATACGACAAAAAAATAAACATATGGGAGAATCATCCAGCAGACACGACAGAACCTAGGATAGGGTACAATACACAAGACACAACGATATACACGGACGGCTCTAAATTGGAATCAGGTGCTACAGGTTCGGCCTTTGTAGCATATAAAAATAATAAAAAGATAAAAGCATGGTCAGTGCCGTTAAGGTCAGTGCCGTTAAAACTGCGACAGCATCACGACACTAATACAAAACAACACACAATAATATTTAGCACCCCAGCAGCAGTCGAAGGCGGAAGGTAACAAAACGATAAAATGAATATGTATATGTGTTTATGTGTTTATGTGTTGTATCTTTAAAAAAAAGGCCTAGGAGCAATCCAAAGTCACCAAAAAAAATATAAAATTGTCCATGTGTATTGTCCAATGGCAGTGTGCGGTAGTCGCACAACATCAGCTGCTTCCAAGGCCCGAAAAAGGAGCCCCGTAATCACAGAATTACCAGCACGACGTACGTCACCAACGGATCAGCAAGTTGTGCATTATGACACAGTAAGAAGCTTATAATAGCCACCGGCACTGTCTGTCCGTCCTAGTGTAAAAGGGGAAAAAAGTGTTTACTTATGTGTTTATGTGTTATATGTTAAAAAAAAGGCCCAGGAGCAATCCAAAGCCACCAAAAAAATGATAAAATGTCTATGTGTTTTTTCCTAGTAGCAGTGTGCGGTAGTCGCACAATATCAGCTGGCACCATGGCCCTAAACAAGAGCCCCGTAATCACAGTATTACCAGCACGACGCATGTCATCAACGGTCCAGCAAGTTGTGCACCATGACACAGTAAGAAGCTTATAATAGCCCCCGGCACTGTTTGTCCGTCCTTGTGTTAAAAAAATACAAAAAAAATAATAATAAAAAGAAGGGGAAGAAGACAGATGAGAAAGAAGAAGAAGAAGAACTGGAAGGAAAAAGGTGATAAGTATAAAGGATAAGTATGGAAAGTAGACCGTGTACGTTAATGGGAGCTGGTGCACGTTAAATCTGTTCATGGCTCTAATGTCCTCCAAGTTCTATATAAGCGTTACCTCTGGGGGTGCCAATCCAGATGCAGGTCTCTCATCTGGAATTGGTTCAAAATTAGGAGACTAGTTTCACAGTTATATGGATCCTATCAGCTGTATAGAAATGAAAAGCTGCAAAACCTTGGGCCAAGCCAACAACAACAACAACAACAACCCATTGGGCTTATGGTTTAGTTAGTTAACGACAATAGTACTTATTTTAAATTGCAAATAGTTAATGATTTAACAACCTTTCATGGGCCCAAAGGACGGGTAGCCAAGTCAATTAGCACAATAAAAGTAAATTAATTTCAATAATGTAGTTAAAGTATAATTCAGAATAAGTTCAGTTTAAAATGTTACTAACATTTTTCTCTTCCAGGTTCCCCTTGCAGTTCCTCGTGCCGCCGGTTAGGACGGGCCAATGGCCGGCCCCAACTGGTAGCACAAAGTTTTTTTTTTTAGCAGCAGTTTTTTTACTCATTTTATTTTTGACTGTTCGCCTCTTTATTAGGTGCAAATGGACATTGTCCGCACAAGCTACCGGACCCGCTCCAATGGGACAGCCCACGGAGCCAGTTTTTACCAGGTGGGGTACGGTAGAAAGGCGCAGTCCCGTCAGCCCCCGCAGCGTTTTCGTCTGCCTTGCTATTCGGCCCCAAATTTTTCCTTGCTGGTACGACTTAGCTATCGGGAACAAAAATAAATAATGATAATAATAATAATAATAATAATAATAATAATTTCAGTGGTTTTAATTGTCTTCCCTCAAAATTCTCCCCCTTTTTTCAAGCTAAGCTGAATACCATAGTTTCGGCACTAAATTGTCCAGTCCCATTCCAACTATCATGACGAGTATGTGGCGTGCGGTAACAGATCTCAGAATACTAAAACCTAGGAGTGATCAACCCAGTAAAATCCGGACTTTATTGGTCAGCCGACCTGGGTACTTGTCATTGTGGATCGCCCCATGAGGCGATCAGGCGAATTTCACCCCACTCTCCAGGCACTCAAAACCGTCATCTCGGGTCGAATCTCGGTAGGTAGGGGCCTGGTCAGCGGTCTTCAAATGAAATGAAAGATTTATCTCAAATGAGTGATGACAACAAAAAATAAAATACCGCAACGATGATTATAAAATAATGTTCAATAAAGATAACGTGGGACATTAATGCTGCACGTTTTTATTTTATATATTTATGATTAAAAAGTAGGAATTGACTTTTAAAAAAAATTATATTACTTGTTCGACTTTTGGTCACGTTTTATTGTCGCAGATTTGAAACCACCGTGTTATTGATACAGGAAGTGAAAAAGATAATAAATATTCTTGATATAGGTTACCAGATTCCAATCTAGAGAGCACCTCTGAGAAATCGGCTCTTACAAAATTAGTTAACCCGCCGTTGATCACGCTAATGAGCATTTCTCTCATCTAGGGCTTAATTCTAGGCGTGTATTTAATTTAGAAATGTCCTTCAAATTCTCCTGTTTTTCTTATAGTATTGTATTTTACCAAAATAAAGATTTTATAACTATTTTCATTACGCGCACGCGCACTGCTTATACAGTGGAAGAGGATGGTATGAGAGAAACGCTCACAAGTGATCAATGGCGGCGATCAAAAAGACGCTACCAGAGTTGGGCAAATTTGTAATTCCAATTATCTGCGATGTAATTACAATTTAATTATATGCAATTAATTATAGTTACAAATCCATGCCGTAAAATATTCTTGCATTACTGTCGCTGGAACCGCCCTCCATCCCATTATTTGACAAAATTCCTGTGCTTGAATGCAGTGTTGAATTCAGACACTTTTCTCCGGGAGGGATTTCTGTTGCTCCAGGGGGGACATAATAGAGTTCCGGGGGGGAAATTCCAACTTTTGCCCATTGAAAGCATAAAATCTCAAATCTTCCGGGGGGGGGTATGTCCCCCCCGGGCAACCCCCTGAATTCAACACTGCTTGAATGTGTGTAACTATAACCAATTACATACAATTAAATGGTAATTAGATTGCTGATCATTGCAATTACAGATTTGCCCAACTCTAGACGCGACCAATGACGGGTTAATAAATCGTAAACTAATCATAGGAATGTCGTGAAGACTTTTATTTAGGCTGATTAAAGGATGCAGAATTTACTTGTAACAAATTAAGAGTTTGTTTTGTTTTATTGAGAACATGCATTTGACTTGTGGTGCTTGATACAAATATGATATAATACGCTGCCGAAGGGGGGGGGGGGGCTGTTTGTGAAAACAGAAAAAAACTTATAATTTCTTAATTATGATACGTATCGAATCCGTTTAAAGTTATTATTACTTCTAGGAAAAGCGCCGAAAATTTATGTATGACAGATTTTTGATATCATTAAAAACGGCCCCAAAGGGGGGGGGGGGGGGTTAGAAGAAAGAAATTCATAACTTCGTCAATTCACAAGATATCAAATCCGCTTAAATTTATTATAAATCCTCTTAATATTATCTAAAACTTTTATATTGACAATTTTTTATTGGACCAACCCTTATAGCAAAAAAAAATAAATAAATAAATAAATAAATAAATAAATAAATAAATAAAAATAAATAAATAAATAAAAATCCCTGCCGGCTCCGCCTGCAAACAAGTTAGGTTTCGAAGTGGGCGGTTCCAACTACCGCATCATCGCAAAAAGATCATTTCTTCCACAATTCCCAACAAACAGGCGCCCCACGGTCTGCGTCTTCGAAATCTATCTGTGTCTGTAGGCCGAGCCGTCAGGGATTTTTTATTTATAAGGTCTATCATTATTTGCAGAGAAATTAGTTGGTGGTGTTTACTTTTTCTTTCTAAGGATTGTACATTATAATTGCAGAAACACTCGAACGATAGAGATTCACCTCTGCTATCTGGCTTCCCAAAAATGAACGATAAGGAAACAGAGTAATGTTTATGCATGACACTGTGCTAACAATTTATGAGTTACTCTGAAATTTATTTTGGTGTTTGTTTGCGAAGAACAATTTTTCCACGAAAAACCAATAAATATAAAATGCGCTTAAAAAAGGAGAAAAAATGCAAGATAAACTGCTATTTAAGAAAACTGTTATTGTTTGGTTGCAGACGAAGTAAACAGGATGCAGTTATTTGCATACAAAACCGCGTGTTTTCTTCTGAAAACTTATAAATACCTTGCTCTTCGACTGAACTGAAAATAGCATAAATTTTAAAACTATGACATCATTTCAAGTCTGAGAATAATAGCGTATAACGGGTGGGTTATAATTAACTCGACCAGTTTTTGTTATTAATGACTTGAACTAATGCCTTTAACTTTACAAAATTTACGTCAAAACAAAATTCAAATGTTCAAATTATTTACAAATAGTTTTCTATATGACTGTCATTCATAATCAGGGTTTCCAGTCGTCCCAATTTTCGTAAGAAATCCGGATTTTTTTTTTTTTTTTTTTTTTTTTTTGTTTAAAGATAATTTTACAATTTTTAAAATGTCATTAACAATTTTCTACTGCGTGCTTTCGGCACCGGGTTTGGACTCTCATGACACAAAATATTTCGGGTTTGGGCGGGTTCAGATTTCAAATCGTCAGGCTCGGGTTCCAAAAAAAAAGAGCTCGAACTCATATCTAGTGGGAAGAACTATTGAAGAGTAAATATGACCCCTCACCCCCCCCCTCCAATAACCAAATTAGCTACAATTTGCATCCGATCTCATATTTAAAAACAAAAAAAAAAAAAAAAAAAAAAAAAAAAAATCAGACTGCACGGTTTAAAAGTCTAGACGTCTAGACAATAGTATCTCATGTCCAATTCAGTATCCAATTTCATGCTTTATTGACATCAATATTATTTCTAATGGATGCACCGGCAATAAATATCATTTTATTTTATTTTACTTTATTTTATTTTATTTTATTTTATTTTATTTTTCTTCTTCTTATTATTATTATTTGCTATAGGCGTTTAAAATAATTGTTGTTTCGCTGATGAGAAACATATATAATGAATCCATGATGTTATAATTTGTAAAGGGGTAGCGTGTGGCCTTTTCATATGGATTAATTTCAATAAGGTACTACTAAGTGATTTTTATTTAAAAATCATTTTCGAGTTTCTTAATATTACAAATCATTATAAACAATTTTTTTCAGCGTAATTTCGTTTCAACTTATAATCAATTAATAAAACAATGAAAGGTCCAATCTTGTACAGTAATTGGAAATCTTAACATGAGTTCTTTTGCACTCTTCACAAAAACTTCAAGCGATGACCTTGCCGTTGCCTTAAGAGAAATCTTCTCTCTTCAAAATGTGTCAGCAAAACATTTCCTTCCCCACTGGTTTGGGAAATCGTCCTGGGAAGAGTGTTTTCCACCAACACTCGTTCTCCTGCCAAAACTCTAACTAACTTCCCCTCGATTCCTTTTTCCGGTCCCCTTGCTCGAACAAAAGATACTCCGATCACCAATCAAAAAAGTTTTAGTTCACGTCATTAGTTTCGGTTTTTAAGTCATAGGATAAACCATTCTTTTGGGGAGGTCTTCCTGAACTTTAGAATGTTCACACGGCAATTTCTCACGATCCGAGACCCCACATGTCGTCGGACAGATCAGAGAAATATCTTGCTGTCTAAGCAATTTCAGTTCACAAGATTGATCGAGGCTCATCTTTTCCTATTGTAGTAAGTGACGTTCTTGTAACCCCACAGCGAAGCGTGAGAAAAGTTCTCCAACTCTTGGGAATTTCTATCGTTGATTATTTTGCATAATTAGCAGACTGTGAGAGATTTAATGAGATCGTCACAACACCCCCACCATCAAAACATTTTCCGGGTTAAAACGCGGAAAATCTGCAAAAAAAAGGGTTAGCTCAACATATTTGAGTGGCTCAAATAACATATCAATTTAACCTCACTATATACATCAGTGACTTAATTTCTTATATACTGTTTACCATTTCTTGAACATCTAGCTTTAGAGACTTTTTTTTTTTTTTTTTTTTTTTTTTTTTTTTTTACACATGCCAAAATAACAATAAACCTAAAAATAATCAAATATGTACAAAAGATTGGATTTTACTCAAAAACTTACTACTGAATTGCTCTACTTAAGTAGTCAACGTGGGGTATATCTTTTCCCGGTTTGTGTCGGATGGCATATTGAAAGGGTTGCAGGGCTAGCGCCCATCGAAGTAATCTGGGATTGTTACCTGCATTATTTTTCAGAAACACCAAAGGGTTGTGGTCTGTTTCTATACGAAATTCTTGACCGTCAATGTAATGTCTTAGTTTCTTGATCGCAAAAATTATTGCCGCGCATTCCCTTTCCGTTGCGCTAAAACTTTTTTCTGGGTCAGTAAACTTCCGGCTGAGGTATATTATGGGATGTTCTTCTGAGCCCTGCCTCTGTGCCAACACTACTCCGATCCCTTTTTCAGACGCATCTGTTTGCACAACGAATTCCAAATCATAATTTGGGGCGTATAGAATCGGTTCCCTGGTGAGTTTATCTTTTAGTAGATCGAACGCCTTACTCATTTCGTCACTCCATGCTATTTTTTCTTTTTTGTGTTTTCCTTTCAGCGCTCGCGTGAGAGGTTCAACTATAGTGGCGTAATTTTCTATGTAACGCGAGTAATACCCTGCCATACCTAGGCATCTCCTAATTTCTGTTTTGGTTTTTGGCGCAGGCAATTCCGTGATGGCGTGGATTTTAGCTTCGGCGGGTTTTCGTTGTCCTTCCCCCACTATGTGGCCTAGATATTTAACCGTCTTCTGTGCGAATTTGCACTTCGCTATTTTAACTTTTAATTTAGCGTCCCTTATTCTGACTAATACCTTTTCAAGATGTTTGATATGTTCCTCCCAATCGTCTGAAAATATGGCCATATCGTCTAGGTAGGGTAAACAAAATTCTTCTAGACCATATAACAATTTTGCCATGAATTTAGAGAACCTATACGACGCGTTGAGGAGCCCAAAAGGCATTGACAGAGGTAAAAAACTTCCAAAGTTAGTCACAAATGCGGCCAATTTCTGCGCCCTGGGTGTCATGGGTATCTGCCAATATCCTTTTGTCAAATCAAGCACCGTAATATACTTCGCGGCTGCCACTTTTTCAACCCTTTCCTCTATATTCGGGAGTGGGAAAAACTCTGCCTTCGTAATTGCGTTCAGTTTTCTATAATCAATGCAGGGGCGCGGATCTTTTCCCGGGGCTTCCACCAATATCATCGGAGAATTAAAATTAGACTCCCCTTCCTTAATTAAGTTGAGTTCTAACATGCGCTTAATCTCCTTTTTTAAAATTTCATTTTGTCTGGGCGATGTACGGTATGGCCTTATTCTCACCGGTTTTTCTTCTATAAGTTCTATATCGTGTTCCGTGAGATCCGTTAATCCTGGGTCGTTCGAGAACACTTCGCTGTATTCGTCCAATAAATTTTCCAACATATGCAATTGTTCGTTACTGCACCGATCCCTTAACCCACTATCCTCCACTACTTCGCTAAACTTGTAACTGCTGGAGTCTGCTAAGGGGTACACAATCTCTAAGTCTTGGGATGCATCTGGCTCGTGAAATTCGCGGGTTAAAATATTTATTTTTCCCACCCTTTTTACATACGGTTTTAAGAGATTTACATGATAGATCTGTGATTTTTCCCGTCTGCCCGGAACACTCACTATATAATTTGTCGCGGAAATTTTGGATTCGATCTTTCCGGGACCTATCCACCCTACCGACATTTTATTCTTTTTGTTCGTTGCTAGGACTAACACTTCTTCCCCTGGCTCAAAGTGCCTATCGACGGCATTTTTATCGTACCAGATTTTTCTGTTGTCTCTAGCGACCGTCATATTCTGGACTGCTAATTCCTGACAGCGCTTTAACCTATTCATAAGATTAAAAACATATTCAGTGACCAACTCTGGCTCTTGACTTTCCCCTGTCCATTGTTCGAACAATAAGGTTTCCGGGGTCCGTAGATTTCTCCCATGAACTAACTCGGCCGGGCTAAAACCGGTCGATTCATGCGTTACCGTCCTCAAGGCTAACAATGCATGCGGTAGATTTTTCTCCCAGTCACTACCGTTTTCCACACTCAATACCTTTAATAATCGTTTGACAGATCGGTGCCATCGTTCTATCAAATTTGATGAAGGTCTACACACACTCGAATGATTTAGTTGCACTCCAAATTTCTCCAGAAAAATGGTGGTTAAATTTGAAGTAAAAGATTTTCCAAGGTCTGTCTGTACTTCAAAGGGGTAGCCTAAACGGCTAAAAATTAAAGTTAGGGCCTCGACTACAGTTTCAGAAAGCATGTTTGGTATCGGTATAGCCTCAGGATATCGCGAATAACAACAAATTGCAGTTAGTAAATACCTATTTCCCTTGTTAGACACTGGCAAGGGGCCTACAAGATCCACTGAAAGTTTTGAAAACACCTCTGAAATTATAGGTACTAGCTTCAGCGGGGCCTTTTTCTGCTCCCTTGCCTTTCCCACTTTTTGACATGAGTCACAAGATTTTACGAAATTTTCCGTTTCTTTTATTATATTCGGCCAAAGAAATACCTTAAAATTTTGTCTTTTGTTTTTAATTCGCCCATGTGAGCCGCGATTCCCTCATGACATGCATTCAGAAGGCCTGCCCTATATTTTGCCGGAACCACTAGTTGAATTCGTTCAAACCCCCGATGGTCTTTAGTTTTTCGTATTATCAACGAGTCTTTTATTTCATAATGCGATTTTTTTTCCATTGCCTTTTTCCTGATAATGTCTAAAGAAGGGTCACTGCTTTGTTCCATTCCAAACTCACCCCTACCTACTTTAGCCAGATCTAAGCATTGATCATTGAGAACCTCGGGGAGTAAATCTTTTTCCCAGGTCTCAACTGTCACCTCATCATCCGCCTCTTTTTCGTTTTCCCCGGCTAGGGGAGAAAGAGTAACTTCCTTGTTCGGTTCGTTTTCTTTCGGATTCGTTTTAGTCTGACTACGCGTTATTACCGCATGTAGGGTTTTAATTGTTCCGTTTTTAATATCGTCTATCAACTTCTGCGTTTCGTTACCCAAAATATAGTATGACATATCTGCTTCGCTGTCGGCCACAATTGCTTTAGTTCTCACATTTCCAATGTCTTTAATTTCGAGCATTACATCGGCCGTCGGCAAACAATGCAAATCATTTATTAAAGGTTGTCTTACCCAAACGGTTCCCCCGTCTAATTGATCTGAATTAATGAATTTCCTAGACACCACGTCCGAACAGGAACCCGTGTCTCTCAACACGGTAATTTCTTTTCCATTAATTAGCGCATGACTTAAATAGGGTTTAAAACCTTCTTCCAATTCAGGGCTGTTTCGGATGTGACTAATTTTAGAGATGGGTCTTTCGTTTTTTTTGTATTCTGGGCAATTTGCTTTCAAATGCTGGGAGGATCCACACACGAAACATTTGTTCCACCTCTTTTGTTCAAATATGCGCTCTTTGTCTTTGTTAATATCTTTGTCTCGCCAATTTGTTTTGGTTTCGGAAATTCTCTCACTTCGCGTTTTTTCTTCGAACCTTGGTTTTTCGGTTCTTTTATCGGGAGGGGGCCTTACATTCCAAAGTTTTTTCGAAGGGCCTTTAATCGCTTCATATTCGTCGAGACAATTTGCCAAAACTAACGGATCTTTGTAGTTTGCCCACGAATCAATGAAATGCTCTTTCAATTCGCTAGAAGTACGGCGCTTGATCTGGTCCCAGGGGCGTAGCTTGAAATTTTTATTGGGGGGGGAGGACCTGACTTTGGCGCCCTTTTATAATTTTCATTTTCCACTTCCCCATCCCACCCCCCCCCCTCTCTTGCCACATTGTCATCAGCCGCGCTAGAGGTCTGCAGGTGCCAAAATTTCTAGGTCCAGGCACGGCCTGTCCCGGTATAAAAACAAAAAGTTCGGCCCGACCCGTTCAAAAATTATTTTGGGCCGGCCCGGTATAAAAGCAAAAAGTTTGGACCGGCCTAGCCCGACTGAATATCTACAAAGCATGCCGATATTTTACACTTACTTATTCAAAAAGCACACTTACTTATGCATAGATTTTATTTTCAAAATGCGTGGAATGCAAAATATCAACAATATTTATGATCACTTAGACAATAATATACATAAATTACTGATTAAAAAATTGAATTAGATTATTACATTCAAATGAAGATTCAGTAAGGGAAGAAAAATCAGTTATAGACAAGTTCCATTCTTAGCAGGTACATCGTCTGTGGTATGTCTTATATTCTTTTTGCACGGATCAAGACATTTTTCCCTGTAAGAAAGGTTTTCGCCATAGACTGTTTCTATTTCACAGATTTTACTATACTTTAAAATTTTTTTTGCTTAGAATAGTATGTTCTTTAAAACGAATTTTAATTGTAGAATAATGGCCATTTATATATAAAAATATATTTATTTTTTGCAAAAATTGTTGTGCCAGACCTAATTTTCTGATTTTTACGCTGGCCTACAAATTTCAGTCCATGCAGAGCTTTAGGAAGAATAACGTCCAAGCACAGCTTGGCCCAGAAAAACAGAAGTTTGAACCGTCCCGGCCCAAGACTGCAAAAAAAGTTAAGCCCGGGCCGTGCAGATCTCGAACTCGCACGTCTCGAAAGCCTGTTTAAAATATTAGCTTTAATTTTTACAGAAAAATTACAATACTATTTTATTCTTAGATACCTGATTAAAAATATAAGAAATTTTATATACAAATAGATGATAATGATTTTATGAATGTGTCAAACGTAATAATTTGAAATAGATTTGAACCTTAATTAAAGCAAACATTTGTATATGCTCTTAAATTCTGCTCCATCATCAATAATTTAAAACCACTTTTCCATGAATGAAGTTACATAATCTGCTTTCTTCTTAAATTCATTTATGGTTTTGATTT
This sequence comes from Maratus michaelseni, assembly GCA_963931845.1. Lineage (NCBI taxonomy): Eukaryota > Metazoa > Arthropoda > Arachnida > Araneae > Salticidae > Maratus > Maratus michaelseni. Next base: position 338,447,219 of record OZ007588.1, read on the forward strand.
TTGTAAATGGTACCTAGTTTATTTCTTTCATTTATTTACTCTGGAAGAATTCGTGCCTGGGATATAAGTTTCTAAAAAAATATACAGTACACTCATTTCAAGAAACACATGCCTCTAATCCTCCAAATGAACAAATATCAGTGTCTTGTTGTCTCGTTTTGCACAAGAGGGGATTTCAAGAGTTCAAATGTCAGGGTGGAGGAAATTTTTTTCTTCAGAGGATTCTTTCAGCCATATGACCACCTTAGAGTAGAGGTCTGTACGGGCTCGTACCCTGCCCGGCAAAATGTAGGTCAATTTTCACACAGACCGGTCTGGCAGAATGAAGAATAATAAATGGGTCGGGGCGGGCCGATAAAAAATATTAAGTGAGCCGACCGGCCTGATATAAAAAATTTAAAAGGATCAAACTAAGCTGATAAAATATGAACAATTTTCAATGGATTTGTCTGGGACGAGAATAATTAAACGTACTGCACGAGCTGATCAAAACATCAATAAGTATAATACGTACAATATGTCAAGCGTAGAAATCGGTATTGGACACTTGCATCATACTTGAGCCTGGGCTTAATTTTTTCAGCAGACTCAGGCAGGCTTTGACCTGGCTTACATAATTTTCTATGTACTCAAGCCGGCAGGAAACTGGGCTTAATTGTTTCCAGGACGTATCGAGTTGTTTCGTTGTAATAGTAAAAGCGATAATGAACTTCTATTAACAAAATCTTTGAAAGTATACTTTAATAAATTACAGAGAAACATTTTTTTATTATACAGCAACAAAAGTTAGGATGTTTTGAACCGTATTTTTCTTTTATTCTAAACTATATTAATTTTTTTAATGTCTTTATTTGAATGTAATACTCTAAGAGTCTAAGTGATCATAAATAATACTATTCTGTATGCTATGGCATATGGCATGTATAAAGTATTCTAAAATACTGTAAAATTTTCTCATAAAAATGCGTGCGGTATTCATTAAAAGAATCTTAATCGTATGTTAATAAAAATTGGAATTTTTTGTAGAAATTGAGTTGGTCAGATCGGACCGGGCCTGATTTCATTGATTTTTCAACGAGTCGGGCCTGATTTCACTGAATTTTCAACGAGACGGTCCGATCCCGTGCCAAACTTTTAGCTTTTAGACCGGACTGGGCTTGACCAAGATAGCTTTCGTTCGGCCCGGGCCTGTAAATTCTGGTCCGTGCAGGCCTCTACCCCAGAGATAATGATCTGCACGGTCTGATTCCCGCACCCAGCCAAATGAAGTCAAACGTTCAAATGGACTGGACTAATAATAATAAAAAAAATTAACAGGCTAGGCGGTCTGGTAAAAAAAAAAAATTAAGAGGGATTACCGGCACCGATATACCAAATTTAAAAGGATCGGACTAATCCGATGATATATGAACAATTTTCAATGGAGATGTATCTTTACCAGAATACGTTATAAATATGTTGCACAATTCGATACTAGTTTGACAACATCAATACAGAAATTTAATATGCCTAATGTAGAGATTTTCATCGGACAGTTACATTGTGTCTGAGCCTGCACCTAATATTTCCTGTCGACTCGGGCCGTGTTTAGGCGTACATTTTACATTTTTTTCTATATACACGGATCGGGCTGGACCTGAACTTAATTATTCCTAAGACGTATCTGGCAGACAGTTTTTTATTCAAAACTAAAATTTATAATGGATTTTTGGTAACAAAATCTTTGGAAATAAACTTTCCGAAGAAATATTTTTTTAATCTAAATTTTTAATTATAAAGCTTCAAAATGTATGATGTTTTTAAACATTTTTTATCTTTACTCTAAAGTAAATTTTTTTTTTAATGAGTCTTTATTTGAATGTAAAAGTCTAGAAGTCTAAGTATTCATTAATGTTGACATTTTGTATTCTATGGATTGCCCACATGTAGTCTGAAATATACTTTAAGCATTTCACAAATATATATATATATATATATATATATATATATATATATGCAGTATTCTTTAAAATAATCTTAATTATATGTTATAAAAAATCGGATTTTTTTTTTTTTTTTTTTTTTTTTTTTTTTTGTGGAAATTGAACTGTTCCGGGCCGGGCCGAACTTTCGGTTTTTAAAATGGACTGGGCAGGACCAAGATAGCTTTCGCTTATACCCGGGCGGGTCCGACCCTAGAAATAAATTTCAGCCCGTGGAGACCTTTACCCCACCCTCCCACCCTCTATGAGCAGTGCTTGATTTACGGCAGGGCATTCGGGCCCCCCGATTTTTAGGGGGCCCCAAATTCTACTAAAGATTTTTCAATTATTGGCCAAAACAGTTTTAACTATCAAAAAACAAAATTAAAATGGAAAAATCTGTTTATTAGAGATTGTCTATGATATGTCAAAGTAACTTCATTTTTTGCTGATTGTCTTTTAGCAATTTATGTGCAGTAATGTACAGAACTCCATTTTTGGGATCTCCAAGTTATTTCATGTTTATTTATTTTACATGTAAGGCCTTCATGGGTAACATGGACAAAGTCGTGTGGTCCTGCTAGTTACTTGTGAAAATTTAGTAATTTTTTTTTCATACAAAAGCTTGTATTTGAAAGAAGAAGTTGTTTGATTAATAGGATATGCTAATATTTTAAATAATTATAGCTTGGTACTGCGGTAAATTTATTAATGGTTGTTGCATACTTTATCATTCCAGATATATGGACTTGCATAGAGAAAGGTAATCAGCATCACACAGTTTATTATAAAATTCAATTAAAAATTCATAATTATCAAATAATTATTTAAAAGTAAATTAATTATTATCAAATTTAATTTTTTTAATTAATATTTTAAAGAAATTATCAAAGTCAATAGTGGTTATCTTAATAAGTACTGCTTTTGATATTATATTTTTTTATTCAAAGAATCTGTGCGAGGACGCCCCCATACGCATCTGTGCCGAGGGCCCCCAAATTTCTAAATCGGTCCCTGTCTATGAGACGTTCTGTAACCTCTCTTCAGTCACTTCCATTTCTTTACACTTTCTTTAGATTACCAAAAGTGACCAAAAACTACTGAGATAAGGAAAGAATTGTACTTCTAAGGATCGAATTACATTACTGCCCTACAATTGATTGCAATTATTAACATTGAAAATAATGTTCTTGTATAATTACTTGCAACTACTATTTAAACACTTTCTTTATGGGTGCCTGACGGCGCCCTTAAACAATCTTTGGCCCACCAGTCAGTTCCACTTTTTCACACCTTCTTTCTACTACAAAGGGTGGTCAAAGGGAATATTTGTATTTCTAAGGATCGAATTACACTTACCGTCCCGCAATTGATTACAATTCTTATTTTCAGAATTTTTCCTTTTGCATGTATACTTCTTTTGGCGGGGCGGGGCGGGGAGGGGGGGACCGGGGAGGGGGTAGGAAAAAAATCTAAAGTAGTAACAAATCTAAAATGAAACCCCTTATGCAAAATTTGTATGCTAAAAGTATAACTTACTTTCTAATTTAAGATTTTAAATAAAGTGTTTGTATAATCACTTATTACTGCTAATCGGCCTTTTCTTTATGGGCGCCTCATGGCGCCCTTAAATCTTCTGTGGCGCCCTACTACTTGAACTCATTGGGAGGGGAGGCTCCCCCCCTCCCCCCCCTAAAGCTACGTCCCTGTCTGGTCCGTTATCAATAAATTTTTCAGACTATTGAAATCTGTAACATCTAACCCATTTAACCAACCCTCTAAATAACTATTGAGTTCAAAAATAATATCCTTCCACGGAGCACCTGGATTGCGTGGATGTTTCATTAATTTTTGACGATATGCTTCGGGACTCATACGGAATCGTTCAAGCAAAAACTTTTTGACGTATTCAAAGTTATCCGTCTGATCTTGCGGTTCCCTTAAAATTAACTCTGCAATTTCTACCGGCACTAAAGCTAATAAATGCGTCACTAAGTCACCTGTCTCTATTTCCGCTTTGGTCGCCTGTCGTTCGAACAAATTTAAAAACAAAGTTATATCCGAGCGTTCCGGATCAAATCGATGCATTATTGTTCGGAGCGGCAGTTTAGTTGGGCGTTCCGACCCGGCACTGTTAGTTGAACTACGTCTATTTGCATCTTGCGTCAATCTAAGTTGTTCTAACGTAAATTCGCGTTCTTTTTGTTTTTCCTCTCTTTCTCTTTCTTCTTTCTCCCTTTGTTTTTCCTCTTTATCCGCGGCTATCTTGTCTTCGCGATCTTTTATGATATACGCAGCTTGCGTAAATGCAAAATCTTTATCGTAATCATCGGCAGCTTCGATTTTTTGGATAATTACCGGTATCCTGTCATTTTTCCCTATTTCCACTCCCAATTCTTCCGCTAAATTCTGCAAATCAATTTTCCTGCACTGTTTCAGATCAGTTACTTCTTGCATTTTAAAATTTTACGTAAATACAATATAAAGATGAAAATGATAGTTTCGCTCGCTAATTTATGCAATAGGGATTCTAACACTTTATGGAAAATTTTCTGCTACTACCCACATAATACTAACAATTTTAAATACAATTCAATTTGAGGAATAATAAAAATAGTATACATATAAAAATAGATTTTCAATATTGTAAAATTTTCAATACACTGACACGTTTTGGTGTCGATCATACACATTTAAAACAAATTTAGACATTTGAAATTCTGTGCACATAATTCAACCAATACTTGATATTTCTGACCCCACAGGTAACAATTTTCAGAGTTATAACAAAATGAACACTTTTTGCAACTGCTAAAAATTTTCTTAACATCACATATGCAAAATATTTTAGTATCAAAAACATCTATTCTTTCATAAATAATGGGAAAGTAAAATCTTTGAAATCTTTCAATCAGGAATTACTAGACAATCGACTTATATGAAAAGTCGGAATTTTTACCTCTTTTTTTTTTAAGAAAAAAAAGAAAAATTACACATTTAGCCTAACCGTCCCTCCTTATATTATTTTACTGCCAAAAGAAAAATTCACACTATCAAATTTTATGCTTATAACAAATACACATATATTTTTCCAAATATGTTAAAATTTATTAGATTTAAAAATTTATCATAATCTATCATAAATTAATATTCACATAAAAATTTTCTCAGAAATGAATTTTCCTCACTAAAGAATATATAAACAAAATGAGAGCCACTCAAAAATGAATTGAGCTTACCTTTTCTACAGTCTTTGTCTGCATTATCTGTCGCCGGTTTCGGGTCTGGCCTAGACGTCGTCGATTTCACAGGTTATCTCGGTTTGTCGGCTCCTGATGTTTCCTAGAAAGGGCTTGCTTCGGACTTATTCTCTGTAAACACGGGCTTGCTTCCAGGACGGAACTGCGGTCTGTCGTGACACTGCAAGGGCTTGCTTCGGGCTTGTTCTCTGTAAACACGGGCTTGCTTCCAGGACGGAACTGCGGTCTGTCGTGACACTGCAAGGCTTGCTTCGGTCTCTGCTTTCCTCTCCTGAACTGGCGTCAGATCTTGCGCGCTTAGATGCGGGCGGGCGTCACTGCTACTGTCTGGGCTCTCTTCACTGATGTTAATCAATTTTTGTTGAAGTATCCGACCCGCTTGCCACCAGCTATAATGAATCCATGATGTTATAATTTGTAAAGGGGTAGCGTGTGGCCTTTTCATATGGGTTAATTTCAATAAGGTACTACTAAGTGATTTTTATTTAAAAATCATTTTCGAGTTTCTTAATATTACAAATCATTATAAACAATTTTTTTCAGCGTAATTTCGTTTCAACTTATAATCAATTAATAAAACAATGAAAGGTCCAATCTTGTACAGTAATTGGAAATCTTAACATGAGTTCTTTTGCACTCTTCACAAAAACTTCAAGCGATGACCTTGCCGTTGCCTTAAGAGAAATCTTCTCTCTTCAAAATGTGTCAGCAAAACATTTCCTTCCCCACTGGTTTGGGAAATCGTCCTGAGAAGAGTGTTTTCCACCAACACTCGTTCTCCTGCCAAAACTCTAACTAACTTCCCCTCGATTCCTTTTTCCGGTCCCCTTGCTCGAACAAAAGATACTCCGATCACCAATCAAAAAAGTTTTAGTTCACGTCATTAGTTTCGGTTTTTAAGTCATAGGATAAACCATTCTTTTGGGGAGGTCTTCCTGAACTTTAGAATGTTCACACGGCAATTTCTCACGATCCGAGACCCCACATGTCGTCGGACAGATCAGAGAAATATCTTGCTGTCTAAGCAATTTCAGTTCACAAGATTGATCGAGGCTCATCTTTTCCTATTGTAGTAAGTGACGTTCTTGTAACCCCACAGCGAAGCGTGAGAAAAGTTCTCCAACTCTTGGGAATTTCTATCGTTGATTATTTTGCATAATTAGCAGACTGTGAGAGATTTAATGAGATCGTCACACATAAGAAAGAAAAGGCATTGTGGGAGGAAAAAAAAATTAAATAAAATCGATTAACGTATTCAAAAACGCAACGTAAAAACATCAGACTGCACTTGCCTATATTTTTATCTGAAAACAGCTCTAAAAATGTATTCTCTTACTCAGTAATAAAAATTTATCAATTCTTTCTTAGTTAACACGCAATAAATGTGTATGAAAATTTGTTTAACAAAAATATTCTTCAAATTTAATTTTTTTTTATGTGACAGTTCATATAAAAAATATTTATATCATAAAAAACTACTACTGAAGTCTACTGTGATCGCGTTGATTTAATTATTTTCCGGATGAAAAAAAAAAATCGAAACTAAAACGCAACATCAAACTGCGTCCCATGAGATTGTTTCGGTTTGACGCCATGTCGTTTCCTGTCATCAGTTTCATTGATGGTTCAAATTACAACTCAAATCTAGGAGATTATTACGTACTTATCTTTATATCTTTATTTTTAAACTTGATAAATTCCATGCATGTGCATTCACTGACTGTGACTCTATAAAATATTTATTTATAAACTGTACAGTCTTAGTTTAATGCATGAATGCTTTTAATTGTGCCGGAATACTGCAGTGAACTTTCATAATATAAATTCCTTTATTATTTTATTCCTTTACTAGCTGACTCACCCAAGAGTTTCCTGGTCCAAAGGATAATAAGTTTAAATATACCTAAAATCAGTGTTGAATTCAGACATTTTTCTTCAGGGGAGGGGGGATTTCTGGAGCTCTGAGGGGAAGGATCTCAACTCACCTCTTTCTACGCGCTGAATAAAAAAGCAAACCCGCCCGGCGTTGCCCGGGTCCCACCCAGAACGGCTAAAATAACCTTACCGTTTCCTGAGATTATTTTAAATATATTTCACAACCAGGGTTTACAAATTTGATAAAATCTGATAGCCAGCATAAAATTCTAGTAGACAGTAAAAAATATTTACCCCCCCCCCCCCCCCCTCAATTATTTTCAAAAAGCAAAGCGCTAAAGTTTTTTATGAATTAATTGAGAAAAGATAATAACAAGCATAGTTAAAATAAACAAATTTATCTTTAATTTAGTAATTTTAGTGAAAAAGCAAATTAGTGACAATTTGTTAAAGAATATTTTGTTGAGCCCAAACAAAATAAGCAAAGAAATTGCCGTACTTACATAAATTAACTTTAATTAAAGTAATATCTCACTTTTCTTCACACAGTAAAAAAAATTCGGAAAAGTTTCCGGTAGGAATAGGATTTCCAGTTGCCCTTAAAGTAAGGAAACTTTTCCGAACCAACACGAAAAAAAAAACGAAAGTTTTTTCTTTCCGTCAGGAAACTTTTCCTGTTTGATTCAGAAACTAATCTTTAGACACAGAATAAATTCCTGGGTCTTACGTAAATCTTTCCATTCACATAAAGAAACGCTTTGGTAGAATGGTAGAATAGATAGAAAGTATTTCGTTTTAAAAAGGAAAACTTTCCATTCACACTAAGAAATGTCTTGGTAGAACGGTAGAATAGACAGAAAGTATTCCGTTTTAAAAAGGAAACTTTTTCGAATCAGTTAGTAAACTAATCTTGAAAAAAATTAAAAATTCCTGTGTAGAATAGAAACTTTTTCTTTACTTAACGGAATTTTTTTTTATTATGATCGGAAAATTTTCTGTATTGTAAAGAAACTTTTGTTTTAAAGAGTAGGAACATTAACAGATGAAAATATTGCTTTTGGACACTGTTTTGATTTCCTTTTATCTCAATTAAATATTATTAAGAACTTTTTTGAATACATACACACATTTTAAGTATTTTGTTATCATAAAATGCATTTTGTTATCATAAAATGCATTACATGTAATGCATTTTATGATAAGAAATACTTAAAATGTGTATATGTATTCAAAAAAGTACTTTATTTAATTGAGATAAAAGGAAATCAAAACAGTGTCCAAAAGCAATATTTTCATCTGTTATTGTTCCTACTCTTTATAACAAAAGTTTCTTTACAATACAGAATCAGCTTGAAATTTTATTTATTTGTTACAAGTATATACTGATACGTTTAGCTCATGGGTATTTACATTTTTTTTTAAATAAGTATTTTATACAAGGAATGCTATAGGGAAGTACCTTTATAAACAAGGAGAAGTAATTCTCGTAAAAAAAAAAAAGTGTATAAATAAATAAAAAGTACACAATGAAATGGATTTTATGTTCATAAAATATATAATATACTTTTATTTTCTTTAGAATGTGTGTATGTGTTTCCTAGAAAAAAAAACTTAATATATTTTAAGCGATATAAAAGAAAATCAAAATAGTGCCCAAAACAAACCTTTTCATCTGTTGTCTGTATAGCAAAGTGAGATGCCAGCTTATATTGGTGCCAGAATATACATAGGTGTAGCAGTGGTGAAGTGTGTGTGGGAGATGATTACCCCATAGGCACTAAATATTTAGGTGATGCCAAAAGGCTGTTAAATAAGATATTAAAAACGGAACAAAATATTTTCAATTTGGACTGGATATTTAAAACTCACACTTATGTCATTGGATGTAGTACAAGTATATGACATGTTGCATGCGTATGAAGTGTATGCAACTAACATTGAAGTGTTATTGGTGCTGGAAAGACTTTCTATTGCTGTATATCCAAAACAAAGGACATACAAAACATTTTTTAATCACAATAGTGACTGTCCCTCCTTAAAAAACTAGACCTTCTTTTAATTTACGCCTTTAAAAAAAAAACAAGCTTATGGGGTCGTCTTCATTCTTAAGTTGCACAAAACTCCAAACTTTTCAATATGTACACCTAACTTCGACATTATATTTGCCTCTTTCGGTAACTTTTACTCAAGGATACCAAACGGGAAGTCACTTGGTCAAAATGTTTAAGAATTATGAAGTTTAAAGTTTGGAACTCCTAATGTTAAACAGCTTGTAGAGTTTTTTATATATAATTCAATACTTGACGTAATAATTTTAGATTCGTATATTTTATTTGAAGTTTTTCGAAATCTATTTCGGTTAAAAAATTATAGATTATGGTTCATAGTTAATTTATAAAAAAAATGTATTTTTAAATTAATTAAAAAAAATTAATTTTAATAGAAATAGATTTCTAAAAACTTCAAATATGCAAATCAAAAATCACAGCTGATTCCGCTAAGTAGTTTTTAAGTTATGCTTAAAACACTACCCGCATTACAGTCTGATTTGCAACGATTACAGATTAGGAGTTACAAACTTTAAATTTTCATAATTTCAAAACTACTTGACTCGGTGAATTCCCGTTTGTTATCATAGGGCAACATTTACTGAAAAAACCAAACATGATGTCCCAATTAGATGCTATTGAGTTTGCTACAATTTCGGCATGAATATGACCCTCTCAGCTTATTTTTTCAACATTAAATTAAAAAAGACAGTTTCTAGAAGAATAACTTTGTTTTTTACTGTGACAGTTTGGAGATTAAATGTTCTTTTTTGTCCCCAAATACACCCTGCACATATGATATTTCAAATTCGTCACTTTTAGGTAGATTTCGTAAGAAATACTACCTATTACATTCTCACCTAAGTTGGAAATTTTGAAAAATTTTTGCAGATCTACGCCGATCATGACTCCCAGAACCCAAAACCACCCCCAGTTCAAAACTTTATATATCTATCTATCTATCTATCTATCTATCTACCTATCTATCTATCTATCTATCTATGTCACTTTTTTCTGACCACGATAACTGGAAAAATTCTGCATAAATCTCTTCCAAACTGATACATAAAATCAAGGGTCATAAAATCTCGGTCAAGTTCGTTAATGGGCAAAATCGAACCAAGGGGGGGGCTTTTTGTGAAAACAGAAAAACCCTCATAATTTCTTTATTATTATACGTATCGAATCCGTTTAAAGTTATTATTACTTCTAGGAAAAGGGCCGAAAATTTAGGTATGAAATATTTTTGATATAATTAAAAATGGCCCCAAGGGGGGGAAAAAAGGGGGGTTTTAGAAGAAAAAAAATCATAGCTTCGTCAATTCACAAGATATCAAATCCGCGTAAATTTATTATTAATCCTCTTAGTATTATCTAAAACTTTTATATTGACAAGTTTTTTATAGAACCAACCGTTATAGCAAAAAAAAAAAATTAAAAACAAAAAAAAATCCCTGCCGGCTCCGCCTGCAAACAAGTTATTTTTCGAAGTAGGCGGTTCCAACTCCCGCATCTTTTCGAAACTGATACATAAAATCAAGGGGCATAAAATCTCGGTCAAGTTCGTTAATGGGCAAAATCGAACCAATGGGGGGGGGGGGGGGCTTTTTGTGAAAACAGAAAAAAGCCATAATTTCTTAATTATGATACATATCGAATCCGTTTGAAGTTATTATTACTTCTAGGAGAAGGGCCGAAAATTTATGTATGACAGATTTTTGATATAATTAAAAATTGTCTTAAGGGGGGGGGGGAAGGGGGGTTTTAGAAGAAAAAAATTCATAACTTCGTGAATTCCCAAGATTTCAAATCCGCTTAAATTTATTATAAATCCTCTTAATATTATCTAAAACTTTTATATTGACATGTTTTTTATAGGACCAACTCTTATAGCAAAAAAAAAAAAAAAAAAAAAAAAAAAAAAAAATCCTTGCTGGCTCTGCCTGCAATCAAGTTTGGTTTCGAAGTATGCGGTTCCAACTGCAGCATCATCATCATCGCAAAAAGGTCATTTCTTTAGCAATTCCCGACAAACAGGTGCCCCACGGTCTGCGTCTTCGAAATCTACCTGTGCCTGTAGGCCGAGCCGTCAGGGATTTTTTTATACCCAATTTGTGTCACAGAGACATTTTCCAATTAGAAATGTTCGGACAATATTTTCCGACAATGTTTTTGGACAGTGTTTTCCGACACACGTTCGATAGAGCATTTTCGATAGAGAGAACGATACCTAGATAAGAGATTATGTGCTTCCGCATACTTGTGCATCGAACCAGACTTCGCAAGTGATCTTGGGTTTACTTGCATGCAAGGACATTTCGCAGTTTGAATAGTTGGTTTATTCTTTCTTTTTGTTAACTGTTAAAGTGATTGTTTATGTAAGTTTCAGTTCAGAGCAGAGAGCTCATGTGTGTTAGATGGCGGTCGCTGTCAAATGTGTAACCAAGAGGGTTTTAACGTTTTAATTAAAGTTTACAGTTCACATTTTTACCTTGTGTAGTTTTAATCAGTGTTTTCTTTCTTATTAAGTTTAAAGTTAACCAGCCGAGCTATCATTAAATGGTCCGTCGCCCGAGATTTCTTTTAAAGGAGAAAATAGCTGATTAGGCTAATGTGGAAAGTGAATTTGGACTGTTTAAAATGTGGAAGTTTGGTGTTAAGTGTTAGAGTTTAAGCGCATGGTTGGTTGGATGCCAAGCCCCTGCTTTGTTGATCAAAGACGTTTTAAAGATTCGGTGAGTTCGTTCCTGTATTTAAATTTTTATTTGTTATGGAAGATTTAAAGGATGTTTTAGTTAAGAAGAGGGGATTAAAGTCTGCTATTACAAAATTAGAAAAAAAGATAAATGGGTGTATTAATGTAGCCGATTCAAGTGAATTAACTTTGTTTGAGATTAAAATAGGAAAATTAACTGATGAATTGAGTGAAACATTTAATAGGATTTTGGCTAAATGTGATAAAAATGAGGTTGATACGTACATTGAGGAGCAGCAGACTGAACAGGATCGAGTTGACAGTATGTGGCTTAGTGTTAACCGAAAAAAATCGGGAATTACTTTAAACGAAAGTAACAACAGTGCGGGGTTGTTGAGGTCTCAAACCTCAGAGGTTAAACTGCCGAAACTCACACTTCCCACTTTCAGTGGTAATCTGGAGGAGTGGCTTCCATTTTATGATTTATTTAGGGCTAGTGTGGATTGTAATGAAGTTTTATCAGACTGTCAGAAATTACAATATTTAAAATCGGCATGCAGAGGCAATGCACTTAAAATAATTCAATGCCTTCCAATCTCTGATTCGAATTATGGGACAGCGTTAGAGCTGTTGAAAGAGCGATATTCAAATAAAAGAGAGTTAATTAATTCATTGATTAAGAAATTTATTGGAATGCGTTGTATTTCGGGTACAGCACAGTCTCTTCTGGAAAGTGTAGACGTTATTAATGAATGTGTCCGTTCATTGAGTGTACTTAAACAAGAGGTTAAAGGATTTTCAGATGTATTAATTGTTTATTTAATTACAGAGAAATTAGATGGAAATACAAGATATTGGTGGGAAAGAACACTCAAAAAAGAGGAATTGGGTACACTTGAAAATTTATTATCTTTTTTAAAGGACCATGCGAGAACCCTTCAAAATAGTAAAACAGCAGTTAAAGAAAGTGGAAAACCTAAATTTACTACATTATTGTCTGCTAATAATATTTGTGTTTTATGCAAAGAATCGCATCCACTTTACAGATGCCCACGATATTTGAAATTAAATGTGCAGAAAAGAATAGAAATAGCTAGAACAAATAGTTTGTGTTATAACTGTCTTTTAGAGAAACATTATGCAAAAAAGTGTATGAGTGTGGGTAGATGTAGAGTGTGCTACAAGCCTCATCATAGTGTCTTGCATATTTCACGGGATACTGGCCCTCATGTAAAGAATGCGACTGAAACTCCGGTGGTTCCTCTTTCCCCGAACGCAACGGAATTTCGACCGAGACAAAATGAGTTAAGTCAAACTTCCTGCACTGGCACCTTTGAGTTTCGAAACAATTCTGGGTCGGGAATACAATTAATGAATATGGGACAGACTCTACTTTGTACAGCAATGATTAAGGTTCTTGATTCAGTGGGTAATCTTGTAAATTGCCGCGCGTTGCTGGACAGTGGAAGTGAGGCATGTTTTATAAGTGAAAATTGTATGCGAAAATTGTGTTTGCCAAAGCGAAGAACTAGAGTACAGGTTACATGTTTAGGTTCTTATAGTGCTGAAACAAATGGAGAGATAAATTTGAATTTTACTCCTCATTTTAATTCTGAAATAAAATTTGCTACTAAAGCATTTGTGATAAAAAGAATTACATCTAATGTGCCATGTAGTTCTATTCCTTCAGATGTTGTGAATAAGTTTAATGATTTAGTTCTAGCAGACCCACTATTTTTTGAGTCACGACCAGTAGATATTCTACTTGGAGTTAACGTATTTTTTACATTGCTAAATGGGAAAATTGTGAAAAGAGGGGAAGCTCTGCCCTTTGCTGTAAGTTCTAAGCTTGGATGGATAATTACGGGGACTACCTCATTCGATAGAGGTCTACGTACATTTTCCGTCAATAATATTCAATTAAAATTAGATGGCTTGGTGCAACAATTTTGGTCCTTGGATTCTGTTCCGGAATTGGTTCAGATTTCTAAGGAGGAGAGGGAATGTGAGGATCATTTTAAGCGTACTTATTTTCGAGATATGTCTGGAAGATTTGTCGTGAAACTTCCATTTAAAGATTCTCCATCTAGATTAGGTGACACTAGAGAAATGGCTATCCAGCCATTTATTTATGAAGACTATCGAAAGTTTATGAGGGAATATTTTGAATTGGGTCACATGGAACGTGTATCCAAGCCGGAGAGTGTTCCTTCAAGTGTTTGTTATTTACCACATCATGCGGTAATTCGGGAATCAAGCACAACGACAAAACTGAGAGTTGTTTTTGACGCTTCAGCTAAGTCTACTTCGGGTGTATCTTTGAACGACATTCTTATGGTCGGTCCACGTATACAGCAGGAGCTTTTTCCAATACTGTTGAGATTTCGAATTTTACCTATAGTTATATGTGCAGATATAGAAAAAATGTTTAGACAGGTTTTGATTAACCCTGAAGATAGAGACTTTATAAGAATTCTTTGGAGAGAAAATTCCCAAGATACTATAGAGGATTACCGTTTAAAAACAGTTACTTACGGTACCGCATCTGCCCCGTTTCAGTCTACTAGATCTCTTAATCAGCTTGCCTTATATGAGAAGAGTGAATTTCCGTTGGCATCTGCAGCAGTGTTAAGGGATTTTTATGTAGATGATTTATTGTCAAGGGGTCAAAATAAAGAGGAAGTTGTGGAATTAATTGATCAATTGACATTGTTAATGAAGCGAGGTGGTTTTAAATTGCGAAAATGGATTTCTAATGTGCCTGGCGTGTTGAAAAACATTTCGGAAGAATGTAGAGAAAGTGCAGATTCCTTGTTCTTAAAGAATGATAGTGGTATAAAAATTTTGGGAATCCAGTGGAACTTGAACGGTGATTTCTTTTGTTTCACTGTTTTAGACCATGACAAAAAGAATAGATATTCGAAAAGAGATATCTTGTCAGAGGTCGCAAAGGTGTTTGATCCGTTGGGGTTGCTATCTCCTTGTGTCGTTTTCATGAAGATCTTGTTGCAAGATTTATGGAAAATTTCACTTACCTGGGACGAGCCAGTTAGTGAATACTTTAGTAAACGGTGGACATCGTTTGGAAATGACTTAAGTGTAATTTCGCAATTGAGGATTCCTCGATTTGTGTTGGCTGCAGATAAAATGGGACTTCAAATTCATGCCTTTTGTGATGCGTCCGAAAAGGCGTATTGTGCGGTAATATATATGCGTTCAATTTCTCAAGATGAAAAAATAACGGTAAATCTTTTGACATCTAAGACTAAGGTGGCACCCATTAAGACTCAGTCCATTCCACGACTTGAATTGTGTTCGCCCCTTCTGTTGGCAAATTTGCTAAAAATGGTTTTACAGCATTTAAATTTTACTGAGACTGAAGTATTTGCCTGGACTGATTCTAATGTGGCGTTGGCATGGCTTTCTTCAGAGCCTCATCGTTGGCAAACCTTCGTGGCTAACCGTGTTTCAAAAATCCAAGAAGCACTTCCTAATGTTCCGTGGAATCATGTTTCTGGAATTGAAAATCCTGCTGACTGCGGAACAAGGGGTATGTTGCCGTCGGAATTAGTAAATTGTGAATTATGGTTTCGTGGTCCTCGATGGTTAAGAGAGCCATTGAACAACAATCAACATAATGATCCAGTTAACGGTAAAGATATACAGGAGATTGTTTTAGAGGAAGAAAAGCGAAACTGTGTTGTAAACGTGTTTGATCTTAGTGATGATCATGTGATTTTCAGATATTCCACTTGGAATAGACTGGTATGAATCGTCGCGTGGTGCTTGAGATTTGTGAACAATGCAAAAAAGGTATCTCAGCGAATAAACGGTTTACTCTTGACATCAGAGCTTTTGAGAGCCACAACGAGGATAGTGAAATTAGTACAACACCAGTGTTTTTCTGATGAGATCCTTGCTTTAGGAAATAATAAATTGTTAAGACGTTCGAGCAAACTTTTAACATTAAATCCATTTCTGGATTCAAGCTGTATTTTGCGAGTTGGTGGAAGGTTGAGACATGCTAATGTTTCTGAAGATCAGAAACACCCAATAGTTTTGCCTAAGTCTCATCATATTACTGCATTGCTTATTAGACATTATCATATAACTTACTTGCATGCTGGTCCTCAGCTTCTTTTAGCTGTCCTTAGAACAAAATTTTGGATTTTAAGTGGTCGAGATGCAGAAAGAAAAATTGTGAAGACATGCATAAAGTGTTTCCGTGCTTCCCCAGCTATTGGTACACACTTAATGGGGGACCTGCCCGCTATGCGTGTCTTACCCAGTCGCCCATTTTCGAAGACGGGATGTGATTATGCCGGTCCGTTTATGTGTAAAGAAAGAAATCGTAGAGGTATCAAGGCATTTAAGAGTTACATAGCAATTTTTATTTGTTTTTCGACTCGTGCTATTCATCTTGAATTGGTGTCAGATTTGTCCACTCCAACGTTTTTGGCTGCTCTGAAAAGATTTGTTTCTCGTAGAGGCAAGCCAGCCGAATTAGTAAGTGATTGTGCTACAAATTTTAAGGGTGCAAGTAAGGAATTGAGGGAATTATATGACTTTATATCCTCCACCATTAAAGATGAATCCTTACAGAATTATGTTGCTAATGAGGGCATCGTTTGGAAATTTAACCCTCCATCGGCTCCACATTTTGGTGGGCTGTGGGAGGCTAACATAAAGTCTGTGAAATATCATTTGCGTAGAACAATGGGAAATTCGCAATTTACAATTGAAGAGTTCTCAACATTATTGTCGCAAATTGAAGCTTGTTTGAACTCGAGACCTTTGTGTCCATTGTCAAGTGATCCAAATGATCTAGAAGTTTTGACACCGGGTCATTTTTTGACGGGTGCTTCGTTGACAGCTATTCCAGAGCTTGATGTTTCTGAGGTTCCGCCTTCACGACTTCGTCGTTGGCAACTGACACAGAGAGTATTCCAGCACTTTTGGAAGCGATGGAGTGCAGAGTATTTGTCTCAGTTGCAACAACGCCCCAAGTGGTTACGTCCAACAGCAAATTTAAAGATTGGGGACTTAGTGCTCATTAAAAATGAACTTGTGCCGGCGCTTCAATGGAAGCTGGGAAGAATCATTGAAACCTTTTCAGGTAGTGATGGTCATGTTAGAGTGGCCATAGTAAGAACTGCTACGGGAGAGCTCAAACGTCCTATTCACAAACTTTGTCCTTTACCTTTTGAATGAGAATAGTTAATTATAGCCCTTGAAGGTTTCAAGGCCGGGGGTGTATGTTCGGACAATATTTTCCGACAATGTTTTTGGACAGTGTTTTCCGACACACGTTCGATAGAGCATTTTCGATAGAGAGAACGATACCTAGATAAGAGATTATGTGCTTCCGCATACTTGTGCATCGAACCAGACTTCGCAAGTGATCTTGGGTTTACTTGCATGCAAGGACATTTCGCAGTTTGAATAGTTGGTTTATTCTTTCTTTTTGTTAACTGTTAAAGTGATTGTTTATGTAAGTTTCAGTTCAGAGCAGAGAGCTCATGTGTGTTAGATGGCGGTCGCTGTCAAATGTGTAACCAAGAGGGTTTTAACGTTTTAATTAAAGTTTACAGTTCACATTTTTACCTTGTGTAGTTTTAATCAGTGTTTTCTTTCTTATTAAGTTTAAAGTTAACCAGCCGAGCTATCAAGAAACATTGCTGCACCTAACTATTATAACCCAATTTGGGTGCTTTTCTGCTCTATTACACACACACACACACACACACACACAAAAAAAAAAAAAAAAAAAAAAAAAAAAAAAAACAGAAAATATTTTATAAATTCTGAAAATTTATATAGAGCAGCATTGAAACTTTATTTTTTTATCTTTTATGTGGAAGGTAATTTTTTTTCTCCTGTCTAAATTAAAAATGCCATAAAATAATAATAATAATAAAGTAAATCTAAAAACTTTTGAAGTCATGTAAATTATAAGAATATGCAGAATTCAGCTAACCCTAATAAATACGTTGATGATAAACAATTTTTAGATATCATACAATTTGAAAATGTACAAGACTTTGAACTTGAAGCTCAACTGAAAATTACATAACAAAAAGCTTCAGTAAATGAAAATTTTTATTAAAAACAGGGTTCGTGATTTTACTTATTTATTTAATCAAAAAATCATTTTTTGTTAAAATTTAAATCAGCTATTTTTTTTTTTAATTCAAAATACAATTTTAAAATTACGCGTTTTAAAGTAAAATAACCTTTACTAAATCATTAAAATTAGTAATTAGAAAAGTTCATTTAAATTTATTTGAAATTTAAAAAATATATAGAAACTCATTCACTTATTTAATTTGAAATATTTTAATCATATAAACAGTTAAAAATATACAGTTAAAAAATGGAGCAACAGAAAATGATATAATTTGAAAATGTGAATTCTCTTTTACTTTTGACTCGGCATGAAATAAATTAAACAAGTTGTCTTGTGTTATATATCACTTATTTACATTAACTACAATTTAACAATATACTTTTTATTGACCTATTCTGTATAAAATATATACCACCTTAAATTACCCCTTTGATAAAATAAAAAGCATATGCACTCTTCATTACTAAAAGCTAAATCTTTTTGTTTTGACCAAATTTCTATATTAAAAATCTTAAAATATAAAAGATAATGTAAGAATTTTATTCAGAAAAAAATATATAAAAGATAATGTAAGAATTTTATTCAGAAAAAAAAATATGCAATTTTAAACATTCTATTCTAGATCTGGATTATATACAGTATTCCTTTAAACATACCTATTCCAGATTATATACACTACTCTGGAATACATACACTATTCATTTAATGAATTTGGAGCATATATTAAAAATACTTAAGATAATTATGATTATCTGGTACAAATTTCAATGGATCTGAAAAAATTATTCTTTGTTATTAAAATGTTTGAAAAGAAACACTAATTTTCCAGCTTTATGAGTTCTTTATAAGCGATTACAGAGTTTGCAGTGAATTAAAGTTCGATTTTTTAAAATTTAAAATAAAAGAAACTTAAATCAGGTGTTTGATTTTTTTTAAGATTTTAAAACTTTAGTTGTTTATTAGTTTACCTTTATAAGTAATTAAAATTATATTAAAAAAAATATAAAAACTAGTATTACTAAACATGGAATCTTTATTTTCTAAATCTTTCCATAAATAAATTACATTGGAATATCGAACCATTTGTTATTTACATGTGCACAATGAAGTCATGAGATATCAACATAAATAATAATAAATATACTTTTGATTGGCCTATATTTATTTATTCTAACGTTTTACAAATCCTTGCAGAAACTCTCCATGTTTTTGTATTAAAAAATTCACATAAGATTTACATATTTTTTTATAAAATAAATTTATGCTTTAATCTTTTAACATTTCTCAGCTGAGATTCTCTATTTTTAAATTAGAGTTTTTATTTTAAAGTGTGATATTTGATTTAAATAAAATTCAAAACGCAAGGATTTTGAGTTCTGTCTCTCCCAGTCCTTTAATTTACAATGTATTGTTGTCAAAAAATAATATTTATAATGAAATATCTTAACCTAAATTTGAAAAGTTTATTTAAATAAATCAGTTGATTTAAATCAGGATTAAAATCAAGTTGATTTAAATCAATGAACCCTGATTAAAAATTGTTAGACTATACAAGTGTTATTTAGCAATTATTTAATTTAAATTGAGATTATAGTGCTGAAATATAATTTCAATTATTGATCTAAATATTTTAAGATTTCTGATTTCTGTATTATAACTGATTAGATAACGTTGAAGAAATTGGCAATGAAACTATGCTTAGATTTCAAAAGATACCAAAATTTACCAATTGCTGTAAAAAAAGTAATTAAAAAAAATTCTTTCCAAAATCATGTACTTGCATACAATATTTTAACAAAAGATTGCATTCAAGTAAAAGTTATAACACCAATCTGGTGAATCTGCTAAATAAACTTATCAAAAGCCAATTTGATAACTTAAAACTTGCATTATATTTTGAAGAAATAAAATAAGGACTTGTGAATAATACTTATAAACTCTTTATAAATGAAAAAAGCAAAAATATGGAATATATAAGCACTTACTTACAGTGGAAATCCAGTTGCCAGTAAATATATATATATATATATATATATATATATATATATATATATATATTTAAAATTAAATTAAAATAAAAATACTTTTTTAGAAAATACTTAGAAAATAAGGAAATTTAAAAAAATGTACAATACCAGTATTGGACATCTGTTTCCTGCAGGTGAAAGCTATATTTTGATAATTGTATAAGGGAATTTATCACCTCTTTAAAATTTCCGTAGGTTACCATCGGATTTCACAATCAGCATTAAAGGGAAAAAAATGATGCCACAGGAATATAGTAGAAAAACGTGATAATAATTTTACAAAATGTAACAAGTAGAGATTTAGCAGATTATCAAATATTCGGCTGAATATTAAAACTTTTTAAAAAGTATATTGATTACAATTTTTTTTTTTATCATGATTAATAACAAAGAAATAAATGTTTGTGAGTCTTTTATTCCTCAATGGCAGATCACTTAATAGCAGAATATTAAAAATTGCAAATAATTCAGAAAAAATATCTATAAAATAAGAGTGCATTCAATTAAAAATCGGTCTTAGCAAACATGTATGTGCTATTTTTATTTTTTACTGAAACTTATTAAAATAAATCAAACGCATTTAATTTACACAAACATTAAATTGCACGTATTGACAAAATACCATTTTTTTTTTTAAATATATAAATTACTCGATTTTTTCTGGCTAACAACAAAAGACAGAAAAAATAAAACAAACATTTATACTGAAAAATAAAATTTATTTTCAACAAAACTATAAATCAAAATGTTTTAATAAAACAAATTACAGCACTGTATTTATGCTATGTATGCTATTGGCTTTTATTCCTTTAGAATTGATGTACTTAGTAAAAAAGCCTGCCTAGATTCCGGCCTCATGACAGCCTTAATTAAACACCCAGTTGGATGCTACAGCAACGAAATTGACTCAGTTGAACATTTCTCCGAAAAAACTGTCACACCATCAACATACGAAAACACCTTGACGTCCTTTCTAACATCCTCATTCTCTATTAGGCAAGGATGATCTGTTCTAGCTGGAAGGCGACATTGATCACTGCAGTATTATCCTGTAACAATAACAGTAATAATATTAATTTTTTTATTGTACTAATTGCTAGTGACCATGTATATTTAAAAAGATAAAAAACAGCACAAGAGCAAAGAATGATTAAGGGGACACTTCGTCTTCAGTGATAAGTATTTTTAAGAACAAAATATTTGAAACTTTTCCTTTCAGTAAAAAATTCAAAATTCATAGAATTTTTAAAAAATTTAAAAATTAAGGAAATTTTAAAAAATGTACTCTACCAGCATTGGACATCTGTTTCCTGCTGGTGAAAGCTATATTTTGATAATTCTATAACGGAATTTATCATTTCTTTAAAATTTACATAGGTTACTATGGGATTTCACAATCAGCATTAAAAGAAAAAAAAATAGTGCCACAGGAATATAGTAGAAAAACATAACAATAATTTTACGATATGTAACAAATAGTGATTTAGCAGATTATCAAATATTCGGCTGGATACTAACTTTTTTTAAAGTATATTAATTAAAAAAAATTATATATTAAATTGGAAATAAAATAATAAAAAGAAAAGTGCTCAGTCAAACTGATGGCATTGAGCTCACAGGCTATTCACACTATTTGCATATTATACTCTTATTTCAAAGAAAAAACACATTTATATAAATTAAAAGGGGGGGGGGGGGTCATTAGCTCCCCGATTTACGTCCTTTATACTTAACCAATAGACATCCAAATCTAATCAGGGAAGCGCCTTATCAAAATAAACCGGTATACAACATTTGAAGCAAATTGGATAATTCGGCATGAAAAAACTATTTATCTAAATTAAAAGGGAGAATTAGTCCCCGTTCTCCCTTTATACTTAACCAACCGAAACCTCCCCCCCCCCCAAAAAAAAAAACGAATCAGGGAAGCATCTTATCAGAATAAACCTATATAAAAAATTTGAAGCAAATCGGTTAATTCTGCATGAAAAACCCATTTATCTAAATTAAGGGGAGGGAATTCGTCCCCGTTCCCTCCTTTATACTTAACCAATGAACCCCCAAAACTAATGCGGGAACCGCCTTATCACAATGAATCAATGTACAAAATTTGAAGCAAACTAGATAATTCTGCATAAAAAACCCGTTTATCTAACTTAAGGTGGATTAGCCCCTCGTTCCACCCTTTATACTTAACCAATAAACCCCCAAAATTAATCAGGGAAGTGCCTTATCACAATGAAAATATATACCAAATTTGAAGAAAATCGGATAATTCTGCACGAAAAACCCATTTATCTAAATTAGGGGGAGCATTAACCCCTTTTCCCCCCTTTTATACTTAACCAAAGAACCCCCAAAGCTAATCAGGGAAGCGCCTAATCAGAATGAACGTATATACCAAATTTGAAGCAAATCGGATAGTTCTGCATGAAAAACACATTTATCTAAATAAAGGAGGGGGGATTAGCCTCCAGTTCCCCCCTTTATACTTAACCGATGAACCCTCAAAGCTAATCAGGAAAGAGCCTTATCACAATGAACCTCATGCAATATTTGAAGAAAATTCGATAATTCTGCATGAAAAAAACATTTATCTAAGTTAGGGGGGATTAGCCCCCATTTCCCCCTTCATACTTAACCAATGAACCCCCAAAACTAATCAGGGAAGCACCTTATCAGAATGAACCTATATTCAAAATTTGAAGCAAATTGGATAATTCTGCATGAAAAACACATTTATCTAAATTAAGGGGGGATCAGCCCCCGTTCCACCCCTTTTATACTTAGCAATTGGACCCCCAAAACTAATCAGGGAAGCGCCTTATCACAATGAACCTATATGCAAAATTTGAAGCAAATTAGATAATTCAGCATGAAAAATCAATTTATCTAAATTACGGGGGATTGGACCACGTTCCCCCTTTTATATTTAACCAATGAACCCCCAAAACTGATCCGGGGAAGCGCCTTATCACAATGAACCTATATATAAAAATTGAAACAAATCGGATAATTCTGAATAAAAAAGTCATTTATCTAAGGTAAGGGGGGGGGGATTAATCACCGTCCCCCTCTTTACACTTAACCAATGAACAACCTAATGCGCCTTATGACAATGAAGCTATATAAAACATTTGAAGCAAATTGGGTAATTTTGCATGCAAAACCCATTTATTTATTTTAGAGGGGATTAGCCGCTGTTCCCCCTTTAACAATTGAACACCCAAAATTGATCAGGGAAGCGCCTTATCACAATGAACCTATAAACAAAATTTTAAACAAATTGGATAATTCTGCATGAAAAACCCATTATCTAAATTAAAGGGGGATTAGCCCCCAGTTACCCCCTGTATACTTAATCAATGATCCCCAAAACTAATCAGGGAAGCGCCTTATAAGAATGCACCTATATACAAAATTTGAAACAAATCGGATAATTCTGCATGAAAAACCCATTTATCTAAATTAAGGGGGAGGGGGGATTAATCACCGTTCCCCTCTTTATACTTAGCCAATGAACGCCCAAAACTAATGAAGGAATCGCCTTATCACAATGAAGCTAACACATGGGCTGATAAGTTCCCGGTCTAATAAAGAAAACACAACTTTATAACTTTATGACTTTATAACTTTATAACTTTAATAAATAACGTAACTTTAATAATAAATAATAATAATTTAATAATAATAATTTAATAAATAAATAATAATAATTTAATAATAATAATTTAATAAATAAATAATAATAATAATTTAATAAATAATAATAATAGTTTAATAATAAATAACATAATTTTATAACGAAAAAGCTCCAAACAGTGTTCTAAATCATTGACTCGTTGTTGTTTTTGGTCAAAAGTCAACACGCGCGTCAGCCACTTTGACAACAGCTTTTTCATAGACAAATGCTCATTTAAAATAAAACCTACACGTTTCTTGGATATCTCCAGAGTCTGAGCTATCTCCTGCAACTTCACTTTACGGTTCCCCAAAACGATTTTTTGGACTTTTTTATGTTTTCCGGAGTAATCACCTCTTTTGCGTGGTGCATCACTGGTGTCCGTACGACCACGTTTAAATTCAGCAAACCAGTCAATAATGGTTGATTTACCTGGTGCAGTGTCCGGATAATGCTTATCAAGCCAAGCTTTTGTTTGAACGGTGTTTTTTCCCATCAAATAACAATTCTTGAAATTCTTGTTTATCCATTTTTTTTTTATCAACAAAGTTGTTCAAATATGTTCACTCTAACGTTTTATCCACACGGCGAATCGTCATGACATCTTTTCTGCTACCTTGTAAAGGTTAGTATTTACTAAAAAAAAGCATCGGTTCGGCAATTGCAACGCCATCCGTGTGCCAGACCGGGAACTTATCAGCCCATGTGTTATATACAAAATTTGAAGGATATTGGGTAATTTTGCATGAAAAACCCATTTATTTAACTTAGGGGGATTAGCCCTTGTCCCGCCTATATATTTAACCATTGAACCCCAAAACTGATCAGGGAAGCGTCTTATCAGAAACAACCTATATACAAAATTTTAAGCAAATCGGATAATTCTGCATGAAAAACCCATTTATGTAAATTAAGGGGAGGGGGATTAATCACCGTTCCCCTCTTTATCCTTTACCATTGAACTCCCAAAACTAATCAGGGAAGCGACTTATCACAATGAACTTATGTACAAAATATGAAGCAAATTGGGAAATTTTACATATAAAACCCATTTATTTAAATTAGGGGGGACTAGCCCCTGTTCCCCCTTTATATTTAACCATTGAACCCCCAAAACTGATCAGCGAAGCGCCTTATCAGAAACAACCTATATACAAAATTTTAAGCAAATCGGATAATTCTGAATGAAAAACCCATTACATAAATTAAGGGGGGATTAGTCCCATTTCGCCCCTTTTATACTTTACCATTGAACCCCCAAAACTAATCAAGGAAGCACCTTATCAGAATGAACCTTTTATAAAAAATTTGAAACAATTGGATAATTCTGCTTTTGGAACAAATTTAATTACTTCTAACAATCACATAATTTAAATTTTTACACTGTCAAATATGGAACAAAAATATGTGCTTTCAAATATAGTTTGTTTGAAAACTGTATCTCAATTTACTAATTTTTTATGATTTTTTTTTTTTTTAATATTTCTCAAGGATGATTAAAAAAAAAATCATTTTTCTCAATTGAGAGGGGGGGGGGGGGGATTAGTCCCTGTTCTCCCCTTTATACTTCACCAATGTACCTACATACGAAATTTGAAGCAAGTTAGATAATTCTGCATGAAAAACCCATTTATCTAAATTAAGGGTCGAATTGGCCCCTGTTCCCCCCGTTTATACTTTACCATTGAACTCCCAAAACTAATCAGGGAAGCGACTTATCACAATGAACTTGTGTACAAAATACGAAGCAAATTGGGTAATTTTGCATGAAAAACTCATTTATTTATTTTAGAGGGGGGGATTAGCCCCTGTTCCCCCTTTATATTTAACCATTGAACCCCCAAAACTGATCCTGGGAAGCGCCTTATCACAATGAACCTATATACAAAATTTGAAGCAAATCGGATAATTCTGCATAAAAAACTTATTTATCTAAATTAAGGGGGAGGAAAAATCACATGCGTCATAATATTTTATACGGACCTTCCTTTTGCAAATGTAAGTGCATTTTCATTTTTTTTTCTGCTGTACATTTGAAGTTTCAAATTTTTCATAAGTCCAAATCATTTCCAATTTCTTTATATTTATATATGGTTTTAAATTTTAACAACTGGGTTTTAATTTTACGGATATTTCATCTGTAAAGTTTGTGTTTTCTTTGGCATACGTAAGATATATTTAAGATTAGACTTAATTCGTATTCAATTTATTCTTTTTTTGTAAAGAAATTTTAATGCTTATAATAATTCAATCAATGGATACAGTACTATAAGATTTTCATTTATATTTTGGCATTTCGTAATACATTGTATACATAATAATATTCATCCATTCTCGTATCAAACTTGTCGTAAAAGCATGATAATCCACATTTAAGTCTCAAAATATTTTTTCTTGTCTAGGACACAAAATGTTCATGATCGGCCCCTGTCTGAATGGGCGATATAATGCGGGGCTACTATATTATTTTTTATTAAACGAAACATCCTTTAAATTTTAATACACAGACGTCGTCATTTAGGCAAGGCATTGTAGGTCAATTGACAACTTCTGAGTTTCGGACTTTTTTTTATCATCCATTTTTGTAATGCCTTATTATTAGATTAACGTTTTCATTTGTTTTTACTAATATCCATATTACTAAAGCAAAAACATTGCCGTAAATAACGCTGACGTCATATCGACGTTGGTAACAATATAAACAATCCATTTGTTTTTTTTTTACAAATTTAATTACTTCTAACAATCACATAATTTAAATTTTTACACTGTCAAATATGGAACAAAAATATGTGCTTTCAAATATAGTTTGTTTGAAAACTGTATCTCAATTTACTAATTTTTTATGATTTTTTTTTTTTTAAATATTTCTCAAGGATGATTTAAAAAAAATCTATCTCTATCGTATGCAGATTGATTACGGAAGATTCGAATGTTTGCACGTAAAACAATATAAATTATGTTTAATTAAAATTGCATATAAATTATTCAGCGTTTGCATCTGGCTAATATTCCCTAACAAAATTAAAAATTCATCAATAAATAAAAAAAAATGTAATAAAATAATATAAATGAAATACAAATTTAACAGACATGTAATCGAACTACGCATTTAAACCACTGAAATTATTAGAACCAAAGAGGTTGCTTGCTGTAAGTAACAAAATCTTTGGCGATTTCTTTTGCTATTAACCTCTGACATGTGGCTAATACGATAGAATCGTATTTAATAAATTTCAAAACTTTATTTGAAAACATATATTTATTGATACATACAATTGATTTTTTTTCATATAAAAATGCCTTTTAGTATTGTTAGTGACAATCTAAAAAAAACTATTGTGTATAAAAAATGTATTATAGAGTTTTCAATTTAAAAAAGAGAAAAGTTTTTCGACTAAATTTTGTAATCCGGGAAGCCTGGGTTAGATCTTCTGGCATTAATAATTGCGTGTAAATAAATAATAACAATAAACATATTTCCTTGAAAATATAAATATATAAAAAATATATACCGATGTATAAAAAAATCAATAAAATAATTTCGCTCCCCCACCTCCCCCATTGCAAAATTTGAAATGACGCCCCTGTTTCAATACCTTTTACCAATAATAAATGCATCTTCATCATTTGAAAATTTTCGGTCACGAAGTCACAGGAATAGCACAATCGTTTTCGGTTTCAGATGAAATGTCCAGGAACTAACTGTGCCCTGTTAAATGGCCTGTTTTGGGACAAATCGCTTCGTCATATCCACAAAAACAACGAAATGAATACTTTTATTGTTATTATTTTAGGTCTTTTGGCCTTTTCTCTGAATCCATTCCCCCTCTCGTTTTGACGTTTACGACAACAAAGGAATTCATATTTGATGTGTATTTCCGCAAAATGGTGAGTGAGCGCTATCACTCCATTTCTGTTTGTTTGCCTGACAAATGGATTTGCAAAGTGCCAAACCTTGTTAGCATGTCACACGTCTTGAGTCTGAGTTTGTGAGATATTTGTTTCCCGTATCAAAACTTTGTTAATGGTTTCCGTTTGTAGCCGTTTCCGCCTTATAAAAATATGACAAAAAATTATTCAGAATGAATATTCCCGAAAGTTTTCCAGATTATGCAGTTTAGGACAGTGCCTCCCTTACGTGAATGTGCCTCACTTGCTTGGGATCTTTGCGCAAGCATAGGAATTCAATGGGAAATGCTACTAAGGTAAGTTACGCCGCATTTTGACCTTATTATTATTTTCGAAAATCACTACAAAGCAACTAGTTAAGATCGCTTCTTTCTAAAAAGGAAATATGCATAAATACAGTAGGATAATACTGGCATGGTTAAATCAAACTTTTTTAAAATTCCAAGTAAATCACAACATTTTTCCTTGTTTTTTTTTTTTTTTTTTTTTTTTTTTTTTTTTTTTTTAACTTGATGAGTTTTGCAAAATCTGAATATCGTGCACATAGTGCATAAAATTTTAAATTGCCATAAATTTTAATGCATTTTTATCTGTATACATAATTTATTCTTTTTTCATAAAACTATAGTTTAAATTTTTAAACTGCACATTAAGCTGTTTGTCGTGTTTATAGTGCAATTTTCTTGAGGAAGGGGACCCAACATGGCCTGTGTACCTCGGGTCCCACATACAGTTGATCAGGCCCTGATACAAAATCTCAGACAAATATTTTGATAGCGGTGCCCCGAGCGACTCTCTGAATTCATCACTGAATTTAACCATAGTAAACATTATGACTTGAAGGATAATGTTCTGTATTTTTCGGACGAATTAATCAAATTACATTAGCAAGTACACAGATAATTTGGTATATCTCACAAATATATCTACCACATTTCAAAGAAATTGTACGCAGTTATCGCATGACGATTCGATTACTATCCGTACCCGTTGTACGTCAGGTGCTTGACATTTTTTCCCCTGCCCTCTCCCAACTCTTTTTTTTTAAATTTGTACCTATATTTCCTCAAATATTCTTATTTTTAAAGAAAATTGTCCATAATTTATGCATAACTTCTGTTTAGTTCTTTATTTATTGCTTTTCGACAATTGCAAATAGTATTTAATGACATATTGCCATAAAAATATCTTCATCTGTACTTGATTTCTTTGTTCATGCTATGCGATTTATGCGTAACTTTTCCTCACTTATTTTTTGATTTATTGCTCTATTATATTCCGAAACAACATATAATCAGCAATTTCCTTAAAATTATCCGCATCTGTATTTCATTTGTTATATGTCTTGTTTTTTCCCTTTTAAAGCAATATATTAACTTAATTACAGAAATAAATATAAAATTCAGATATAAAGATACTTAGATAGATTTTTTATTCTATTATTTATTTTTTCCCGTTATAGAAACAGCAATTTAAAAAAAGAAGAAAAATTATAAGAAAAAAAGAAAAAAATTAAATTAAAATTGGTCATCATGTCTAGAATACTGCTTAATATTGCATAAAACCCAACACTAATACTTCTCAGTAACGGTAATTTTATATTCTTTAGAGTTTTCTTTGCCAGTTAGAATGAATATATATTAATACAGTAAAACTTGTTAAAACGGAATCTCGACCAGAAAATTGCATGGTAGTATTTTCAAAGGGACGTAAAAAAAATTTCCGCGATGGACGACATCACATAATTTTACTGTACTTGATTTCTTGGCGATATCGTTTTTTATTTGAATTAATGTCCCAATTTTCCAAGTAAACTGCAAACCTTTTTTTCATTATTTTTCTGATTTTATTTAGTAACATTATTAAATAACTATTCTGATGTTTTGACATGTGTGATGAATTATAGTAATGCGTTGTTTTTCGAATTTTAAAAATAGGATATATTTGATAGTTTTATTATTATTTTATTATATATATATATATATATATATATATATATATATATATATATATATTATATATATTTTTTATTATATAAAAATAAATAAATTATTATTATTAAAGTGAAGTTGAATCATAATACCTTAATTTTAATTGACAGTAACATAACTAGGCAAGTGCAAGTGAGTCCTGCACAAAATTGAGCTGAGCGAGAAAACATTTATTTGATGTCGTGAAGCACATATTAATAACTTCTAATTTTTAAATGAACATTAACATATTCACAGCAACAATATACCTCAGGCATGAAATAGTTCCTCCTAAAGGAGGAATTCTACCTTTTTTTTTTTTAAAGTAATTTTGGACATTCCCTGCAGGGCCGGCGCAATGTCGCGTGGGGCCCTGGCAAATCACTTAGCAGGGCACAACCTCCAACGTCTCTGTGACTGAAATATTCGACTAATAAAATTCATTTTTAAAAGTTGTGTATATCATAGAATATTTTATAATATAAAGATTAAAATGTATGGAAAATAACATGCAAATTCTTTCACATGTAATGTGCATACTTATTTTTAATTCCTAAAAATCTTCTACGCTTTACAATATTTTAAATATTTATGTTTTGGATTTACCGTTACTTTCAGAATCCATACATTCCCCGACAATTATATCAACTTTGGTTGGAAGAAATAAAGTTAATAATAACTATTTTCGCGAAAAAAAAAAAAACATTTAAAGACAAATTTAGAGCAATAGTATCATTATTTTACACAGAGTAACGTTATTTCGAATTGTATAGAGACGCTCAGGGCCCCTAACAAGACTGCAACTGGTGCGGGACTCTGGGCAGCTGCCCCGTTTGCCCCATGGTTGCGCCGCCCCTGATTCTCTGAATAGATGCTAAAATGAAAAAAAAAAATAGTGGAAGCATGTAGAAGGAGGGGCGATCTGGTAAATTTAATCCTTAGAAAAATTAACCCATCCCAAATCAAAGATTAGTTATGTTATGAGCATCTGAAAATCATGTAAATGAAATTGTTAAAAATATCTTTCCAGAGTGACGTTTTTTATACTTTAAAAGGGAAATAAAGTTTGAATAAAGTTTTTTTTTTTTAAATAGAATATTTCGTTCTATTTATACAACATTTTTGGGCAGTTTCAGCGATGTATATCTGGAGCAAGGATCACTTTGATGCGTGTATATATATATTTAACATAAATACTTTTTTCCTTAGAAAGGAGGGGGGGGGGAATCTTACGCAGCAAAACTACAAAGAATAATATTTGTTTTAAAAATTAATCAGTGTACTACACATAAATTCATCAGATATATTTGGATTTGCACTTTTAGCAAACTGTCTTCCATTCTCTTTTTTTGATTCCATGAACTGAAACATTTATTGTTAATTTAAATTTTTGTTAAATATTTTCTAAATTACAAAAAGAAAATAACCACACGTACAATTACACTGGACAACAAATTTGAACTTTTGCTCTGTCCCAAAACCAAAATTAGTTGTTTCTTATTCGGTTTTTTGCACCGATTCCGATCCGAATCTAGTTTTAGATTTTCTCCAGCACGTCCATTAGTTTTTGAGATATTTGCATATTTTGTTTTATGCAATTCTTGTACAATTATATGCAAATTTAAGGCATATAGCATTATGAAACTGGATTTTTTTGTTTATGTTATGATTACTAGCCAGTTTAGTTTACAAAAATATTGTATCCGAGATTATACTGACATGTGACCGTGAAATATTGTGCCTAATTTACATATTTTTCACTTTTTTCTAATAACGTTTCTTGGCGTCCAAATATTTCTGGCACACATGAGTACGTTAATATGTTTCCAAACCAGTTTTTTACGCTGATTTCAAATCGGGTGTCCATTTTCTTCTATCATGCCCAGTTTTTGAAAAAAGTTAAATTTTATTTTTTGGTCAAAAAAGCCAGGAAATGCTTTTTATGCTACTTTGTGTTTACTTCAGCTAATTAGGATAGCTTTTACTAATTTTGTTAATTGTTTTTCGATTATACCCATTTTTGATTATGTCCCTGATAGGAATCTGACACTGTTCACCTTTTTGAGAATGAGGTACACACCCCTAAAAAGCATTTTATATTAAACGTGTGCCAATATAATACAAAAGTAGAAATTAATTTTACGCAAAATCTAGAAATGATATAAGATAACAGAAATCAACATAAAAATCCAGTCTAGAAAAATATTACGTCAATTCTGTAGTAACTACTTTAAAGTTGAAAGTTAAACATTGCACTATTGAAAAATATGCAAATTAGGCTTAGTAACTGACAGGAAAATGTTAAGAATATGCAGGATGCAACATTTATCTGAAGCAAATGGTCCAGTAATCATAATCTAAAAAAGGCAACTCAATCTGACATTGATTGTACACTGTAAAAAAAATTTCCCGAAAAAAAAACGGAAATTGTACTCGCAATCGAAACGCCAGTACTATTTCCGTATTTTAACGGGGAAAAAATTCCGTAATTTCCAGGAAATTTTCCGTGATTTCTGAAATATCCGTTTTTAAATTTTTGTTTTATAACAGATATCTTCCGTATTTTTTAGAAATTTTTATGTCGTTAAAATAAAATTTATAGAACCAAAAAAGAAATAAAAGTACTTTGCGAGGACAACCTTATAAGCGTTAGATACATTTCTGCTTATTTTTTTCATTCCTGAGTGAGTTTACAGTAATTAACCATGAACTATGTACTTGCCAAGAACCCGCAATCTCCCGTATACTAGACTGACGACCTAGACCACTGTGCTATAAGTGGTCACGCGTTCTTCTCAAATGTTGTTAGTTATTTTATGATGATGCAAAAACTTGAGGTTTCATCGGTAGATTGATATTTTCAGTTCCAATGATTTTAATATTTTCTTTTCGTAATTTTCAATATTTTTCGGTATTATTTGATGCCTTATAACAGATAAATTTTAATTTATTATGCATTATATGCGTAAAACATTGTATTAAGAATAATGATTGCTTCTTTTTGCAACAGTACCAACATTTTCTTTTTTCGAACATATACTTTTTTAAAATTATTTGCCTGATTATCTATTTATCAATTCCAATAAAAACAACAATTATCTTAATCAGACGTGTTTATTACATGCTATTAAAATATTATTTTTAATCTCTGATTTAAAAAAATTATGTAAATAGAAAATTTTATAATAAATTAAATTATTATATTTCAGCTATGCTGAGAGCTTTTGCGTACGTTTGTGTTAAACCGAATATTTAAAAAAAAAAAAAAAAAAAAGGAAAAAAAATGATTTTTAGAGAAAATTTTGAAAATAATGAACTTTGGATAGGCAAGATTAAATCTGGATTTATTGATTTAATTTAAATTAAATTAGTTTAATTTATGAAAATAGAAACTAACGAAATAAAATAAAAACGTTATAAAGTTAAAAACTTTATTTTTATAAAAGTAAAGAAAAAATATTAACTAATTTTATAAATTTAAGGAAAAAAATATAAACTTTGTAAAATTATAATTTATAAAATAATAAATTCATAAATTTGTAAGCCAGATCAGTTAGTTTAATACCAATTTGCAGAGCTATAATTTTCAGAGATATTATGTTAGAAAACTTTTAAATAACACAATATTGCCTCACGTTAAAAAAGTTAAAATAAATTTTTAAATAGTTATCAGAAAAAAAATCTTAATTTTGAAGTACTATCAAGAAAAAAAAAGTAGATTTTAAAAAGTATATATATTTCTCTGTAATTTATAAAAATAAAATACATTTCTAAATATTTCATTAAAAAATATAAATATTACTATTCTTTTCACAATAAATTGACATGGTCTCGGTTACAATGGGCCAGCCGGTCGAGCCGGGCAGGTCTGTATCCCAGAAGAACTCTAGTAAATACAACAATCTTAATTCCCATTTCAAAGAAGGCGATTTCTGCACTCAACCTTTAAACGTCATTTACGGAAATTGCACTGTTTTGAAAGAAATACGGAAAAATCCATTAAATTTACGGAAAACTTTCTGCGTACTTACGGATTGTAAATCTCTTTAATGGAACTAATATCATTTACGGAAATTGTACTAAAGTTTTGGAAAAATGAAACTTCTCCGTAAAATTTTACGGAAAATCTCTTGTATTTTCCCGGATTTTTTTTTTAGAGTGTATTACCTTAAATTTCCATAAAACGGCACAAAAAAGCTTAAATTTGCATACACTTAAATATGCAAATTTCTAAAAACTGGATGACCTAGTGAAATACGGAAAGTATATTCGGGATCAGGACAAGAAACTGATCTAGAATTAACTAAATTTCAATTCTGTGGCAGAACCATTGTTGTCCAGTGTTATATTTTAATTTATTGTATAAACATCTAAAGTCTTAAAATATCTCAAAATTAGAAGAATTTACTGCCATTGGATAGATGGAAAAAAAATTCCACCCTTTTTTTTTTCTATTTTCCGCTTTCACGCCTGATACCTACAAAAGCTCTACTAAACTTTTTGGCTGTCAAAAACTACGACCAACAGTTATCAAACAGGATTTCTTCAATTATTAAAACTTCTATTGTTTCTTTAAATGTATTGTTGTAATTTGTTTTATAATTCCTTAATTAATATACAGTCTTTTGTTTAATAACGAACCATTTTTATAACAAACCGTGTTAAGCATGGGGTAAAATAAATGGCAATGCAATATCCTAAGCTTACGGCGATCACAATAACGGAGGTCTGTGCATTCGCTCCCATACATCGTTAAAACGACAAGCAGAAATAATGACGTTACTTTGGAGCAATCATAGTAAAATCCCTCAGCTTTATAAATGAGAATGCACGTTTTCTTCGGCGCGTGTAACAGAAAAATTTACGATTTCTTTGATAATATAAAAAAAATAATAAAAAAGCAAAAAGTTTAACCAAATTTCGTATCATTTAGTGAAATTCTATTTCGTATGACATTATTTTTAAATGGAAACTTACATTTTTACTCAGAAAAATTGAATCTACAATGATTACATAAAAATGACATCATTTTCCAGAAGCTTACACTCGCCCCTTGGAGATAATAGTCAAAGATATGGCCAAAAATGTCACTATTTAAAGAAATTTTCCTGATTCTAATTATTTTAGTGTTTAAGCGCTTAGTTTTAATACATATCTATTAATTTTGTGTTTTTATATGTTATTCTTTTATTTACTGATGAAGTTTAAATTTCGTTCTGGAATACTAGCCGGATACATACTGAACTATTTATATTGTTTTATGTGCATACGTGTCAATCTTCCGTAAGATAATGGAAGATTGATTTTTTAAAACAAAATCATGTTTGAAAATAATTCTATAAACAATAAAATATCAATAAATTGGGATACGCAGTTTTCAAACAAATTTCATTTGAAAGTACATTTTTCCCCCTATTCGACGGTGTGAAAAATTGAAATTTTGCGAATGTCTAGAGGTTAATAAATTTCCAAAAAAACGAAATTTATTATTCAGGTTGTATCGTCAATATGACGTCAGCGTTACTCACGGACATATTTTGGCTGTATAATATAGCTACAATTCCTTTTTTGGCAACAAAAAAGGGGGAAAAATTGTATTTGGAAATTAAAGAAGTTGGAAATTGTTCGTCAAACGTGCCAAATGAGGTGCGTTCGTACTATAACTAGTTTTATAATTTTTCATATCTTGGTGCAGCTGTTGCAGTCTTATGCAAAAATGCATGAATACAAAATTTGTTTTATGCGCAAATTTTCATATTATAGATATTAATTTTACTTTATGAAATTAAGTTTGAATACACTTTTACAAACAATTAATTACAATTCTGTTCCATTAAAATTACACTATGCGCAAACATTCAATACAAGACAATGTAAAAAAAAAAAATCCCTGACGGCTCGGCCTACAGGCACAGGTAGATTTCGAAGACGCAGACCGTGGGGCACCTGTTTGTCGGGAATTGCGGAAGAAATGACCTTTTTGCGATGATGCGGCAGTTGGAACCACCTACTTCGAAACCTAACTTGTTTGCAGGCGGAGCCAGCAGGGATTTTTTTTTTATTATTATTTTTTTTTTTTTTCTATAAGAGTTGGTGCTATAAAAAACTTGTCAGTATAAAAGTTTTAGATAATATTAAGAGGATTTATAATAAATGTAAGCGGATTTGAAATCTTGGGAATTGACGAAGTTATGAATTTTTTTCTTCTAAACCCCCTCCCCCCTTAAGGCAATTTTTAATTATATCAAAAATCTGTCATACATAAATTTTCAACCCTTCTCCTAGAAGTGATAATAACTTCAAACGTATTTGATACGTGTCATAATTAAGAAATTATGGGGTTTTTTCTGTTTTCACAAAAAGCCCCACCATCCCCGCCTCCTTGGTTCGATTTTGCCCATTAACGAACTGGACCTAGATTTTATGCCCCTTGATTTTATGTATCAGTTTCGAAAAGATGCGGAAGTTCGAACCTTAGAGCAGATATTAGATGGAGGGAGCATTCAGTGTTTTCTCCCTATGAAGAGAGGGTCAATCATTGGGAGAATTTTGACACCAGTCACGTGACGAAAGGTTACCATATTTGGCTTTTTTTTTCCTAAAAATAAAAGTCGCGGCGACAGAAATATTTATTTTTATGCATATTATGAAAATGTTATATTTCTTCAAAATTTTTAGTTGTAATATTGTTTTAGCAAAGACTGAAGTGATACTGGATAGTTTCGAAATATTAAGAGTTTATTTATAAGTTATTGCAAAATATAATACTCATCAAATATGCAAATTGTTTTCATCTATTATTAGCAGTTATATGAGAAAAACAGTTAATTATTCCTAAATAAATAAAATTTTTATTAGAAAGATGATAAAATTTTTCACCGTAAATTGATTTTAAATATCAAGAATCATCATGTCTATAATAAATGACATTTAAACTTAACAACCTAGAAACGCAGAAAAAATAAATAAACTATTAAAATATTTTTATTTTTACAAAATGACAATTTTAATATATTTGTGTAAGAAAATATAAAATTCAACACATATCTGTTCCATTTTCAAATTATACTTTATACTGTACACAAAAGAAAATATAAGAGTGTAGCAAATTATTATTAAAATACATAATATACTTTTTTAATACATATGTTTTTCTAGATTTCAATCTCAGAATCTTCGGCTAGACTGAGTACTGGACCTTTATGGCACAAACGCTTTTTAATTATGTTCTGCATGATACATATCATTTCAAATATTATAAAAGTATACTACTGCAATACATTTATAGTACTAATATGCAAATATAATACTGTATAATTATAATATAGTATGATGACACGTTAATTTAAAAAAAAAATCATTTCTGGTGTTACTGTTTAAAAAAAAACTTGTTTTAATCAGAAGCATGAATAACTTAAATTATAAATTTAGCTGCAAAGAATGGGACCTGTTTATAACGGATTTTTCTTCTATTACCAAATATTCATTTAAATGTAATTGTCTAAGTCAATTTTTTTAATCAGTGTTTATGTATGTAATAGTCTAATTGATCATTAATGTTGTTGATATTTTGCATTTCATGCAAATAGAACATAATCCGAAAATAAAATCTATGCATAAGTAAATGGGCTTTTTGAAGAATTTTAATTGGAGAATAATATTGCTTCAGAAATATCGGCATATTTTGTAGAAATTCAGTCGGGCCGGGCCGGGCCGGACCGGACTCGGGTTGAGGTTTTATCTTTTATACCGTGTTGGGCCAAAAAAAATTGTACTGCTCGGGCCTTGCCCAGAACTGGAAATTTCAGCCCGTGAAGAATAAATAGTAAAGCATTTTTGAGAGATTTAGCAGACTTCGCCAAATCGCGCCAAATACTTTTTCTAGGCTAAAATCTAAATTTCTTTCACAATTCCCAAAAGTTTGAAATAAATAATCTAAAATACATCAATCAAGAAAAAGTTAAACCCATGAGTGCCCAAATAAATCATCACAATCCTTTATTAAGGCTCAAATTTGCAAAAAAACTGTACATAACATGTATGCCTATGCAAAAAATTTTAATTTTGGACATTAAAAAATCAATTAATTTAATATTATGTTAATATATTAATAATATTTAAATGTATATACGTATTTGTGAAATGTTAGAAGTCCTCCTTTGACAAATTTTTCCTTGCATCCGATTGCAGCACGGTATTTGACCATCTTTCTTCATAATATGACTGAGAT
Organism: Maratus michaelseni; assembly: GCA_963931845.1. Lineage (NCBI taxonomy): Eukaryota > Metazoa > Arthropoda > Arachnida > Araneae > Salticidae > Maratus > Maratus michaelseni. The sequence goes on from OZ007588.1 coordinate 338,485,006, forward strand.
CACCATACAAATACACGTTAAAAAGCTCCCTAGTTGGAAGACGAGTCCACTAGTCACGTGGTTTCAATGATTGGTATCTGTTTCCTGGGGGATGCGCACTCCAGGGTTATCACTGCTGTGATGAGTTGACATGTTTCAACTCCTCCCTTATTTGTGGAAAAAGGATAATCTCTGTGGAATGAAAATAATCTGACAGATTGATCTCTATTGAGAAAAATTCTATCAATAGTGTGAATTTCATTTTCACTTTGAGATAAGCCAAGCTGCAATACATGCTTTGTATTGAATGATATGTTATCTGAATGAGTAGATAAGAATTGTAAAGTATTGTTCTTTTGGATACAAAGAACTGGGCCCCTACGAAATGCAATGTTTTCTGGGAAATTCCTGGAATGCAAGGAAAGCCCCTGGGAAGTGAAATTGCTGACGGGAGTTGAAGGTGGAAGGAGTTGAATGTTGAATCATTTGGTTGTGAAACAAGCTAGAGTGAGCTTGTCTTTGAGCAGACTTCAGAATCTTAGGATTTTCTGAAATTGTAATTTCACAGCATGAATATGAATAATCATATTTTTTCATTTTTACTTTTGTTTTCTTTTTTTAATGTGTTAATTTAAAATAAAGTTTTTTCGTTTCAAACGATAAATGGAATTTATTAATTATATATACAACGTCTCACGCTACCACAGCAATAGTCTATATAATTAATTGGTGGCAGCAAATGGGATATGTAATCTAGAGTAAATTAGATTACGGATCTATGTTAACCTGATTAAACAGATGAAGAGCCATTGAAAAACGGAAAAGCAGAGTTGTGGAGTCTTGAAGCCTAATTGGAGTCGTGGATTTTTCTTGGAGTTCTAGCAAGTAGAGAACGGGTAAAAGAACTTTATCGACTAAAGCTGTGAGGTGTATGAACAGTCAACTATAGACTTGGTGCTATTTGTGTGTGCTTCAAATTATATCAGTGGAATGAAGATATGCGGTGTACCATCTAAGTTGTCTACGTACGGATCTAAGGTGCAATTAGTGCCTCATCAGTAAATTGAGTGTCTTCAAATCTTCAAAAATCTGTGTGCGTGTCATCTTTAAAAGTGCTTGGAAGCCTGGTATCCGTGTGGAGGAAATATCTGCATCTGGAGGTAAGCTCTTTTATGAAATCTTCTATAGAGGTCTGTTTTAAATTGAATTTTGTGTATAAATTTTAATTTTGGGGAACAAAACTCTATGTGAAATTTAAGAATTCTAGAGAAGCTATTAATTTGGTATTTAAATTTTAGTTAGAATTTTTATGTTTGTTGATTTTCTGGTATCTGTTTGGTATAATATTGGGTTAAGAAAATTATATACTTATGTATATGTTAAAATTTACTTGGGGTATAGTAAATTGTTATTGATTAATTGAGATTATTAATCAGGGTATTTTAATCATAATTTTGTATAAAACTTTTGGAAATAAGAGTTTTGTTTACATACATTTTATTTATTACAGTAATAAAGTTATAGCTTAATTTTATGGATATACTGTGGATGATTATGATTAATGTTTCAAAATAAATTGATGTTATACTGTACTGTTGGGTACAAAATTTATTTTGGGGGGTATACTCAGTTTGAAAGACGTCACTGTTGCATGAGAATTTGCTATATTAAAGTTGTGTCGTTTTTGAATACATTATTATACGTATAGTGAAGAAAATTCTATTTCTGTATTTATTGTATTATTGTAAATTGAATATATCTGTTATTTTGAAATTTATTATATTTTGGGGGAAAATATGGCAGACTATTTAGTAAAATATAATAAAAACGTCTTGCTATTATTAGCAGAGGAATTTGAGACCAGTGTGTCAAAAACGTGTAAAAATCAAGCTATAATTCAGGCTATCGTTAGTGCTGAGGATTATAAAGAAAGTTACGCAAAACTTCGCTTGCAATATATTCTTGAACAGGAGGCAGAGCGGAAAGAACAGGAAAAACAAATTGAAAAAGATCGTAAAGAACAAGAGAGACAAATTGAAAAAGATCGTAAAGAAAGAGAGAGGCAAATTGAATTAGATAGGATTGCGCAAGAGGAAAAAGATAAGCTTAGGAAATTTGAGTTAGATAAACTTGAAAAACAACTTGAGGTAGATAAACTTGAAAAACAACTTGAGGTAGATAAACTTGAAAAACAACTTGAGGCAGATAAACTCGAAAAACAGCAGCAACTTGAATTACAAAAACTTGAAAAAGAACAGCAATTTGAATTAGAAAAATTGCGTATTCAAAATTCTGCGGATGTTGTTAGTGTTTCATCTAATGAATCAAATGTAGATTTTCATAGAACTCCCAAGGTAAATTTAAAGGATTTGGTTCCGCGTTTTGATTCTAAGTTAATTGATATAACTCTTTTCTTTATGATTTTTGAAAGACAAGCCGATAAAGCTAAAATTTCTCAGGAAGATCTGGTTAGTCAATTAATTCCCTTGTTACCTTCTGATATTGCCGAAATTATAGTAAAACAACCAGCAGACAAATGTGATGATTTTCAACACTATAAAGAAAGTTTTGTTAGATAGGTTTAAGCTAAGTACAGGCGCCTTAAAACAAAAATTTGAAACTCATCAAAGAAAATCGGGTGAATTATGGGTGGATCTGATTTATGAGTTAAGGGGCTATCTTGATAATTGGTTAGATTCATTAGAAGTGAGGGATTTTGAATCCTTAAAAGAACTAATGCTCACGGAACAATTGAAAAAACGTGTCCCTTTTGAGATAAAAGAAAAATTTATGGATGATTGGGAGGAAATAAAGATTGCTTCTAGACTCGCGGAAAAATCGGATAAATTTGAGAGTATAAGAAGAGAATTTAACAGGTCGGATAGAAAACAGTGGGAAAATAAATCTTTTCAGGATAAGCAAAAAGACAGCTTTAACTCTAAAAGTAGAAAGGAAATTAAACCAAAATCGGAATTTGAGAATACGAAAGAGTGTGGGAAATTTGATCAATTTAAGAAGGACAATGCTTTTGAAAAGCAAAGACAAGTCCAATGTTATAATTGTTTGGCAGTGGGCCACATCCGTCCAAATTGTCCAGAATTGTTAAAAAGTAAAACTAATTATGAGGATAAAAGCATAGCTTGGATCATTACTAGTGATGGGAAAAGTGAAAATAATAGGGAAGGTGTGGAAACCGAGTTGCCTATGGTTGATTTATGCGTGAATGGTAAGAAAGTAAAAGCGATTAAGGACACAGGTGCGCAAATTGCGGTTTTTGATGCTAATGACATTCCGTGGAGTGCTAAGAAAGTGGGAAATGTCTTTCTTATACCGGCCCTCGGAAATAGACAAAAAGCGGATTTGGTGTCAGTGCCGGTTGCTTTGATGGAAGGTGAAAAAGAGTGTGTTGAAAAAAATGTGGTGGTTGCAGTTGTGAGAAAACTAAATTCTCCGCCCCTTATAACACCAGCTGTTTATGATTTGTTAAAGTTAGGAAATATCGATAAGCAAAATTCAGTGTGTAAACAGGTGGAAAATCAGAGAGAATTAAATGGGCAGGGAACCTTCAGGTTGTGTAACGATCATGAGCAAAAATTTGTTAGAAAAATAGTTGTAAATGAAATCTGTGAAAGGGATAATAAGTCTGTTAATGAGATAGAGGTAAATTCATCGGAAGACGTGACTGATAGGTATTTGGAAAAAGGGTCTAAATTGATCGATCTAAAAGATGATGCGTCTCGAACGGATAGTGATAAAAGGTCAGGTAAAGGAGGTCAATTTCAAAAAAAAAGAATTCTGAGCATGATGTAAATATACCCAGGTATTTTGTTGGTAGTATGGGATTTATACATGTTAGAAATAGAATTAGAAAGAAATTGAGTTCATCTATGACTGTGGCCAGTAAATTTAACTCTAGTATGAAGGAAAATAATAGAGAACATTGGGGGGCTAAATGCCAAGAAGATGTGAATAGGAAATCAAAGTTAAAAAGAATGGAGCATTCTTCTTTTAAAACGGATCACAAAGAAAGATTTATTAAAATCAAACAAGATTTTGAAAAGAAAAATTGTGATCATGAAGTTGTGAGTCGAAAATTATTGTCGAAAAGATTTTCTGATAGAAGTAATATAGATATTGGTTTTCGGGAGAATTCTCTAAATTAAGTTTTATTCTAAATTTGGGAGTACTCATTATTGTAATATCTGTAATGTGTTTATTTATCCTTTAATGCTTAATATTTTCGCAATGGTAAAACTTCATTAATTTAATAATTGCATAATTTAGAATGCGTTCTTTTTATTTGTAGAAGAGTCTAAATTTAGGCTTTTAAGCAAGTTTTTAAGAGAATCGTTTTAGGCATTGTGTTGTACATAGATTTTTTCTTTTTTTTTTATTATTATTATTATTTTTTTTGTTAGAATCATGTAAAGTGTAATCTGTATTTGGTATCATATGTATGTGAAGTATTTCAAAATTGTTTCTTAGAGCATCAATTGTATAAATTATTCCTGGAATTATACTTAGGTATTGTAGTTATGGGATTATAGTAAATCCTGTTGACAGTGTGGTCTATCAAATACTGAGTATGGGAATGTGTTTGTTTTCTATAGGGATTTTTCATGTGTTATTCAAAATTCCTTTGTGCTTTGTTGACCTCTTTAGAAATTGATTGAAGGAGCTTATTCTATTAATATATATGCCAAATTTCTTCTAGAAATTTTTCCTTAGGGGGAGGTGTTGTGATGAGTTGACATGTTTCAACTCCTCCCTTATTTGTGGAAAAAGGATAATCTCTGTGGAATGAAAATAATCTGACAGATTGATCTCTATTGAGAAAAATTCTATCAATAGTGTGAATTTCATTTTCACTTTGAGATAAGCCAAGCTGCAATACATGCTTTGTATTAAATGATATGTTATCTGAATGAGTAGATAAGAATTGTAAAGTATTGTTCTTTTGGATACAAAGAACTGGGCCCCTACGAAATGCAATGTTTTCTGGGAAATTCCTGGAATGCAAGGAAAGCCCCTGGGAAGTGAAAATGCTGACGGGAGTTGAAGGTGGAAGGAGTTGAATGTTGAATCATTTGGTTGTGAAACAAGCTAGAGTGAGCTTGTCTTTGAGCAGACTTCAGAATCTTAGGATTTTCTGAAATTGTAATTTCACAGCATGAATATGAATAATCATATTTTTTCATTTTTACTTTTCTTTTCTTTTTTTAATGTGTTAATTTAAAATAAAGTTTTTTCGTTTCAAACGATAAATGGAATTTATTAATTATATATACAACGTCTCACGCTACCACACTGCTCTAAGGTTGGAACCGCCTATTTCGAAAAATAACTTGTTTGCAGGCGGAGCCGGCAGGGATTTTTTTTTTTATTATTTTTTTTTTTATTTTGCTATAACGGTTGGTCCTATAAAAAACTTGTCAATATAAAAGTTTTAGATAATATTAAGAGGATTTATAATAAATTTAAGCGGATTTGAAATCTTGGAAATTGACGAAGTTATGAATTTTTTTCTTCTAAAACCCCCCTTTCCCCCCCCCCTTGGGGCCATTTTTAATGATATCAAAAATCTGTCATGCATAAATTTTCGGCCCTTTTCCTAGAAGTAATAATAACTTCAAACGGATTCGATACGTATCATAATTAAGAAATTATGGGTTTTTTTTCTGTTTTCACAAAAAGCCCACCCCCCCCCCTCCCCCTGGTTCGATTTTGCCCATTAACGAACTTGACCGAGATTTTATGCCCCTTGATTTTATGTATCAGTTTCGAAAAGATGCGGAAGTTGGAACCGCCTACTTCGAAAAATAACTTGTTTGCAGGCGGAGCTGGCAGGGATTTTTTTTTATTTTTATTTATTTTTTTTTTTTTTTTTTGCTATAACGGTTGGTCCTATAAAAAAAACTTGTCAATATAAAAGTTTTAGATAATATGAAGAGGATTAATAATAAATTTACGCGGATTTGATATCTTGTGAATTGACGAAGCTATGATTTTTTTTCTTCTAAAACCCCCCTTCCCCCCCCATGGGGCCATTTTTAATTATATCAAAAATCTGTCATACATAAATTTTCGGCCCTTTTCCTAGAAGTAAAGTAACTTTAAACGGATTCGATATGTATAATAATTAAGAAATTATGGGGGTTTTACTGTTTTCACAAAAAGCCCCCCATTTCTCCCCCCTTTGGTTCGATTTTGCCCAATAACGAACTTGACCGAGATTTTATGCCCCTTGATTTTATGTATCAGTTTGGAAGAGATTTATGCAGAATTTTTCCAGTTATCGTGTCCATAAAAAAGTGACATAGATAGATAGATAGATAGATAAACTTTTGAACTGGGGGTGGTTTTGGGTTCTGGGAGTCATGATCGGCGTAGATCTGCAAAAATTTTTCAAAATTTCCAACTTAGGTGAGAATGTAATAGGTAGTATTTCTTACGAAATCTACCTAAAAATCATCGTTATTATTTCACTGAAAAAATGAATTATATTGTCTGTTATCATGATATGATTAATTTCCGTAACAAAATAAGTACATTTTAAACTGGCAACATTTTATCTTTTTTTGACTTTTACTGAAAATTCCAATAGTAAACTTAAGCCTACCTTTGAAAATTTCAGGACTTGAAATCTATATTTAGACTCTTTTTCCATTTGATATCTATTTCTCCGGAAACATCTATCCAAAAAACTGTCCATAGATTATAGGATTGCTATTAAACAATTTTAGTATACAAAAGGACTCCATCTTAAATATGACGTCACCATGGCAATCTAAAATCATTACCTACCATGGTATATCTTTGAATTAATTATTTATGATAGGATTTAATAGAATGAAGAAAACTTTTATTAATATCTTAAGTTTTGATTCGATTTTCATAAAATTAGAAATGACTCGACAAAATTTTGCAACGATATGTATATTAAATTTAAAACCATTCGGTTGGGTAGTTTTTGCACTGTTATATGCGGGCAGGCGAACAGACGGACGGACCTGACGACGACTATAGGTACTACGTATTTATATAATTACGAATGCACCTAAAAAGAATATTGATTTTTAACGTTAAGTCTATGGCACTTCTGATCTTTAATTATTCCTCAAAAATACGATTATTGTCAAGTTTTTTTTTTTTTTTTTTTTTTAACGAAAACTTTGATGGCTGTGGAAAATATCACTGTGCTCAATTAGATAGTCATCGACCGAGCAATTTGGGAGTTTCAGAATTTCAAAAAAACCATGGAGTCACCGCAAAAGAGCTGAAAGAGAAAATACTGTTTAACGCTTAAATTAAGATTTCGATTAAAATGAAATTGAATCATAATACAAGAAATCTGAATTGAAAATAATCATAAAGAGAAAGATAATATACTTTTTTTTCCACTTTTCTTAAATTAAAAATTCTATTAAAATAAGATTTTGTCATAATGCAGGAAATCAGAACTGAAAGTAATATAATAAAATGAAAGGGAAAATACTGTTTATTTTTTAATTAAAATTCTATTAAAATGAAATTGAGTCACAATACAGGAAATCCGAATTGAAAGTAAGATTGAAAGTAAGTGAGAAGAGTAAATGCTGTTATTTTTTTAATTAATATTTCGATTAAAATGAAAATAAATCATAATGCAATAAATCTAAATTGAAAGCAACTACAGTCAAAGCACCTTATAACGAAATCGAAAGTGCTCCAAAGATTTGCTCGTTATAACGTGCTTTCGTTAAAACGCTATAACGAATTTTTTCGTTAAAACGTTATAACGAATTGTTTCGTTAAAACGTTATAACTAATTATTTCATTATATAGTAAGAGCTCCAATTATCCGGCTAATGTGGTCTGAACTTAATCTGAATATGCAGAAGTCCGGATAATGGAGACAGTCATATAAGATACAGTTTATTACATAAAGATATCTCTTAAAATCGTTTTTGTTTAATTAAAAAAAGCTAGGCCTTATGTATTAGTAATTAAGTTATTAAGTAAGCATTCATATTAAGCCTTTATAGGAAGGATAACTTTTACTACGAACAATAAAAGAAGAAAATTGCTGATTTAAAAAGGAATTTCAAGATAATTATATTTTTACGGAAATATTCTTACAATTCATATCACAAAAATTTTATTTTATTTTTTGTAATTGATTGATACATTTAAGACGAACAGAACTCACATGCGAAGAGACATTGTCTAAAATAAGCAGAATTTTTCTTTTGGCTTTTCATCTCTGTGTCAAAATCTTCAACAAGACATTTCATCATCCAAGCTTTGCAATTATGCCTGTACTTTTTACAGGCAAAATTTTCATTACGTTTTCTGGAATACACCATAAATTCTTTACTTTTCCAATTAGAAGAGTTTTTCGCCTTACAGAGTTGTCGGCATTGCAGCATAATTCTAATAAAAGTCGATCTCTTCTCATTTTCCCACCGTGACAAGTTTCATTTTTCAAAGTTAAAATTTTATCAGGCATCAAACGGAAAAAGCAATTCGGTTTCATCTATGTTAAATATATATTTTCGATCGTAATCCTCAAATATTTTTGAGTTTTAATTTTTCCATTATTCAATTGTCTTTTCTGAAACAGAGGCTATTTCTCCACATAATTTTTTGCTCACAATTTCATATTTTTTTCTCAACCAATCATCACTTACATGAAAGTCTTTATATCCAAGGTTTTCGGTAAACGCATATGCTTTTTCTTCTAAAATAATTCAACTAATAAGGATGCTTTTTGATCTTGCATCTTTAAATCACGAAAATAATACTTCCTCCACATTTGCGTATTTTGCTATGCGTATACGTTTGTTTAAACGATAAGGAAACTGAACCCTTTTCAAATATTTTAAGATTTTTTTCTCGATCTTTCAATATTTTGCTGAGAATGTTTACTTGGAATCCCAAAATTTTTCGTTTCATCGCTTTTTTTTTAAGCATTATTCAAGACACATTTTATAATTTCGATTTCCTCTTCTAAACTCAAACATTTTCTTTTGCCAGACATAGCCAGCGTACAAAGAGTTTTAAAAATTAACATACGATAAATTTACAAGGAAAGCAAATGTGAAAATGAAGTCAGTCATCGAATAAAAAAGGCACATAATCCAGCTAAGCCGTCTGTCTTAAAACACTGTCCCTCTCCACAAAAATCTCTCTTAGAAGTATTGAAAATATGTGATTGGCCGCAGAGAATAAGATTGAAGGTTATATCATGGAAAAAAAGTTGGTATTTAAGAAATAAAATTCCCTTTCTCGTATTAAATAATTTTTAAAAAAGTGAAAAATTCGCTATATCATTTTTTTTTTACTTTTCATGATCGAATTATTTTCGTTATATCGTGCTTTTCGTTATAAATATTTCGTTATATCGTTTCGAATTCAGTATTCTTTAACATGCAGACCAACTAAATGGTTATGAACATTTCGTTATATAGTGCTTTTCGTTATATCGTAATTCGTTATAAAGTGCTTCAACTGTATAAAGAGAAAAATGAAACGCTTTTTAATTTTGTTAATTAGACTATTTGAGCTGCAATTGAAAGTAACTATATAACATACTAAAGTAAAAAAGAAAATATTGTTTTTAAATTAAAATTTCTATTAAAATTCTGTCGAGGCAAAATACGGGAAATCTGAATTGGAAGTAACATAATAAAGTGAAAGCGAAAATATTGTTATTTTTAATTATAATTTCAATTAAAACGAAATTGAGTCATAATATAAAATATCTGAATTGGAAGTAATATAACAAAGTGAAAGAGAAAAGTATTGTTTTTATAATAATAATAATTATTATTATTATTATTATTATTATTATTATTATTATCATTATTACCTTTTCTATGAAAATTGTATCCAGATAAAATACAATAAATCTGAATTGGAAATAATAAAAGAAAAGAGAAAATGCACCTTTTAATTAAAATTTCTTTTAAAATGAAATTTAGTCATAAAAAATATGAATTAGAAATAATATAGTAAACTGAAAGAGACAAACTGTTTAATTATCTTTAACCCAACTCGTAGCAAAAAAAAAAAAAAAAAAAAAAAAAAAAAAAATAGTGTCCACCCGAACCGATGTAGTACTCTAAAGCAAGCATGCCAAACACGTGACCCTCGGGTCACAACTGTCCCGACAACAACTTATCTTTGGCCTTCGAAAAGTCTTTAACATTTTATCTGTGTTTAATTTAGTTGTTAGAACACGCATGCTTAAAATACACTTTGCACGAAAACATTACACCAACCGTGGTATTAGAGAGAGTATAAACGTCAGAAAGATGTGTGTATCAGTGTTACCAGTTTGGCGCTTTATTTCAATTCAGAATGCTACCTATTTTATTTTTTTTAACTGTAATATTTGCCTTATTCTGTCATTAAATAAGGCAAATATTTCTCTTCAGAATGTGGTAGCATTCTGAATTAAACATATTCCGCTCGTCTGGCAACACTGATGTAAGAAACGTATTGTAAAACTAATAAAATTCTACGCTAATTAAGAAGAGTTAAAATTAAAAAAATATAAAAATATTAAATTAGATAGCTTCAAATGAATCGTTTTGAAATTGAAAGTGACACAATTTATCACTTATGTGCTTGACACAATATCCCCGAATATGCCATCCAGCTTCTTTACTTGGGCTTTAGTCGAACATATGGATTTTGGATTTAAGCTCTTTGTTTTCATTATTTAGGTTTAGGTTTTTATTTTATTAGGTTTTTAATTGTGTCATTGTTAATTAATCCGGCGTGATATTTCTTTCCGCTTTCATTTTATATTGATATACACACATTTTATTGACATACTCTCATACAACCTGGATTTATAAAAAATATGTTAAAGCTCTTTACCATTATGAATAAACATGATAAACTGAAGCTGAAAATCGTAGATTTTTTTTAAAAGGCGATTTACAATACAATTATCTTCAAAAGAAAACTGAAATTTTATGTTTGATATGTAGACATAGTTGGCAGTGCCAGATTTACGGCAGGGCATTCGGGGCATGGGCCCAGAGCCCCTTGATTTTCAGGGGCTCCCAAATGCTACTAAAGATTTTTCAATTATTGTCCAAAACAGTTTTAACTGTCAAAAAACAAAATTAAAATGGAAAAATCTGTTTGTTAGAGATTGTCTATGATATGTCAATGTAACTTCATTTTTTGCTGATTGTCTTTTAACAATTTATGTGCAGGAATGTACAGAACTCTATTTTTGGAATCGCCATATTATTTCATTTTTAGGGTTTCGTTCATCTCACGAAACCCTATTGCTCCCGCTGCGTTGTCTGTCTGTCACAGAGCCATGCTCGAAAACTATGTAACTTACAGAGTTGAAACTTGTGTATAAATCAGAATATCAGCTGTGAAGAGCTGAAAATATTAAAATTTGAAAAATTCGTATTATTTTAATAAATAGAGATAAAAAAACCAAAATTCTAACAGCCTTTTCCTATTACATTTAAACACTTTTCGTTATAGCCGATGCCAAAAATTGAAAAATCCACGATGAAATTCCTTCTACAATAATTAATTTTCTATCAGACGATTTCCACGTGAAAAATGAAATAAAAAGTTTCACCAAATGAAAAAAAAGATTAATATGAAATAAAATTGATTGACGTCATAGTCGTAATAAAACGGAAAATGTCTAAGATTTCTCAATAATACAAGGAGTATGAGTATGTGTAAGGACACAAAGCAGATTAATATCACGTCATTAGAGAATTAAAAAGAAAATCTGACGTCATATGGGAAGTTTAACTAATTTTTCAAATGTTTGAGAATAATACAAAGCGAGTATCAATATAAATAATAGAGAATAGTAAATATATGAGTTTGAGAAACATATTGAATCGTGATGAAAATCCGATTATAGAAATATTCGCATATTTTAACATTTTGAAGGTGTACGATTTGTTTAATTTTGAAATTATTTTTTTAAATATTGCATTTAGTCCGTATGACGGATATTAGTATGACAAGCGGGCTTGTACCGCTATCCGGCTGGTTTAGATATTCGAAAAAACAAAAAAATAGACCCGTAAATTTTTACTTTATAAAAAACATTTTTTTTCTAAATGGAATTTGTTTGAATTTATTAAAGAAAGGATAAAGTGTTTTGAAAGGAATATTAAACGAAACCCTTTGAGCGATCTTCGATCACACTTACCCACTTGTTAGTTATTTTACATGTAAAGCCCTCATGGTTAACATGGGCAAAGCCGTGTGGTTCTGCTAGTTACTTGTGTAATTTTTTTTTTTTTTTTTTTTTTTTTTTTAATTCAAAGCTTGTATTTGAAATAAAAAGTTGTTTGATTAATAGGATATGCTAATATTTTAAATAATTATAGTTTGGTATTGCGGTAAATTTATTATTAGTTGTTGCATACTTTATCATTCCAGATATATGGACTTGCATAGAGAAAGGTAATCAGCACCACACAGTTTATTATAAAATTCAATTAAAAATTCATAATTATCAAATAATTATTTAAAAGTAAGTTAATGATTATCAAATTTAATTATTTTATTTAATATTTTAAAGAAATTATCAAAGTCAATAGTGGTTATCTTAATAAGTACTGCTTTCGATATTATATTTTTTATTCAAAGAATCTGTGCGAGATAGCCCCCATACGCATCTGTGCCCAGGGCCCCCAAATTTATAAATCGGTCCCTGATAGTTGGAGTTTTTAAAGAATGCAGCATTAAGAGGTGCTACACCACAAAGTATGAAAAAATTCACAAAAATCTGCTAAATATCGGAAAGATAAATTGTCAAAATTGAAACTGATACTTTTTAAAAGAAAATCAAAGTGCTTTCATCAAGCCTATTGAAGAAAACACATTTGCTTTAAAAAACTCATTATTGTCTTTATTACATTTAATGTCCCGCGAGTCGAAATCAGTCACTACGAAATTGAAGAAATGATGTCTAGAGCAGTTGAAGAAAATTTGAAAATACTATAAGTGCTATTGCTGTAAGAAATATTTATATATAGCGGATAGATTTATAAAAGCCGGATATGTGCTTATAATCTTATATCGTTCGCGCATGCTTAATCGTCGCCAATATAGAAAATAGAGGTAGTGAAGATAAACAGATCTATCTATTTTCTTATACAGATATTTGGCGGCTTTCCATTATAAAGTTTCAACTAATTTCGAACTGTTACAATTTTCATTTTAAATCGACAAGGTTACAATTTTCGTTTTAAATCGACAAATTTTGAATGTAGATTACTAAAAAGACCCCTAATAGACAAAGTACTTGGAGTTTTCATTTGAAATTACAATCCACCTTAGTAAACTTCAACTTCAAGGCCAATTTCATAACGCTATCTTGTTATTTGATAGTAAGTAGCGTTTTCAAATAGAATTTATTACTTTGATAAAACATTTCTTAAAAAGAATATGTCTTTCATTTTAAATGTTGCCAGGCATTACTACAAAAATTTCTAGAATATACTAAAGGTATATTAGAAAAGTGGATTCAAATGAAGATTTTGAATTTCGAGAAATATGAAAATCAGAATCCACGTATTTATTTCACCTCTAATGATTGATATTGAAATTTTTCTTCAGAATTTATAACTGCAATTTATGAAAATTCAGTGAGATTCCATATTAGAGCGAAAATATATGGATATGGGGTTTCCAAATTTTTGTAATTGTTCATGAGTCGACAGATTTTTTTTTTAAATATAATGTGCAATTCGGCATATTTTAGCTATGTTCGGTAGCTTTAACACACTTTTATACGCAGCTGTTCCAAATCTTTTGTTAGTTTTCAAGTCAAATAAACATAATTTCTACCAGAAAATGTATTTGATAAATGAAATCAAATAAGTACCTCAGGAAAAGTTTATTAAATACATTTTCTGATTCAAAATACGTTTATTTTTATTTTTTACTTGAAAAAAAAAAAGCATGGGAGATTGACAGCTATGGATTTGCTTAGATCAGGATTAACAGACCAGCCTGTACAATCAAATTTAAAAAAAAATGCAAGTTAGAAAACTTATTTTAATTTTATAGATTTATTTAATAAAAAATAATTTTGAGTATTTTTTCAAAAAAAAAATATAATAAAATAAACTACGTATAATAATAACTTTGGAACTTTGCTTGACTATTTCTTGAACATGCCTGTGTTTTGTATACGTACAAATTTTATTCTGTGCAATGGTAATAAAATTATCTACTTTTTTTTTTTTTTTTAATGTGGCCCGCGGCTTTGTATACAATGCTTATGACCGCGGCGGTAAACGAGTTTGACATGCCTGCTCTAATGCATAGTTGCAAAGATATAATCGATAATTAAAATAGTGTTCTCAACAAGCTTTTTTTTTTAATTTTTTGATGAATCGGATGAAAATAAATTATCTTTTTCTATGCAGTAATGCAGTTAATTATAATAACGAGATAAAAATAATCGAAAAACATATAGCATTTTCACGCTGCTTTAAATAAGCCACTTGCCTTTTATAGCCTACTCGGAATTGTCATCAAACTTTCCATACCAGAAGAGGAAGGATAAATTAATTTGTTCGAAGGCCTCTGGGATCATAAAAATCAATTGAGAATGACGGCTTTGGGAGGTCGATAATTCATAGTATAAAGATATGACACGGGTAAAATCACTCTGCTTTTCTTCTCTTTTCAGAAATGATTTATAGTTATCCGGAAAAATTATGATCTAAGTCTTGTTACCATCGTTTAATCCAGTGTGTCCGAGCCTTTTTAATACTTTCTAACATTGTTGAAAAGATGGAAGTGCGTTATCAGAAGTGCTCGAAGTGCGCGCACTAAAGATCTCAAATGCATTTGCATTTATTGACGGAAATTTCTGAATAGACATTTTTAACTCTGCTATGCGTTTCCTAACTGAACTAAATTTTAACATTACTGTGTAGTATGTGTAAAAATCTATAGATCATATACACAAAAGAATTTTTTCCGATTATTCATGGTTTTTAAAATGTGTTATTCGCTTTCTAAATTGCTAGCTTATACATCTTCTTTTACCTTATTAAACTGTGAAGTTTTGCTACTGCGTTGCGAATGCGTTAAAAAGTGTTTCATGTCAAGTGTTCAATCTATGCTTGACGCATAAATTTTCGATTTTGTTTATCTCTCTCACACACACACATACACATTTGAACCCACCGTTTAAACTTCTGCGGCACACTTGAATTGTGATAATTAAAAAAAAAAAAAAAGAAAATAAATCTTAATTTATTAATTAGTACAAATAAGGAACTCCATCACAGCCAGTAAAAAGGCAAAACATTTTATCATAATTTGTAATAAAAAAAATTTTAATTCTTTTAAAATATTTTCTTTTTCTCCATGATTTAATATGAGATAACAACGGATCTATTTCATAAATAAAATATTATTTAAGCATGATGTTCAATCCTTGAAATCAATAAATGAAATCGTCATAAAAGAAAATAATTTGAAATTCATAAAAGAAATCATAAAAGGATCTCTTTTATTTATGTTACTTAAAAAAAGGGAATCTTCAAAAAATGTATATTTCTTTCCTAATTTTTCGAATGCCGATTGTTTGTTTGTATGCCAATGTTGTACATATTTTGATCGTTGTAGTACAAATGTAATAATAATAATTAAAAATCAACACATAGGGAAAGGTAGGGTGATAAAAAACAGGCAAAAAAAAAAAAAAAAAAAAAAAGACTTTTAATATATTTAAAATATATAACAAAAATGCGAAAATTTATTTTTTATTTTTATCTTGTTATTACCAATTCAATAAAAGAAAATCATTAATTTTATACATATTTTTTTGTTTTTAAGAAATACCTTCACTTCAAATTACACCTATTAAATCAAGACTTTTTCACAAATTGATAAATAAATCAATTAATTTAAAAAAAAATTTTAAAAAAAATTAAATTTTAAAAATTTTCAAAAATATATATTTATTTATTAGTTGTTTGTATAAAATCAATCAATTTTAATTTTTTATATGTAAAAGTTTTTATGTATATATATATATATATATATATATATATATATATGTGTGTGTGTGTGTGTGTGTGTGTGTGTGTGTGTGTGTGTGTAAAAGGCTCTACGAGGTCTTTAAAAATGTTTAAAAATATGTTTTAAAGACGCAGTGTATTCATTTGATATTTTGATCGTTCTGGAACAAATGTAAGAAAAAATACATAGAAGAAGATGGGGTAATAAGAGACTGGCAAGGAAAAAAAACTTTAATATATATTAAAATATGGAATAAAAATGCGAAAGTATAACGTTTTTATTACTTTAACTTGTTATTACCAATTCAATAAAAAAAATCATTATTATTATTATAATTATTATTTTTATTATTTTAAATATCTTCACGTAATAAATCAAGACTTTTTTACACAAAGAAATTTTAAGTGTAAAATGGGTTAAAGTTTTTGATATAATTCATGTCATTTCTATTACTAATAACATGTTAATTCCTATTCTATTTTATAAATTGTGAAATGCATTTTAGGCACGTATTTTCAGCTATGCCACTTGTTTGTCATTTTGTTATTTTGCCTGAATAATAGAGACAAGAATCTGTTATTGTCTCTGTAACATTTAAGATTTAATACCTTGTTTCAGTCTATGCTTCATGTGTATATTCATATTTTGCATCAATTATATATAAATTTGTAGGACAAATAAACTTTGTTGTATCATTCAAGAAATCTACTTTTTAGTGTTCTGCAACTCAAAAATGAAATTTTATTAAAACCATTGGGAAAATAGTTGTTGTTTTCAGTCGAGAATGGACCTCTTGGCGTCGTCACTTTATTTTTTTAAGCGTTTTTAACGAAACTCTGTAACTTTAGAAGAATTTTTCTTTGAATAGGCAATATAAATGCATAAAATCGTTACAAAAAGGATAGATGCAAACTATCAGATATGAAAAAAATCCAAATGAATCGTCTTATAAAGCAAAAAACGTGGTCTTCAACTTTAATTTCCTCAAAATACCTTTAGCTCAGACATCAATCTAAACAAGAGTTAAAGATATTGTAGGAAGGACTCGACAAAATATTAAGCATATATTAAGGATAAGGTATAGAAATGGAAAATGCGTTTCAATAACTGCGGCGATGGTTCAAACGAATATTTTTGCGAGGACAGAGAATTGATCCTTCATCAGGTGTAAAAGAAACAAGTTGATAGAAGGCAAACAATCATATGCTATGGTCTCATGCGATTGCCGTTAATCACTTGTTGTTTTTACACTTGATGAACGATCAATTTTATATGATCCAAAACAGTGCTGTAGTGTTTATTGTATTATATTTTTTAGTGATATCAACCAATTTTCCCATTTTATTTACCGGTTACAAGTTCAGGGTGCTTTTCACTACTTTGTTCCTTTTACTAAATAAAAACAACTGGAAAATTACCCATCTTAAACTGATTTATTTTACTAATCTTTGATGGTAACAAATATGAGAACAACGGATAAATAATTTTTAACTAGGCCAGTTTCTTTTTGTGCTGACCATCCAAAGTTTCCAAAGTGTTTACGTTGGCATGGAGTGTATTAAGAAACCTTTTGTTAAATATTTGATCAGGGATTTGACATTGCAATCTCTTCAACTTTTCAGACGAAGCAATTTTTTGTCAAGAATAGAATTGAAAAGGTTTCAAAAGCATTTTTTTTTCGAACTTTCAAGAAATGTCTCAGTTTTATTAAATGCATCCAAAGCAAACAAAATAAAGAATTAATTCATCATCGACAATATATATTTTTTAAATAAATTGAGTACATTTAGATATATGGACTTCAAATGTATGGATCGTATGAATTTTATGTTGTTAAGGAAATGTTATGCAAATAATAAAATTCGGTTAGTAATTATTAGACTTTTTTGTTTCTTATGATGTTTTTAACTATGTACTAATTTTGTTGATAATACTGATGTTATCATACATTAAGTTAAAAAATAAGTTATTGTCGTTTACTTTTGCTGTTATTTTTGTTTATTGTACGGTTGATTAATTTTTTTCTTTGATGTTATTAAAATGGGATGTTAAATTAGAGAATATGGACATGTCGGATACCTGTTGCTATTTCGCTTTCAACCGGAGTCGGGAGGATTCAAAAGGCTGCTATAGCTGACCATAAGCAAAGTCTTCTTTACTGCGTCGCTACGTCATCATCATCCTTAGGAATTTCCACTAAGGCTTCTATACTAGATATATTATAGGAGCTCTAATTTCCACTAAGCAGTGTCTTTCCTCGACCAATAAAAGTATTTGTGAGAGTTCTTTTCCTGTTCTCTTTGACCAGGGCAATATTAACATCATTGAAACTATCACTGAAAAAAAATGAAGTTCTCAAAAATGAGTAAGTCCATGTACTCATTTCGAAAGGAATATTTTTGGATTAAAAATGAACATATGATCAAACCCAACATACTTGTATATTTCAGAATGTGTAATGACGACATTTCGGAGCCTAAAAAGCTATTATTTGAAGGAAAAACGAAGAATAAGAGAAATGAAAAGTGGATCTGGTTGTTCGGGATTTTCATCAAAGTGGATCCACTACAACACATTTATTCTTTTTTTTTTTTCCCCTCACATTTTACACATCTACTTTTTTTTATTTCTTGACAGTACTTCAAAATTATGATTTTTTTTCCCACTAATTTTTTTTAATTTATTTTAACTTTTTTTAACGTGAGGCAATATTGTGTTATTTACAAGTTTCATAACATAATATCTTTGCAAATTATAGCTATGCAAATTGGTATTAAACTAAGGTGATTTGGCTTACAAATTTATGAATTATGCTAAAATTTATTATTTTATAAATTATAATTTTACAAAGTTTATAATTTTTTCCTTAAATTTATAAAATTAGTTAATATTTTTTCTTTACTTTTATAATAATAAAGTTTTTAACTTTATAACGTTTTTAATTTATTTCTTTAGCTTATATTTTTATAAATTAAACTAATTTTATTTAAATAAAATCAATAAGTCCAGATTTAAACCTACCTATCCCAAGGTCATTAATTTCAAATTTGTCTCTAAAAATAATTTTTTTTAAACTATTTAGTTTAACCGAAGCGTACGCAAAAGCTCTCAGCATAGTTGAAATATAATAATTTAATTTATTATAAAAAAATTTATTTACATAATTTTTTTAAAATAAGACATTAAAAAAAATATTTTAATAGCATGTAATAAACACGTCCGATTAAGATAATTGTTGTTTTTATTAGAATTGATAAATAGATAATCAGGCAAATAATTTTTAAAAAGTATATGTTCGAATAAAGAAATTGTTGGTACTGTTGCAAAAAGAAGCAATCAGTATTCTTAATGCAATGTTTTACGCATATAATACATAATAAATTGAAATTTATCTGTTGTTATAAGGCACCAAATCATACAGCAAAATATTGAAAATTATGAAAAGAAAATATTTAAAACATTGGAACTGAAAAAATCCATCCACAGATGAAACCTCAAGTTTTTGCAAGTTTTACAAAATAACTAACAACATTTGAGAAGGAGGCGTGACCACTCATGGCGCGTTGGTCTGAGTCGTCAGATTAGTACACAGGGCATCACGGGTTCGATTCCTCTCATGGGCAAGGGATGGTTAATTACTATAAACTCACGCAGGAATGAAAAAAAAAATGAGCAGAAATGTATATATCCCTTATAAGGTTGTCCTCGCGAAGTAACTTTTTTTTTAAATCCTATAAATTTTATTTTAACGACATAAAAATTTTTAAATTTGAATACATCCATGGGATCAAAAATGAATGCATAGCAATTCATATTTGAATACATCCATGGGATCAAAAATGGGTACATGTGTTTCTCAATTTTGAGTACATTTGGATCGGAGCTATTTTGAGTATGTGACGTATTCAAAATTGAGTACTTTTTACTCAATTTTGAGTACCCATTTTTTTCAGTGTAGGCTTTCAATGACTCTTCAATAGAGACTCAATGGCTCTTCAATAGAGACTCAACGACTCTTCAATAGAGACTCAATGACTCTTCAATAGAGACTCAACGACTCTTCAATAGAGACTCGATGACTCCTCAATAGAGACTCAATGACTCTTCAATGACTCTTCTTCCAAGTCATTCTATGGCCTGTCACTTCTTCGTCTCCCTTTAGATCTCTTTTCTAAATGGATTTTTGGAAGTCGCTCTCCACCATTCTCCAATAAAAATTGGAGAATGGTGGCCAGGGAAAGGAATCCAAGACTCAACTTTAAAGTTATGCATTAAGGAGGTAACACAATTAGAGGGGTGAAAATGCATAGCGCACAAAAAATGCAAGAGTCGGACCACACAGGGCCAGTGACCTAACTGGAATGTAGAAATGGGGGAGTAACTAAATGAAGAAATGATCGGATTAAAAGGGGGCAAGTTATTAAAAACTTCAACGGGGCCCCTATACCGGGCCGCAGGGGGCAGGGTATTATCTGGAATGTAGGAATAGGGGGATAACTAAATGGAGAAAGAGCCCCCAAAACGAAGAAGATCGGATAAAAAGTGGGTAAGTTAATAAAAATTTAGGGCACAAAAATGTAAGGGGACTCAGAGGGACCGGGTCTTAACAAATTAAAAATCTGAGCCTCAGGTACATTAGGACCTTCCTTGGACTATTCGCACCCAAATTTTCAGACTTCTACGTGCGGTAGATTTCATTAGCCATCGCACACACACACACACACACACACACACACACACACACACACACACACACACACACACACACACACACACACACAGACAGACGGAGAGACAAACAACTTTATTTTATAAGTATAGATTGAACTTGTTTTTTAAGAAACAAGTATGTATAAGTTTCTTAAGTATTAAGCTAGTAGCTTAAGTATTAGCTATAAGTATTAAGCTAGTTACACACAGTCATTTAAAAATCATTTTGAAAGGAATTGTATTGTTTTTGATGGGTTATAAGGAGAAACATTCTTTCTTATTCTGAAGCCTTTACAAGGTCCGTGTTGACCGTGGGATATCCCTTGTCTATCTTCGCTTTCTGTTTTAAGTCCTTTTCCAGAATTACTAGAAAACACATAACTCATGTCTTTCTTCCATAGTTGTACAATGATATTTAAAAAAATATATAAGAATTGTGACTTTTGCAGAATTTTGCCAGTGGTTGCGTATAAATACAAATTGTCTCTTTTAAACAAATTCTCAGTTACATGAAAATCAAGAAACATGTTTATGAAGGAATATTTAGGATTAATACTCATTTCTATGTAAAAAGATATTTTTAAATGATAAAATTTATCTTGAAAAATTTTAAAAATGTATTAACATTTGTTGCTGCGTTCTTTCGGTATCGGACTCGGGCTCTGATGACACAAAATTTCTTGGACTTGGGAGGGCTCGGAATATAAATCGTAGGGCTTGGGCTCCGAAAAAAGAGCCCGAGCTCATCTCGAATCCTCTCACAGTCAGTACAAGGCCGTAGACAGAAGTGTGGCCCAGGGCCCGAATCCGCCCCCTGCCTCCCACCTTCACCGTTTAAGTTTAAAAAGATCCATTCATTCACTTCCATTTAATAGAAAAACATAGTATTGTAGCTCAGGGCTGTCTAACGTGGCACTAATGGCCGCCATGGTGTTATTGAAGATTTTCTTGACGCCTTTTCCAATATTTCCTGTCAGTTGCTTCAAAAAAAAAAAAAAAAAAAAAAAAAAAAAATTCCATTGTAAAAAAATTTTGCTTTAAAACCATTAATATTTGCATGTTTTTTTTTTTTTTACAATTATTACAGGGACATAGATGACCTCCTCAGAAAACCCAGTTACAATTATTACAGAAGGCATCAAGGTTTTAGCCCTTTTCTCTACAAAAAATTTTGAGAAAGCCTCCCTTCCTCCTCTGAAAAATGTAATGCTTAATGGCGACCATCGTTGTTTGTCAACAGCTGAGGTGCGCCCCTGCTCACGGAAAATTTGGACAGGACAGGCGCCCGTATGTAGCTTAAAATCAAAAAGATTTCTCATCTTTCCCCCAATATATGTATAAGTGTGTGCATATGTATGTTTGTGAGAGAGAGAGAGCGTGGTCTTGAGCCAATATGACTAAAACTACCATCCAAATGCTCAATTTGGAATGTGTTGCATTCTTCATGTTCTCCGAACTTAGATCCATCGGATAGCCACATTTTCCCACTTCCAACAATATTCACGGCGGGCGTTTCGTTCAATATTAATATGGAATTAAGAACCTGGTTGGACGATTTATTTGCTTCAAGACCAGAAAATTTCTATCGCCGTGGCATCAGAAACAGGTTGAATGTTGGGAAGAAGTCGAAAATAACAACGGAGAATATTTTATTTATTAAAATTGCTTATAGTGTTTTTTTTTTTAATAATTTTTTTTACATTTGATAAAAACGGTAATGCTTATTTTTTGCCAACTTGACATTCCATTTTATTGACCCAAATGTGAAAATATATGTATTAATGATAAAAAAAAAAAAAAAAAAAAAAAAAAAACTGGCGAAAAAAAAATTAAAAATGAATTATTAAATCAGTCCAATGATAAAATAAAACCTTCTAAGACAAAATTTCAAGGGACGGAAAGAAACTCGTTTTAGACAAGTTTCCAATTTTAACAAGCACACTATCTATTATAAATAAATGACGCCGGGATTATGAAATTTTGCGTTTAAGACAGGATTCTATTACAGACTGGATCCGTATAAATATACCATTAAATAGACCATTAAATTAATATTAGTTTTAAAACCATTACCATTAATAAACCGTACTATTAAATTAAAATAGTTTTAAATAGACCATTTTAGACCATTTAAAAAAATATAAAGACCTTTTTTTTTCAACCCCTAACCCATGTCCATACTGACCAAAATAACAGTTTCTCTATTATTGGCCAATTTATAACGTATTTCTTGGTAATTAAAATCATAGCAATATCCGGAATACTAAAAGAAGATTGCTCTCTACGAAACATCTTGAACACATTGAAGCTATAATAATGAAACCTTTTGTTTGATGAAGAAAAAAAAAATCAAGGAGAAATTATAGTTATTATTCCAGAGAGAGAAATAATGTCCTTCTTAGACAAACATAGCAGTTTTTAAACTAGAGGTCTTGGTACGAGTCAGCAGTATTCTGCACATGTTAAACATAAAAAATCAGAAGAAATAGGATGCAAATCACGTGTTACAGGACTGACTCTGTGGAGGTAATAGGCATTCTTTACAGGGTGCTTCAGTACCAAGATTAAAAACTTAAAGAGGAGGTAGGTTATTATTCAACAAACAATTTTTGCAACAAACAATAAAATCAGGGTCACAAGCGATTCATCCAGTCAAAAATATCTGGTATTTCATCTCAATCCTAATCAGTACTTTGCCCATAACTTTAACAATAATGAAGTTATTTTAATGAAATTTTAAACAGACTTACTTTGATTTCTATGAAATATGATGACACCGCGAAAAATTATAAAAGTGCATATTAATTCGGTCAGTGACATTGTATGTGGTGTCAACTACCTCCCGAAATATGGAGTATATAGTTCAGCTCTGTTTGGATGTGGGTAAGAAACATTTCCATCACTTCTCGTGATATTGTTATATTTCACACAGAGCAAAGTAAGTTTGTAGAAAATTGTATTAAAATTCTTCTTTATTGTTAAAATTGTAAACTAAAATCTGTATACTCATATTGGAGTGAGGTACCTTGTAATTTTGCCTGGTTAAATATATTCTCGACTATGGTTTTCCCACAAAAAACTTTTTGTTGAAGTGTGTTCTACCATCTTTTAAAGTCTGTAATCTTGGTACTGAAACACCCTGTATACATGGATTCTTTTAAACTGCATGGATTATTATGCAAATTTTGGTTTGTAATTAGTTATGTTAAACAACCATTAAACCTGTGGAAACGGAAACAGTATATAATATAACCCTGTCTTAAACGGAAAGTTTTATGGTCCAAGTGAAGGCTAATATCATACAATTATACAGAAACCTATCTAAATTTCAACAGAATTTTTTTCGGGCCCTTTTAATTCCGTCTTAGCAAGTTTTACCGTATTTTATTTACTATTATGTATTTGAATATTTGAAATAAATGTTATTTTTATTGGTAATACTGATGGCGTGATATAATATAACCTGATAATATATTTTTTAATTGAACACATTTTTAAACTTTGCTTTTCACTATGAAATGGACAAAATTAGTTCCTCTATTACACTAATCAACAAATTTTAACTTTTTTTTCTGAATCTGGCGTGCAAATGGATGCATTTAACTAATTTTACTGTGCTGAATTCGGTGGAATAATCAGATTCTCTCAATAGTCTCTGTTACGTCACATTTATTATAGATACACACAGCATTTACGTAAAGTTAACAATGACATATTTGACAAAAATTGACCGTTTGAAATGCAAGCAAAATATAATATTCATCAGTAAAAATGTTTTCTTGATTACTTAACAAAAATCTATAAACTAACACGAGCACGAAACTGTTGCACAGTAACCTATAAGGCTAATACTGACAATGTTATTTTCAAAATAGTATGATGTCTTTCTTGATATCAGAATGCATTCAAATAAAGATTTTAACCTGCATAGTCATTCATTTCCTCATTATTTGACCACAAAACGTTTATAATTTACATTTCACCGTGTGTTTTACAATGTATGTAAAATTTACATTCTAAAATTTTGTAAAACCCTCACGTGATAGAAAATTTCTGACAGCAGATTCGGATTCTACATGCAAAAATACACATAAAAATGTTTATTACAAATCAGATACAAAATGGCTGTTGACTAGAGCGATTTACCAAATTATAACACATTTCTCTGTAATTAAAATCGTAGTAATATCCGGAATAAAAGGAAGACTCCTCAACTAGGAAACATCTTGAACACATTTAAGCTACAATAATGAAACCTTTTGTTTGAAGAAGAAGAAGAAAAATATCAAGGCGAAATTATAGTTATTATCCCAGAGGGAAGTATTGTCCTTCAAAGATAAACATAAGATTTTTTAAAACTAGAGGTCTTAGTACGAATCAGCGATATTCTGCACATGTTAAACATAAGAAATCAGAAGAAGTAGGATGCAAATCACGTGTTGCAGGACTGACTCATTGGAGATGACAAGTTAGTGGGCACTGCATACCTCAGGGGCGTGTGCATCATCTAATGTTTCCAAAATCAGAAATGACAAAATCTGAAAGACAAAACAGAAGAAATATCCGCATAGCGGTTTCGGATCCCTTTTTTATTTTTTTTCTTATTTATATACATTTTTCTCTGTTTATTTATGACGATTACAAAATGTTAGCGTTTTGCACATGTTGATTTTAAATAAAATGTGCGATAGTATTCATAAAAATCTTTTTGTATGTGTGTCTGTAAAAAATATGCGTAAAATTGTGAGAAAAATGCTAGTATATATACTTGGTTCGTTACAATGAATCCTTTTCGATCCTCGAGAAAAGTCGTTGTAATGAGAGATCGCTAAAGCGACATTTCAAAAAAATCCCTGACGGCTCGGCCTACAGGCACAGGTAGATTTCGAAGACGCAGACCGTGGGGCACCTGTTTGTCGGGAATTGCGGAAGAAATGACCTTTTTGCGATGATGCTGCAGTTGGAACCGCATACTTCGAAACCAAACTTGTTTGCAGGCGGAGCCAGCAAGATTTTTTTTTTCTTTTTTGCTATAAAAGTTGGTCCTATAAAAAACATGTCAATATAAAAGTTTTAGATAATATTAAGAGGATATATAATAAATTTAAGCGGATTTGAAATTTTGGGAATTGACGAAGTTATGAATTTTTTTCTTCTAAAACCCCCCTCCCCCCCCCCTTAAGACAATTTTTAATTATATCAAAAATCTGTCATACATAAATTTTCGGCCCTTCTCTTAGAAGTAATAATAACTTCAAACGGATTCGATATGTATCATAATTAAGAAATTATGGGTTTTTTTCTGTTTTCACAAAAAGCCCCCCCCCCCCACCCTTGGTTCGATTTTGCCCATTAAAGAACTTGACCGAGATTTTATGACCCTTGATTTTATGTATCAGTTTGGAAGAGATTTATGCAGAATTTTTCCAGTTATCGTGGTCAGAAAAAAGTGACATAGATAGATAGATAGATAGATAGATAGATAGATAGATAGATAGATAGATATATAAAGTTTTGAACTGGGGGTGGTTTTGGGTTCTGGGAGTCATAATCGGCGTAGATCTGCAAAAATTTTTCAAAATTTCCAACTTAGGTGAGAATGTAATAGGTAGTATTTCTTACGAAATCTACCTAAAAGAATATTTATATTCCTACAAACTAAGTCAGAATTATATCTTTAAAAAGATTTAAATGTAAGTCTCTATATTAATGTACTGGTTTTTTTTTTTCAATTATGAGATTAAAAAAATATCAGATGTTCTATTATAGCTTATAAATATCCAATTCCTATTCAATTCCGCAATATACTTTTCTTGTTTTCATCTAATGAGAAAGACATAATAAGCAGATAAAGGTAAATAATCAGTAGCCAATCAGAATTCGGTTCTGAAGTTTTTCCAATTAAAAGAATATTTAGTCGCGACAGAAGTACTTTGATGTCAAATAGCTGTTCAATAATTTTGAACATTGAATGTAATTTTTTTCCAGAAATGCGAATAAGAGCCGTGGGACATTTTCATCGGTAAATGAAAAAACAGTCGCTAACTTTGACAATTAAAAGGGAACTTGGTTCTCTTTTCGAAGAGGTCTAAAGGATTAAAGGGTTATACCTACCTACAAAATTAAATTTCAAAGTACAATTAGTAATGAATATTCAGTTACATTTTCTAATCGATCTAATAAAAATTAAGAATGTTACGCCGCTTCAATTTATTTTCTTCTATCATGCATAAATCATAATTTAAATCTTTAAATGTAATTATCTCAAAACTTTGTTTTTAAAGTCGGTAATCACAATAACTCGTACAATGCAATACAATTATATATAAGTAAAAGCGTTCAATATAAGCTAACAAACAAGCTCTAATATCTTATAAAAAATTCCAGCATGTGAAAACACGAACTAAAGCAGGCATGTCAAACTCATTTACCGCCGCGGGCCAAAATAAGCATTATATACAAAGCCGCGGGCCACATTAAAAAAGTAGATAATATTATTACCATTGCGATTGCACAGCGTTAAATTTGTACGTACAAAACACAGGTATGTTATAGGAATATTCAATCAAAGTTTCAAAGTTATTCTTAAACATATTTTATTTTATCATATTTTTCGAAAATATATTCAAAATTACTTTACATCAATTAAATCTATAAAATTCAACTGAATTTTCTAAATTGCATTATTTTAATTGATTGAACACGCTGATCTGTTAATCTTGATCTAGCAAAGGGATGGCTTTTGTTTGTGCCGTGAAACAGTGACCGTTGACCGTTGAAGCTGTGTTTTCTTTAAGTAAAAAATTAGACATATTTTGAATGAGAAAATTTATTTAATAAAGTGTGTCTTGTACCTATGAACAACATATTTGATTTCTTATAAAATACTTTTTCTGGTTCAAATTAGGTTTATTTGACTTGAAAAATAAAAGGTTGACAGCAAGATGTTGTATAAAAGTGCGCTACCAAACATAGCTAAAATATGCCCAACTGCACACTATACTTCAAGAAATCTGTCGATTGATGAATGATTACAGAAATTTGGAAATCGCATATCCATATATTTTCGCTCTATATGGAATTGCACTAAATTTTGATTAACTTCAGTAATAAATTCTGAAGAATAATATCAACACCAATCACTAGAGTTGAAGTAAATAAATTAAACTGATTTTCATATTTCATGAAATTCAAAAATCTTCCTTTGAATTCCTTTTTACATATATTTTAGTATATTCTAAAAATTTCCACTCCGGTGATTTTTGTAATAATCCCTGACAACATTTAAAATGAAATACATTTTCTTTATGAAAATTGTTTTATCAAATTAATTCTATTTGAAAACGCTGATACTACAGCTCATATTCAAAATATTAGAATAATTGAGAAAAAAGAAAAAAAATATTTTTCATTTATTTATTTTTATACTAAGTAAATGCAATTAGATTTCTTATAAATTAAAAATGGAATGTTTAGATAAGATTTTAATATTTACAAAATACAAAATACAGTACAATAAATTAGGTATACAGCTTTCTGAAACAAATCAAAATATTAGAATAAAATTTAGATTGGTTCAAAATATTAGAATATTTTATTTTATGCAACAATATTACCTTATGAATATGAAGTAAATGGTATTTAATATTTTGTAGCATCCCCTTTAGCTTTCATAACAGCTTACAATCGATTTTGCATACTATATACAAGGTGTTTACAAACATTTCTATCAATATTAGCCAAAATAGACTTTATACGTGTCACAAACAGGTTTTTTTTCCCGCCAAACTGTCATTGGAATTTCACATTCCACCGCATCCCACCACTAGAACGGACACAGAAAGTTGCCAAGAAAGGGATTACCGCCAAAAAGCGGCACCGTTTCGCCGTTTTTTGGCGATGAAAGGTGAAAGATGTTTTCTTCAGCTTTCTCGGGAGAGAAGAAAAGAATCCGGCGTCTATTTGTAATCAGATGTCAATGAGATTGACAATGGTTAAGCATGTGCGTACGAATATAAGTTGATAAGCAAGTTTTCGGCTTTTATAAATTTATCGCTATATATAAATATTTCTAGCAATGGTACTTACGCTTATAGTATTTTCAAATATCTTTACCTGCTCTAGACATCATTTCTTCAATTTCACAGTGAATGATTTTGACTCGCGAGATATTTAATGTAATAAAGACAATTATTTTTTTTAAGTAATGTATTTTCTTCAATGGGCTTGGTAAAAGCCATTTGTTGCCAGCTGGCCATGATTTTTTAATTCAGAATGCTACCTTATTCTGAAGAGAAAATTTCCACTTATTTAATGATAGAATAAATAAGTCATTTATTACTATTCGATCAAAGTATATTTTCAGCATGTCTGTTCTAACAACTAAATTACTAACACGGGTAAAATGCCAAATGCTTCGCGGGCCACAGATAGGTTGTCGGCGGGCCTGAACTAAAGGAATAAAAAAGGATTTTTTTTTCTGTTCTTTTACCTGAAACAATTAATATTAACAAATTTTGTAGCACTCGATACATGTACATGATAAATTTTCCCCATAATTAATAGGAAATGTGTTGTTGCTGTTCATGCTAGAAATATTCATTATATATATATATAATCATAATATCTTTGAATTTCAAAAAACATATATATATATATATATATATATATATATATATATATACACAGAGAGAGAGGGGGGGGAGGGGGGGAGGAGAGAGAGAGAGAGAGAGAGAGAGAGAGAGAGAGAGAGAGTGAGAGGGAGAGATTTTGTTGTTTCTTTACAATTGATATAAAAGTGCTAACAAAAGTACATTGCATCAAAGATGAACACCAACTACAGAAAAAAAAGTAATTTTGGGTTCCTGTCCTTTTACCTAGGGCAATTAATATTAACAATTGCTGCTCTACTCGATACATGTGCACCATAAATTTTCCCCAAAATTACAATAAAATGTTTTGCTGCTGTTGATGCTAGAATTATTCATCGTATTTCTTAAGCTTATATAACAGTCTTATCCAAACTACCTTGTATGAAGGTACAAAAAGGGGAAAAGTTTGTTTCATTTTCACAGTTCATTAACTTTCTGGTGAACATAGCTGTTTGACAGGGTAACTGAAATTCCCGGGGTTGTTTCGCTTTCAAATTACCTATTATTTTTCAAGGATAAACGACTAAAAGTTTTTATTGATTGGTGGTTCCTCCAGACGTTGCTTTCGATTCCAGTAGACAGATGTGTATGAATGGCAGTATTTTCAGAAAGGGATTGAAATTTCTCTTTAAACTCTGTTTTGGAAATTCAAGGTCATACAGCTCTCAATGTAATTTAAATAATAACTATATTCCAATTGGTTCCAGCTAAATTCGGGATAGAAAGATAAATATCAGATTTACCGAATGCCTGCAGCAGCTAAAATAAGACAAAATAAAACAAAAATTCATGCAGAGTAGGACTGAAATTATGCAGCAATTCAATTGCATATAAACCCTTTCACAGACGCTTTTACAAAAGTAAAAAATAAATAATAATAATAATAAATAAATAAATAAATAATAGGTATTTATAATTACAAACCATCCTGGATTAAAAAACTCTAAACTTATACATTCTCTTAAAAAAGAAGCCTACAATAAACAAGAAAGTTTGAATACATTCCAACATTTAAAAAGTCCTTCCGGCCTGTACCGGGAGGAAAAGGTAGCTTTCCTATGTCTTCGTTTTAAAATTTTAGCTAATGTTACACGAAAACAGCAAGCTAAAATGCAAAGAAAACATTTACAAAAGATTCGTTAATACTGAATTTGAACAAGAAATTCGCCAAATTATTGAGCTATTATAGCCAAATTGGCTTCATTTATGAAAACTTATTTTGGTCGCCAAATTTGGCGATATTTCGCCAAATGTCGCCAAGTTTGGCAAGAATTTGGCGCTAACGGATATGAATATATAGTTTTATGCGTATGATTGGGAAAATGATTACAACAATGAAAATTTTTGTAATGTGCTGTCTTGTTTCAAAATGTCAGCTACCCTAGAATTTCAAACTGCTGTATCTCAGCCATTTTTTAAGATAGAGGTAAATCAAAAAATGCTCTGAAATCCTTGTATCAAGGCCTAACACGTAATTAAAAAATAAATTTGAATTTTTAAATTTTTTGTATATTTATTTTAGATTTTAAGTTAATTTAAATCTTTAAATGGCCGCCATCTTGAAACAAGATGGCGGACCAAGCTGGCCAACGAACTCGGTCGAGACATTAGTGACCTTAATACACACAATTAGTTTCATCAAAATCGATTCATAAATACGAGCGTTATCGTATGACATAGATCAGATATATATATATATATATGGATATATATATATATATATATATATATATATATATATATAAATCAACATTTGAACGGAGGGTGGTTTTGGGGTCTGGGGGTCATGATCGGTGAAAATATATCGAAATTTTCCGGAACTGCTTTCCTCCGAACGGCTGCAATAGGTAGCTTTATACTTTTTTGTATTGAAAGCTACCTAAAAGTAGTCTAGGTTAATTACAAGTCCTATTATTTCAAAGATTTCTACAAATTAAAGAGAATGTTGTTCTTTTTTCAATCAAAGTTTGGTTGGTTGATTTAGGTTTTAAGGGTCCTCTCCTCTTACGTGAAAACACATTCGCTAATGTTAACGCTATGGGGCATTATTTTTCTAATATTTCGTTTGCATTTCAACATTTTTAAAGTTTTTTTTTTCATTGGATTGCAGAGATTAATCTCTATTTCCGCCGTTGATTACTTTTTCGAATTTCTCTGCGAATTTTTTACGAAGATACTTTCACTTTCGAAACCGGTTTCGAAAGAACCGGTGCGAAACCCAACGAACCGGTTCGAATCTCGTTCGAAAGAACCCAAAAACCACCCCCAGTTCAAAACTTTATCTTTCTATCTATATCACTTTTTTATGGATACGATAACGCCCATAATTCTGCACAAATCTCTTCCAAACTGATACATAAAATCAAGGGGCAAAAAATCTCGGTCAAGTTCGTTAATGGACAAAATCCGGCAAAGGGGGTGGAAATGGAGAGGGTTTTTGTTAAAACAGAAAAACCCCCCTGGTTACGCCGATAGCTCAGTTAATAATAATTTATCACTACAAATAATAAACACACACTCTCAAAATAAAATAAACTCACTTGCGGACTGTATCTCATTTAATATCTCACAATACTCAATAAAAATGGTCGAGAGCCGAGATTTACACAACTTCACTGATCGGCATCTCAAACCCAACTCACAAAAAAGTTGTAGTTTTTTTTTTTTTAAACATTTTACATAGACGGCGCTTCTAGCGGCAACATACCGCCGGGCCTTGAATGTTGCTAACATTCAATAATATAAATGCAATATAATTCAAACACAATCTCTAAGTGAAAAATACAATCTCAAAAAACACAATTTCTTCTCAAAAATACTACACTAAATAAAATACTAAATTTACAAATATAAACACAAGAATGTAATACACTGCAGGAAAAGTATATAGTTTAATAAAACAAATGTATGAATTTAAGTACTCAATAAACCATCATTCACATATGGCAAAACAACAACCCTTGTCACTGGCCTTTTATATGTGCCATTTTTATCTTTCAAGGTGACAACTCTTATAATATTGTCTTGGCTTGGATGAATTTTAATAATTCGGGCCAAATGCCATTTTAAAGGGCAATAATTATCAGAATTTTTTACTAATACTAAATCTCCCTCTTTTATCTTTACCCTTCCCTTGTACCATTTAGGTCTATTTAAGAGCTTGTTCAAATATTCTGATGACCATTTTTTCCAAATATGTTGTGTTAATTTTTGAACTAATTGCCATCTGCTCAACCTATTCATAGGAATTTCTGTATAATTTGGTTCTAGTAAGGCCATTAAAGAGGAACCAATAAGGAAGTGAGCAGGTGTCAAAGCTTCAACATCATTTGGATCATTTGAAAGGGGGCAGAGTGGCCGAGAATTAAGAACTGCCTCAATTTGAGTAATAAGAGTCAAGAATTCCTCATAACTTAAAATAGTTTTACCTACAACACGTTTTAAATGGTATTTAAGGGATTTGATATTTGCTTCCCACAAACCTCCAAAGTGAGGAGCTGAAGGGGGGTTAAAATGCCAGTTAATACCTTCATTAGCTAAATAATTTTCTATCTCCTCCTCACTTTTATCTTTAAATAAAGATCTGAGAATTGCTCTTAATTCTTTATTGGCACCAACGAAATTTCGACCATTATCACTATATATATCAGAAGGTTTGCCCCGCCTTGCTATAAAGCGTTTAAGTGCTGCTAAGAATGCTTCACTTGTTAGATCATTTACTATTTCAAAATGCAAGGCTTTTGTAGTAAAACACACAAATACACAAATAAATACTTTTTTTACCTGTTTACTTCTACCCACGAAGTTTTTCACTTCAAAGGGACCACAGTAGTCCAATCCAGTACGCATAAATGCTCGGGCCATTGTTACTCTAGAAGCTGGCAAATCAGCCATCTGTTGCTCTGAATTCTTAGAATTTACCTTTTTACAAGTCATACAATTGAAAATGATTTTACGAACTATATTTCTAGCAGATAAGATCCAAAATTTGTTTCGGATGAGAGAAAGAGTTGTCTCAGCACCTGCATGAAAATACAAATTATGAAAATATTTAATTACACAAAAAGTAAAATTATGTTTTGAAGGAATAATCATTGGATATTTTTGATGATCAGTTAAGTTACTGTTTTTCAGTCTACCACCAACTCGGATTATACCATTATCATCTAAAAACGGGCACAAGTTTGTCATTTTACTACTGTTAGGGATTGCATTACCCTTTTCCAAATACTGCATTTCCTTCACGAATGAAGTCTTCTGGATGTTTTTTACTATACAGAATAAGGACTGAGAGAGTTCACTGCTGGTTAAAGTTCCACCTTTGGGATACAAGGGATTTCTACAGTTATGGATGAATCTATTACACCATGCTACTACTCTTTGCAGCTTTATGAATGAAGAACTGTTATTAATGATGTCTAAAGGCTCAACAGTGTTAACTAATGTACATACTTGAGTTACTGATGGTGCTTTCAATTCACGGATAAACAACTCACTGGTTTCAACAGAAATAATATCAGGAGACTCCACCATCTTAGGCTGTTGTAGGAATGATGGACCGAACCACCATAAATCACATTGCTGGATCTTGATGGGATCTAGGCCTCTAGAAATGAGATCTGCAGGATTTTGCTTGGAAGGTACATAATTCCACTGATCAATCGAAGTTAAACTTTGTATAATCGATACCTTGTTTGCGACAAATGTCTTTAGATCATTCGACTCCTTTTTTAACCATGCAAGTACAATAGTACTATCTGTCCAAAAACAAGTTTTAGAAACGTCTTGCTTTAGAGCACTTAACACTTTTTGCATCAACTTAGATAATAGGACTGCTGCAGAAAGTTCTAGACGAGGGATAGTAATATGCTTTAGAGGAGCTACTCTAGATTTACTAGTGAGCAGTTTAATAGCAGAATCACCATAAGAATTAATAGATTTTACATAAACGACCGCACCATAAGCAAGTTCAGAAGCATCTGAAAAACCATGCAATTCCACACAATTAGATTGTTCTACAAATACAAATCTTGGGATATTGATCATATTTACAGTTTTTAAGGAAGTAAGAAAATTAGTCCATTCGATATTTTCTTTCACTGGAAGATAATCACACCAATCTATTTTCAGCAACCATAATTTTTGAAGGAAAACCTTGGCCTTCGTAATTATTGGACCTATCAAACCCAACGGGTCAAATATTCTGGCAATTTGTGATAATACTGAGCGTTTGGTATACCTTTCACTTAGCTCTATAATTAAATTAAATCCGAAACAGTCTGGTTGCGGCTTCCACAATATTCCTAGGATTTTTGTCTCATTGGAAAATGAATATTCAGATATTGCATTATTACACAAAAGAGAAGAATTATTTACTGACCATTTGTGAAGATCCATGCTTCCCTTCTTTAACAAAGATATCAGTTGTTGTTGGATCTCTTTAGCTGTGTCTAGATCATCAGCACCTGTCAAAATATCATCCATATATACGTCTTGAAATAATACATTTGCAGCTAAAGGAAATTCCTTTCCTTCATCTCTAGCTAGCTGGGTAAGGGTTCTTGTTGCTAAAAAGGGGGCACTCGTTGTGCCATAAGTCACCGTACATAATTTATACACCTTAACTGGTTCATGTACCTCAGGTTTAAACAAGATTCTCAATAAATCTCTTTGACTCGGATGTATCAATATCATACGGTACATTTTCTTAATATCTGCTACAAAAACAAATTTGTGCTTTCGAAATCGCAACATTATACTAAATAATTCGTCTTGGATTGTTCCTCCGTTGTACTGCAAACTATTTAAAGATTTACCGGTAGAAGTTAAGGAGCTAGCATTAAAGACAACTCTTAATGGCGTGCTACTTGATTCAGCACGGAACACGCAATGATGGGGTATGTAATAAGTGATATCTGGTTCTTCAGATTCTATCACCTCTTCCATATGACCCATACTTAAATATTCTTGCATAAAGACTTTATAAAGATCGTTAAATTTAGGTTCTCTAACTAAGCGATTCCATAATGAATTTAAAACTTTCATAGCCTTTTTCTTTGATTCTCCAAGACAAGATGGGTCTTCCTTAAATGGCATTTTTACCATGTATTGCCCTGTTGCAGTTCTGGAATAATTTTTCAGAAAATGTTCTTCACAGATTTCTGATTCCTTATTTCTAGAAACTTCAGATTCTCTCTCATTGTTTTCTATTTCCCAAAAATCTCGAATTACTCTTTCTAACTCCAAATTATCTGTTATCAACCCACAATGTATATTACTTTCAACCTTAGCCGGAAGGCTTCCGCTAACAATATAACCGAAAACACTGTTTTGTAACACTATTCTAGTATTTAATGGTTGGGGGTAAATTTGACCTGGCCTTAAAAATTCATAGAAATTTTCTGCACCCAAAAGCAAATCAATACAGCCTGGCACATTAAACTTTTCGTCAGCTAATTTGATGTTATTTAACGACGAAATACAAATCTCAAGCGGTCTAGAAGGCGTAAATTCCGTAATTTTCGGAACGACTAAAAAATCTAATTTTAAATAAAAATCTTTATCTCTATTCGAAATAGTTGTGTTAACTCTAGATCTAACATTAAGAGACAAATTATTTATTCCTGAAATACAAATATTAGTCTTTTCTCTTTTCAAATTTAGTTTATCTACTAACCTTTTACTCATAAAATCAGAGTTTGCACCGACATCTAATAAACCACGTGCTTCATGAAAATTACCATATTCATCTTTAATTAAACAAACAAATGTGCTAAGTAACACAGATTTTAACTCGTTAGACAAATTACATATCGTTGAAAATAAATTGCTTTGGTTATTAACTTGGAAAGGCTGGAATACTAGAGCTGAAGCATCCAAATTAGATTTATTACCGACTTCGTTTTTAGAACTCATTTCCTGTGAAATTATCTCTGGATTTTCACCTTTATTTATTTTTTGTTCACGCGGGAAATGCAAAGTTACATGATGCCTTCTCTTGCAAATAATACAAGAGAATTTAGATTTACAATCAATCACTTTATGATTCATAAGACAGTTAAAACAAAGGTGTTTGGATTTTACAAGCTCAACTCTATTACCCACTGACATGTTTTTATAAACAGGACATTTATGCAAAGGATGACTTTCACTACATGACAAAATACATTTAGAATTTTTTACGTCAGTTAGAAAAAACTTTAGAAACATTTCGATAATAAGTATTTTTATTACTCGCTCTAGAATTTTCAACCACGGGTTTTCCCTTAGACGTATAATATAAATCAATTTCCCGAGATAATTCAATGGGAGAAAACCACGATTCTGCTTGTCTAACATTTATAAAATACATGACATCTTTATCAAGCGTTTGACAAATCTTATCAGAAACTATTAACTGTTTTAAAGTTTCGAAATATGTCACATTCCTCAATTTTAAATAATAATCCCAACTCGTTGTTAATCGGGATGCAAATTGTACATATGTTTCATTAGGATGACGTTGTGCTTTCCTAAAATGTTCTAAACAAGTCTGGGGGGATGGCTCAAATTCTCTAAGTACTATAGCCTTTACTTTTGAATAATCTTCTAATTCCCCATCTTTGATGTACGTAATTACGTTTGTTGCCCTTTCTCCTGACAGATTTAGTAGAATTTCCGATTTATATTTTTCTGGGACATTTTTAGAAATAAATGCTCTTTCTAACGATGAAAAAAAAATAACTCCAACCTTCTGGTTTAGATGGAATTTTAATCGTTAACGTTCTTACACTTTTAATCAGAGAGTCTAAAGATTCTATATTATCTTTTTTCTCGAGATCACTTAAATTATCATTTTTAGTTTCTGCACGGGCCTTAGCCAACTCAATTTCTAACTTTGCATGTTCAATTTTTAATTTCTCAAGATCTAGTAATTTTGATTCTTCATTTTTTTCTTTCCTCAATAAAACTGTTTGCTATGTCTTCAACCAGTTTATTATCTGTTTTATACTTCGAACTTTCCTTTATTAAATTTATTAAATCATAAATAGTTAATTTGGAATCTGATATATCTATGTCTAATTCAGCAGCAATTCGCTGATAATCTTCCTTTTTTGCACCTTTAAACATTGTATTATAAATACAATTCACAATAAATAAATAAATAAAACTGACATACCTTTATCTATTAATAAATCTCCAAATCGGATAATTCCACATTGAAAAGATTTAATCCATTTTCTCTATTCTCAATTAGTTCAATAATAAAGAACATCGGATAATAAACACATTCACAGTTCATTTTTCCGTATTACGAAATTCTCCAGGTTAATCGAAATTATTTTTCTTCTGGAAACAAAAAAACACTTCACAATATTCACACTCTTCTATATTCACACTCTATTCACAATATTAACAAAGAGAATTCTGAATCACAATATTTTGTACTTTAATATAAATAATACGATGATTTAATTTTCGTTTGCTCATTCTAATTACTTGATAGAATTCCAAACACAATTTATCTTCTGCAGACGATTCCCGAAAAAACATAAACATCGACAAATTCTATTCTTTCTCCGGCGAGAGGAGACCAATACTATGGTTACGCCGATAGCTCAGTTAATAATAATTTATCACTACAAATAATAAACACACACTCGCAAAATAAAATAAACTCACTTGCGGACTGTATCTCATTTAATATCTCACAATACTCAATAAAAATGGTCGAGAGCCGAGATTTACACAACTTCACTGATCGGCATCTCAAACCCAACTCACAAAAAAGTTGTAGTTTTTTTTTTTTTTTAAACATTTTACATAGACGGCGCTTCTAGCGGCAACACCCCCAAAACGTCCTAATTATGATACATATTGAATCCGTTTAAAGTTATTATTACTTCTAGGAAAAGAGCCAAAAATTTATGTATGACAGATTTTTGATATAATCAAAAATGACCTCAAGGGGCGAAAAAAATAGGATTTTAAGAAGAAAAAAATTCATAACTTCGTCAATTCACAAGATATAAAATCCGCTTATATCATCCTATATTTATTTCTGTTGTCAACATCCCTTTTTCTAAGCAAATAGAAAACGCAGACCGATAAATGAGTAACCATATGAAAAGATTTTGAGCTGGCTTCTGACATAGTACACTTACATTTCGTTAAAACATGTTTTTTTTTTATAATTAAAAATTGCAGTTGATTTAAAATTAAATCAGCATTGTTTTCATAAATGAAATGAAAGGTTTTCTCAAATCAATGTTGCCACAAAAATAAAATACTGCATTATATCGTGCTCAACAGTGATTATAAAAAACAAGTGGGTAAGTATGACCGAAGATAGCACAAAGGGTTTCGTTTAATATTCTTTTCAAAACACTTTATCCTTTCTTTAATAAATCCAAATCAATTTCATTAAAAAAACAAAAACAAAAAAGTCATTTTTTTAATAAAAAATTTTAATAAAATTTTAAAATTTAATTAATTAATTTTAAAAAAATTTAATAAAATTTTTTTTAATAAAAGTAAAAATTTACCGGTCTATTTTTCTCGTTTTTTTCGAAGATCAGAACCGGCCCGATAGCGGGCGAAGCCCGCTATTATACTCTCTCATAATATCTGTCATGTAGACTAAATGCGATATTAAAAAAAAAAATCAATTTCAAAATTAAACATGTTGTATAGTATTCAAAATGTACCTTCAAAATGTTAAAATACGCCAATATTTCCATAATCGGGTTTTTATCATGATTCAATACGTTCCTCAAACTCATATGACGTTATAAGCACTTGCTGACGTCATATCTACTTGCTTTCTGTATTACTCGTATTGATACTTTCTTTGTATTATTCTCAAACATTTGAAAAAGTCCGTTAAACTTCCAATATGACGTCAGATTACTTTTTTATATTCTCTAATGACGTCATATTAACCTGCTTTCTGTATTTACACATACTCATACTCCTTGTATTATTGAGAAATGTTTGAAAATTTCCTTTTTATTACCAATATGACGTCATATTAATCTTTTTTTCAATTGGTGAAACTTTTTATTTCATTTTAATTTTTCACGTGGAAATCTTTCAATAGAAAATTAATTATTGTAGGAAAAGGCTTTTAGATTTCCGGTTTTTTATCTCTCTATATTAAATTAATACGATTTTTTCAAAATTTTATGATTTTGAGCTTTATTGTAGGTATTCAGCTATAAGTACACAAAATTTCATCTCTGTAAGTTATATAGTTACGGAGAACCGGCTCTGTGACGGACAGACAAAACCTAGTAGGACGAATAGTGTTTCGTGAGATGAACGAAACTTTAAAAAGCATGAAAGAAAAAGAAAAAGTTTTAAGCGAAAAATTTTGATATTTTTCCTTGTTTATATTTCAAAGTTCAGTACTTCATACACCTTTTACACGTGACATTCACCTACATCTCTTGAACAGATTTTTCGCAGATAGGAATCAGGAGCGTCTTATCAGGCATTGCTACTTATACAGACACTTATAAACCTTTGAAAAACATACACTTATAACAACATTTATCTGAGGGTTTAAAATTGATGGTTTTTCCTTTTGCGTCAATTTATTTCTGTTGTAAGTCTTGTGAATAACATTATTATTTTTTCGAAGCATAAAGCCTGGAGTTTTCAATCGTTTATAACGAAGCTCACAAATGATATTTTAAAAAATATCCGATATTTTGATATATATATATATATATATATATATATATATATATATATATATATATATATATATATCCGATGTTTTCAAAATAATCAGCTTACTACTGATAAGAAAATGTTTTTAAACATTATATAAATTAAAAATATTACGCTTAACATGAAAACTTAAAACAATACTAGATGGAACCCGTCAAAACATGACGGAAAAAAATACTATAACAATATCAGTAAAATAAGCTTCTTTATTATTTAAGTAGGGCTTCGTATGAAACAGTCTTTCAAATATTTTATTTTAAAAAATCCCCCCCCCCTCAGTGATATGCTATTTCCGATGCAAAATGCAAACTCCAGATGAAACAAATGTGTAATGGAAATCAGTTTGACATTACCGCCATATTCTCCACGACAAAAAAAAAAAAAAAAAAAAAAAAGGTCATGGACCTATAAAGTATCATACAAATAGTCCTATCATAAAGTATCATACAAATTTCCTACTTTCATCTCATATTCAGTAAATAAAAGAACATAGTATAACCACCCCCCCCCCCCTGTGATAATGCAGTCGAATGAGCTCCTATGCGCATATGTATTGCATCTGCCCAAAGGCACCGTTGAAATTCGACGTTAAAAAAAGTTTTAAAATGCTTAAATTAAAAGTT
Organism: Maratus michaelseni; assembly: GCA_963931845.1. Taxonomy (NCBI): domain Eukaryota; kingdom Metazoa; phylum Arthropoda; class Arachnida; order Araneae; family Salticidae; genus Maratus; species Maratus michaelseni. The sequence goes on from OZ007588.1 coordinate 338,525,708, forward strand.
TTAAAATGTCCTCTTTAATCATTGTTCGTTTCAAATCCATATCTTCTAAAACGCATCCATTGTTTTAAGCTAATCAATTTTTATATAAAAATGAAGAATTTTTGTTAAAAATAATAAATTAATATGCAGATGAGGGAGAATTTTAATGTAATTTTAATGTAATGTAATGTAATGAAATGAATTTTCAATTGTAATTTATTTGTATGGTTTCTTTTATCCCTTTACATAATCAGGATGATTATTCCTTTTCCTTACACAGTCGGTCTTTTATACAGTTAAATATCCAATGGATCTTTAAAAAAATAATAAATAACAGTTCCTAGCATATTCTGATTCAACATATACATCAACGAATTCAACATATCAATTTTATGTTAATCATAAACTAAAAATAGTTTTTTTTTTCTTTTGACAGATTTTATATTAGCGCCAAAATACTATATCTTATGGATAATCCGATCTTATGATTTATCAGGTTTTTATTATTATTTTTTTCACTTTTTATGAAAGTTAGGGATACCTATTTTCAATTGTTGCAACTTTCCAAGGGGCTATTTTACATTATTAAAACAAACGGATGGTCATTGTTGAGATAGAATTGAAAAATATTTCATGCTTGAAAATTATTTAAAAAGTCGTTAAATTATGCGGCAGATTTCAAATAAATTTCAATCGAAAGCTAATTTTTTTTTCTAATTGAGGATGTAAGAATTGAAATTATAAAATGTAGTAAAAAAATTAAATTTTTAGTATTTAGAAGTGATGTAAGCGCGATGAAAGCTAAAGCGATAGTGCCGTTTGTTGTCACAACCGTTATACATTTCTAAATATTGCCACTGTGTTTTGGTTGGCGTCCAAAAGTAAACTACCATTTTTTGACATCGAAAGAAAAATTCACAGTGAAAGAAATAAGACTTTGCCGCTAATAAGGAACTGTTAAATGAACTTATTACAAACCTACCAAAATAATTCCTATAAAATATTAGCCTTACATTGTTTATTCTAGCTAAAAATACAATCATTATTTCAAGTTTTTTTTTCCTGAAATTCTTTACTTTTGTGAATTTTTTTATTAAAAAAGAAAATCTTAATAATTTAAATCCTATAATTCCTATAACTTAATCCTATAATTTAAAAAAAAGTAATTGGTAACATGTAATCAAGGTATGCAATCAAGATGAAGCAACCAATAAAGGCTCCAGTTCTATTCTTTAAAATTAAAAATTGAAATATCAGTTAATATTACGCCATGTTGACACAAATTTTTTCAAATTTTTTCATCAAAATAAATTTTACTTTTTAGTTTTATCAATGCATTTCAAGCTAAGCATAACGTCATTTTCACCGGTACAAACTTTCAAACGTACATTTATGCTTAAGCACCATGCATACAAATAAAAATATACTTTGCATTTAATTGTTGTTTAGTTCTTAAAATTCCATTTCATTTTAAAGCGAAAGAAAAATAAATGTTTCTAACCCTTTTCCCTCTGCGCAGGGAAGATATAAACCGGTACACTATTTTTCCCTCTGCGTAGGGATAATAAATTTTTCTTTTCCTTTTTGTTCTCAGTTGAGCTTGTAAGACTCGACGTGTTGTTGTGAATTTTTTCGCCTGAAATGTGTCGGGCAAAGCAATGTGATTCATTCAATTTTAGTACAGATTAAATACCTTTTACCAAGCAGAACGACGAATTTTTTGTGTTTATCAAATCCAGCTTACAGTCCATAAAGAATTTAAGTTCAATCAGTTGAATCCAACATATGGTCCGTCGAGCCGGAGGTGTGAATTTAAAAGGTACTTCACTTTCGTTTTTCTGCTTTGTAAGTGTTCTATTATTGCGCAATGTCACTTCATGTGATAATGAGGAATTAATTTTTTCTTCTCTTGGATATTTCAAACAATAAGTGAGTGGTTTTGACTCGTTTTATTCTTTATTTCATGTTGTTGTTTATCCGAATTCGTATTATTCGTTTCATATTGTGTTTGTTATTCATTCATTAGTTCAGTTTTAAGGAATATTTTTGATTTTTCATTTCTGTGTTTGAGATTGTATTTCTGTATTTTGTTTATTGTAATTCATTATGGATATCAAAGCATTTTTAAATCAAAAAAAGGTTGCAAAATCGGCTCTTACCCGATTAAAGAATAAAACTACGGAAGAATTGGATAGTTTAGATTCAGCTAAATTAAACGTAATTCGAAACAGATTTAGTGATATAGGAGAGGAATTAAAAACTATTTTCAGTAATATTTTTGGGTTATGTAAGGATGATGAGATTGAGAAATTTAGTAATGAAAGGGAAGAACTTTTTGAAACTTTAGATGAAATGTTGGCTACTATTGATAGAATCAATTTAAAGAGTAGTGATAAAAGGAATGAGATAAACAATGTCAATTCTAATTCTAATTCTAATTCTAATGAGATTAAATTACCTACGTTATCACTTCCAATTTTTTCGGGTATTGTAGATGAATGGTTGACATTTTCCGATTTGTTTAAAGCTGCTGTTATAGATAATCAAAAACTATCAGGGGCTCAGAAGCTACAATATCTTAAGGGAGTTTTAAGGAATGATGCACAAAAAATAGTGCAATCACTTTCGATCACTGATGAAAATTTCAAAATAGCTTGGGACCTTTTGACACAAATGTATTTTCATAAACGGGAAATTTTGTGTTCTTTGATGAAGAAACTCTTAAACATGCCTCAATTAAATAACGAATCGCATGCTCACATTTTAAATTTAGTTGATTCGACTAAAGAGTACGTTAGATTGTTAGAAACTTTAGATTTAAAAATCGAGGACACAGCAGACACCATGCTTATGTTTATCGTGCAATTTAAGTTGGATCCAATTACTAGAAGTTGGTGGGAGAGATCGTTAAAGGGCGATGAACTTCCAAAATTAAACGATCTGCTGGAATTTCTTTCTAATCATGCCAGATCAATTGTTTCAGGTAATCAGGCAGTAAAAAAGAATGTTTCTAAAAGTGTGACATTGTTAGCTTCAGGATTTCAAACTCAGTGTATTTTTTGTAAGGGTTCTCATTCATTAAATAAATGTGATTCGTTCTTAAAGTTATCCGTAAATAAACGAGTGAATTTTGTGAGGTCTAATAATGTTTGTTTTAATTGTTTAACTCCATTTCATCGTAAATCAAATTGTAAAAGTACGGCTAGGTGTCACAAATGTAAACAATCTCATCATACTTTATTACATTTTGAGAATAATTTTGAGCCAAGATTTGATCGTGATCAATCAGTGACAAATTCATCAAATGCTAGTAGTTTATCTGCAACAGCTAAGGTGTTTCAACCTGCTGCTTCTAACGGTTCCAATAGTGATTCTAATTCAGTTAGTGAAGTTGTGAAAAACTCTAGTATTACTTCATGTTGTTCTAATTTTGGCTCAGATGCCCAAGTGCTACTCTGTACAGCAATCATAAAGGTGAATGATTCTAAAGGAGGAGTTCAATTGTGTCGAGCTCTTCTTGATCCAGGCAGTCAAGCCTGTTTAATCACAAATGATTGTCTTAGAAGGCTTGGTCTACCAAAAAAGAGAGCAAATGTGTTAATTTCTTGTTTAGGTGCTTCGGATACCTATACCAATGGTGTTTCACAAATTAGTTTTTCTCCCCATTTCCCATCCAATTCTTATTTTTCTACATCTGTTTATGCAGTACAAAAAATTATTGGTCAACTTCCTCATGTTAGTTTGGATTCTGCCTAGTCTGAACCCTTTGGTGATTTAAAGTTAGCGGACCCAACATTTTATAAAAGTTCTACAATTGACATTCTGCTTGGTGTTAATATTGCATTACCTATGTTAAAGGGTCAAATGCTATCATCGGGTGAAGGAAAGCCTTTTGCTATTCGTTCAGACCTCGGTTGGATCATTGCAGGTAATGTTCCTGCACCTGAAGAATCGCCTACAATTCATGTGAACAATATTAATTTAGTCAACGAGCAACTAATAAATAAGTTCTGGGAACTGGACTCCGTTCCGACCGCCGATTTGCAAACAACTGCCGAAAAGGCATGTGAGGAACATTTCGTATCAAATCATTCCAGAGATGAAACTGGAAGGTATATTGTGAAATTGCCTTTCCATTCTTCGCCATCACAATTAGGTGATTCTAGACCGTCAGCCTTACTTAGATTAAAATCTTTGGAACGTTCATTAACTTCTAACCCTGTGAAATATGAACAGTACAGACAATTTATGGAAGAATATCAGGAGCTAGGACATATGGAACTTGTTCCTCAATCAGAGTATGCTATAAAAGAGGCATATTACCTCCCGCATCATGCTGTCTTAAGAGAATCTAGTAGCACTACAAAACTACGTGTAGTGTTCGATGCTTCATCTAAGTCATCCACCGGATTTTCACTTAACGATTTACTGATGATAGGTCCACGCGTACAACAAGATTTATACCCTATTCTACTTCGTTTTAGAACTTTTTTAGTGGCCGTATGTGCCGATGTAGAAAAAATGTTTCGTCAAGTTAAGGTACATCGTGATGATATCAATTGGCAACGAATTCTTTGGCGAAATACTCCTGAAAACACAGTACTTGAATTTCGACTGCTCACCGTCACTTATGGGACAGCTTGCGCCCTATTTCTTTCTACTAGAGCAATGCAACAACTAGCATTAGACGAAAAGGATAATTATCCTTTAGCCTCTCATGCTGCTTTGAATGACTTTTACGTAGATGATCTTTTATCTGGCGCTGCATCGGAGGAACAAGCAGTTGAGCTTGTTAATCAACTAAAGAAAATGATGAACCATGGGGGATTTAATCTGAGAAAGTGGAAGTCTAATGTTTCTACAATTGTTGACGAATCGTCTGAAGAGCAGCAGATGATACCCATTGATTCTGAAAGTGAAGTGAAGGTCCTCGGTATCAACTGGAATCCAAAAACAGACAGTTTTAGTTTCTCGGTACTGCCGATGGAAGAGAAGGTAGATAATAGCAAAAGAGAAATATTATCTGAAGTTTCTCGTATGTTTGATCCCTTGGGCTTAATTTCGCCATGTGTGGTATTTCTGAAAATATTACTTCAAGAATTGTGGAAGCATAGGCTTACGTGGGATGAACCAATTCCTAAAGATCTCAATAAAATGTGGATCTCATTTAGAAAAGAGCTGCACCTTGTTAAACAAATGAAGATACCAAGATGTGTGCTAAATCCCTCATGTGTTCAGATAGAGTTGCACGCATTCTGCGATGCCTCTGAAAAGGCATATTGTGCTGCAGTTTATGTGCGTTGTATTTTGTCAAATTCTGACATTTGTGTCTCCTTACTTACCTCCAAGACAAGAGTTGCTCCCTTAAAGACCCAATCTTTACCGCGCTTAGAATTGTGTTCAGCATTATTACTGGCTAATGTTTTAGAAGTGGTTTTAAGGGACATCCACTTACCAATCCAAAGCACTATGGCTTGGACAGATTCCACCATAACACTAGCGTGGCTGTCAACCGAACCTTATCGCTGGCAACCATTTGTCGCCAATAGAGTTTCTAAGATACAAGCAACTGTTCCCTCAGTGAAATGGTATCATGTTCCTGGAACTTCCAATCCAGCTGATCTTGGTACAAGGGGGTTACTACCTTCTCAACTTGTGACTAATGATTTGTGGCTTCATGGACCTGACTGGTTAAGTCAGCCTTTAAATGGAATATCGGAGTTTAACATAACTGATGCATCATCTCCGTCAGAAAGTGATTCATCTTTCACCAATCCAGAATCACACTCATTTAGTGGTTTGTGTGATGAAGCTTTACGAGAGCAAAGAAAAAATTATTTTTGTGCTACTGCTCAGTTAAATGAAGAAATGCCTATTTTTTCACAGATATCGTCATTTACCAAATTAAAACGTGTAATTGCTTGGTGTTTGAGATTTCTTGCGAATTCTCGTTTACCTGTTTCTCAAAGAAACTTCAGTAATCTTATAAATTCAGAAATTCAGTGTGCTTCAAGGTTCATAATTAAACAAGTTCAAATATCATCTTTTAGTGCAGAAATTCAGTGTTTAATTTCAAATAAGTGTTTACCTCGCAACAGTAAACTTTTGAACCTATCTCCATTCCTTGATAAGGAAGGAATACTCAGGGTGGGAGGACGTCTTCGTCATTCAAATCTGACTCAAGATCAAATGCACCCAATCTTATTACCCAAAAGTCATCCAGTAACTGCTTTAATTATCCGATATTTTCACTTGTCCCACTTTCATGCTGCCCCCCAATTATTATTGTGTGTTTTAAGACAGAGATATTGGATTTTAAGTGGAAGAAGTGTTGTAAGAAAAATCGTCAGAAGCTGTGTTACTTGTGCTCGTGCTTCTGCTTCCATGTCTAAACAGATCATGGCTGATTTACCCTCTACTAGAGTGAAACCTTCACGTGCTTTTCTTTTTACAGGAGTTGACTATGCTGGACCTATACTATGTAAACTTAGAAAAGGTAGAGGTGCTAAATCATTTAAGTGTTACATTTCATTATTTATATGTTTTTCTACTCGTGCAATACACATCGAATTAGTTTCTGAGTTATCAACTCAAGCCTTCTTGGCTTGTCTCAAAAGATTTGTAGCCAGACGAGGTAAGCCAAGAAAAATTGTAAGTGATTGTGCAAAAAAATTCGTTGGTGCGAGCAAGGAGTTGAAAGAAATGTACAAATTTGTAACTTCTTCTCAGCATAATGAAGAAGTGGCAAAATACTTAAGTTCTGAAGAAATTATTTGGCATTTCAATCCTCCCTCAGCTCCTCACTTTGGAGGACTTTGGGAGGCCGGTGTTAAATCTATGAAATTTCATTTAAAAAGAACCATTGGAAATTCAGTTTTAACCTTCGAAGAACTTTCAACTCTTTTAGCTCAAATCGAAGAATGTTTAAATTCTAGACCCCTTTGTCCTTTAAGTTCTGATCCTAATGATTTAACGGCCTTAACGCCTGGCCATTTTTTAATTGGGGCTCCTCTTACTTCAATACCTGAAGGTGATATTTCAGAGGTACCTGAGTCAAAATTGGCCAGATGGCAATTAGTACAACGAATGCTTCAGCATTTGTGGAAGCGATGGAGCAACGAGTACCTCTCTAATTTACAACAGAGAGGGAAATGGCTAAAGGAAGAGCCTAATATAAAAATAGGCGATTTGGTAATAATAAAGAATGAGGGCCTTTCCCCTTTACAGTGGAAATTAGCTAGAGTAGTTAAAACTCATCCTGGACCTGATCAAAAGGTTCGTGTAGTAACTGTGAAAACTGAAAGCAGTGAATTACAAAGGCGGATTACTAAATTGTGTAAATTACCTTTAGAATAACTGTTGAAACCCTTTCGGCTTTCAAGGCCGGGAGAATGTTTAGTTCTTAAAATTCCATTTCATTTTAAAGCGAAAGAAAAATAAATGTTTCTAACCCTTTTCCCTCTGCGCAGGGAAGATATAAACCGGTACACTATTTTTCCCTCTGCGTAGGGATAATAAATTTTTCTTTTCTTTTTTTGTTCTCAGTTGAGCTTGTAAGACTCGACGTGTTGTTGTGAATTTTTTCGCCTGAAATGTGTCGGGCAAAGCAATGTGATTCATTCAATTTTAGTACAGATTAAATACCTTTTACCAAGCAGAACGACGAATTTTTTGTGTTTATCAAATCCAGCTTACAGTCCATAAAGAATTTAAGTTCAATCAGTTGAATCCAACAATTGTAATGAAAAAAATGGCATCAACAAAGTTATAATGCTTAATGATAAAATGAACCCAATGGACAATATTTCCGTGACGTCACAGTAAATATGAATTTTTATTTGCTTATAAAACACACGGATAAATATTTTTACCGAAATACTTAAACATTTTAACTATATTTTAACTTACAAATTAAAAAATTCGGCCTAAAAATCACGTGCTTTTAATATTTAATATTTATTTTTTTATGCTCGCAATCATTGAGTTCAGAAAATAAACTCTGTACGTCGCAACAGTGGGCGTTAATCCGATTGCCGACTTTATGACGTCATAAGCAGAAGTAAAATTTTAATTTAAAATTACGGCTAATTAATTAAATTTTCGAACAAACGAATGTACGATAACAAATCTGTGACCAAATATCTTTCATTTAAAAAAAGAATGATGTAATTTGATGTAGTAGTTTGTTCTCACGGATTGTCGAAACAAAACGCTTAGCGTTTCAAATATATAGATTCTAAATGTCTTTTTTTTTTCTTTTCTTTTTTTCACTTACAGTAAAATTGAAGATCAACTCTTGGAAAACAGAAACCAATTGTTTATACACTCATTTAAAAAAAAAGGGGGGATTCAGTATAAAATATTAAGAAAATGTTATGTTATATACATTACAATTTTAAATACAACCTAGTTTATTATTATTATTATTATTGAAAATTTTGGCCATAAATGTAAGCTTGTCTTCTTCTTTTTTTTTTTTTTTTTTTTTTTTTTTTTTCGTAACATGTTGTGCAGTTTAAACAGAAGAAAACCAAAACAGAAAAATATTATTTTCTAACGAAGATGTAAATAACTGATTATCTAAATTAGACAGTTTTATTACAGTTCTAAATTAGCCTTTCAATGGCTGTTCTGAGTTAATAATGTCTCACATAACTGTTGGTTCTACATTTAAAAATTCAACTTCAAACGTAAAGCTTATAGGAAAATATTTTTGTTTTCTTCTCTGGCTAAAAAAGTCACTGCCAGAGACAAAAGTTCTTTGTCTACCAGAATGAGACAGTCAATAGCAGTTGAAAAATTCATTTGCACTTGTTTTCACTGGAAATATGAAAAATATCGTGCACAATATTTTGAAAATAAATATAAAATGCATGAAAATATCGAAAATATTAAACATCTTGATATTTGAAAATAAATATTGGATATATAACATGATATATATATAACCAAATCCTGCATATAGGGAATTATTTTTACGCTTCCTGCAATTTTAGTGTAAGAGGTTTTCACTTTATATGATTAACCCTATAAGTAGGGTAAAACCGCATTCCTTATTGTGTGTTGCTTCTTGAAACCGGAATTTTCAACAAAATTTGATATAACTTTTCGTACATACTCTGTACCTATCCTTATACCATAATATCATTTTAAATATGTGATTAGCCCGTCACATTTTATATAATAAATAATTATTTATAAAAAGTTGAATCATCTGGTCTTACGCCTTTGGTGGGGAAAATATAGATGGATATGTTAATCTTATAAGGAAATGAAAAAGTTTAGGCTTTCTTTTAAAAAGGAATAATATACTTTATTTTACAACTTTCACTAAAGAACTAAACTCATAATATTTCAATTATATATCTAATGATTTATTTACTATCTAATGATTTATTTAATACTTAAAGACAAAAAGATAATTATCTTCATTAAAATTTCAGAAAAGAAGTACAACTTTTTATCAGCTTTTTAAAAATCATAATTACCCTTGATGTCCGTGTAGTTTTGACTGCCTTTTCTTCAAACATTGTGTACAGACTCTTTCATTATTGTTTTTCAATATATTTTTTGTCACATTCAATTGCACGAGGGGAAAAAAATCCAAATTCAAAAAATTAAAATGTATTTCAAAAAGAAATGACAAAATCATATTCCCCCACAAATTTTTAAAATATAATTGACATAACCTCCAAACATACCAATGTTTAATGGTTTATTTTAAACTGGCAAAGAGAAAACAATATTTTCACTAACTATATTGTTATGCAAAATACGATATTAATAATCAGATGCTTCTCTGCTTTGATGCAGTTGTGTTTCCAACATAGTCTCTAATATTTAAAAATTGCAGAGGGAAGGAATAAGAATTGTTATTTTTTGTTCTAATAAAAAAAATAATAAATCGTTGCCTAGTAAATTGCAACAGTTAAATGGCGAAAGAGTTTAGAGAGGCTCAATTCCCATAGAATTTTAAGAATATTATTATGCCTCTATTGACGGTGTCTTTGCCATGTTTAAAAAATGACAAAACTTCCTGAGGTCTGTGAAGTTGGCCCCCCGACCTTTTCGGATTTAAAAACCGAAAACGGCATTCGTTTGAGCGTCGTTTGAGCGCGTTTGAGCGACAAAAATTTTCGTTTGAGCGACATTCTGAAAAAAGTTATAAGCAAGTTAAAATTCGAGGCCTTCGTTTTGTGAAGTTGGCCCCCCGACCTTTTCGGATTTAAAAACTGAAAACGGCATTCGTTTGAGCGTCGTTTGAGCGCGTTTGAGCGACAAAAATTTTCGTTTGAGCGACAAACTGGAAAACGTTATAAGCAAAAGAACATTCGGAGGGGCCCACATTTTGTGAAGTTGGCCCCCCGACCTTTTCGGATTTAAAAACTGAAAACGCCATTCGTTTGAGCGTCGTTTGAGCGCGTTTGCGCGACAAAAATTTTCGTTTGAGCGATAAACTGAAAAACGCTATAAGCAAAAGAATAGGCGGAGGGGCCTTCGTTTTGTGAAGTTGGCCCCCCGACCTTTTCGGATTTAAAAACTGAAAACGCCATTCGTTTGAGCGTCGTTTGAGCGTGTTTGAGCGACAAAAATTTTCGTTTGAGCGACAAACTGAAAAACGTTATAAGCAAAAGAACATTCGGAGGGGCCTTCATTTTGTGAAGTTGGCCCCCCGACCTTTTCGGATTTAAAAACTGAAAACGGCATTCGTTTGAGCGTCGTTTGAGCGCGTTTGAGCGACAAAAATTTTCGTTTGAGCGATAAACTGAAAAACGCTATAAGCAAAAGAACAGCCGGAGGGGCCTTCGTTTTGTGAAGTTGGCCCCCCGACCTTTTCGGATTTAAAAACTGAAAACGGCATTCGTTTGAGCGTCGTTTGAGCGCGTTTGAGCGACAAAAATTTTCGTTTGAGCGACAAACTGGAAAACGTTATAAGCAAAAGAACATTCGGAGGGGTCCACATTTTGTGAAGTTGGCCCCCCGACCTTTTCGGATTTAAAAACTGAAAACGGCATTCGTTTGAGCGTCGTTTGAGCGCGTTTGAGCGACAAAAATTTTCGTTTGAGCGATAAACTGAAAAACGCTATAAGCAAAAGAATAGCCGGACGGGTCCACATTTTGTGAAGTTGGCCCCCCGACCTTTTCGGATTTAAAAACTGAAAACGCCATTCGTTTGAGCGTCGTTTGAGCGCGTTTGAGCGACAAAAATTTTCGTTTGAGCGATAAACTGAAAAACGCTATAAGCAAAAGAATAGGCGGAGGGGCCTTCGTTTTGTGAAGTTGGCCCCCCGACCTTTTCGGATTTAAAAACTGAAAACACCATTCGTTTGAGCGTCGTTTGAGCGCGTTTGAGCGACAAAAATTTTCGTTTGAGCGACAAACTGGAAAACGTTATAAGCAAAAGAACATTCGGAGGGCCCCACATTTTGTGAAGTTGGCCCCCCGACCTTTTCGGATTTAAAAACTGAAAACGCCATTCGTTTGAGCGTCGTTTGAGCGCGTTTGCGCGACAAAAATTTTCGTTTGAGCGATAAACTGAAAAACGCTATAAGCAAAAGAATAGGCGGAGGGGCCTTCGTTTTGTGAAGTTGGCCCCCCGACCTTTTCGGATTTAAAAACTGAAAACGCCATTCGTTTGAGCGTCGTTTGAGCGTGTTTGAGCGACAAAAATTTTCGTTTGAGCGACAAAAATTTTCGTTTGAGCGATAAACTGAAAAACGCTATAAGCAAAAGAACAGCCGGAGGGGCCTTCGTTTTGTGAAGTTGGCCCTCCGACCTTTTCGGATTTAAAAACTGAAAACGGCATTCGTTTGAGCGTCGTTTGAGCGCGTTTGAGCGACAAAAATTTTCGTTTGAGCGACAAACTGGAAAACGTTATAAGCAAAAGAACATTCGGAGGGGCCCTCATTTTGTGAAGTTGGCCCCCCGACCTTTTCGGATTTAAAAACTGAAAACGCTATTCGTTTGAGCGTCGTTTGAGCGCGTTTGAGCGACAAAAATTTTCGTTTGAGCGATCAACTGAAAAACGCTATAAGCAAAAGAATAGGCGGAGGGGCCTTCGTTTTGTGAAGTTGGCCCCCCGACCTTTTCGGATTTAAAAACTGAAAACGCCATTCGTTTGAGCGTCGTTTGAGCGTGTTTGAGCGACAAAAATTTTCGTTTGAGCGAAAAAAATTTTCGTTTGAGCGATAAACTGAAAAACGCTATAAGCAAAAGAACAGCCGGAGGGGCCTTCGTTTTGTGAAGTTGGCCCTCCGACCTTTTCGGATTTAAAAACTGAAAACGGCATTCGTTTGAGCGTCGTTTGAGCGCGTTTGAGCGACAAAAATTTTCGTTTGAGCGACAAACTGGAAAACGTTATAAGCAAAAGAACATTCGGAGGGGCCCTCATTTTGTGAAGTTGGCCCCCCGACCTTTTCGGATTTAAAAACTGAAAACACTATTCGTTTGAGCGTCGTTTGAGCGCGTTTGAGCGACAAAAATTTTCGTTTGAGCGATCAACTGAAAAACGCTATAAGCAAAAGAATAGGCGGAGGGGCCTTCGTTTTGTGAAGTTGGCCCCCCGACCTTTTCGGATTTAAAAACTGAAAACGCCATTCGTTTGAGCGTCGTTTGAGCGCGTTTGAGCGACAAAAATTTTCGTTTGAGCGACAAACTGGAAAACGTTATAAGCAAAAGAACATTCGGAGGGGCCCACATTTTGTGAAGTTGGCTCCCCGACCTTTTCGGATTTAAAAACTGAAAACGGCATTCGTTTGAGCGTCGTTTGAGCGCGTTTGAGCGACAAAAATTTTCGTTTGAGCGATAAACTGAAAAACGCTATAAGCAAAAGAACAGCCGGAGGGGCCTTCGTTTTGTGAAGTTGGCCCCCCGACCTTTTCGGATTTAAAAACTGAAAACGCCATTCGTTTGAGCGTCGTTTGAGCGCGTTTGAGCGACAAAAATTTTCGTTTGAGGGACAAACTGGAAAACGTTATAAGCAAAAGAACATTCGGAGGGGCCAATGTTGTATGGCAATTTGTTAACATAACATTTGTCATATTAACCTAGCATAATATCTATACTAATATAAAAGAAATTTGTTTGTCTGTGTTTGAGATTGCGATGACTAGCGAAATCTACTGCACGTAGAAGTCTGAAAATTTCGTTGAGGAAGTCCAAGGCATGTTCTGACGCACCCGAGGCTCAGATTTTTAATTTTTTTAAACCCGTGCCCCATGGGGCCCGTTAAGTTTTTGTGCCTTAAATTGGTCATAACTTGGCCCCTTTTATTCGATCTTCTTCGTTTCTGGGGCCTTTTCTTCATTTATTCCCTCATTTCTACATTCCAGTTAGGACACTGACCCCCTGTGGCCCGATTCGGGGCACATTGTATTTTTGAGCGCCATTCTTTTTTTAACCCCCTAATTGTGTTACGCTGTCAATGAATATCTTTAAAGTTGAGTCTTGGACTCCTCTCCCTGGGCCACCACCCTCTTACTTTTATTGGGTCCCTAGGGCCTCTTTTTAAGCATTTCTTTAAAATTTTATTCAAATGATTAATTTATACCATATGCTTAATTTCGAATAATTGAAGATCTAAAGTGCTAAGTACTAGGACCTTTTAAGATGTTTTCCTCTTAGGGCCCTGCTCAGAACTATCAGTTGGCCCCCTACTATAGCTCCCTTAAAAATCGTCCGATTCACTAGCTTTTATTTCCTAACTTCTAAACGACGAACAATTTATCGGACCTCCGTTACCACCAATTTTGAATATTAATCTCCTTCTTGGTGCGGCTTCTTAAAAAAAAAAAAAAATCACACAAATTTGAGTTCTGTTTAAGGTTATTACCACGAGTCAGCTAGTGTTACATAAAACATTATATATGTGTAACTGTATATGTGTGCAGAAAATTTTTACTGTTTGTTTATATGTGACAAGAAATTCTTTCTGCAATATGTAAATAAAGAATTTTTAAACAGAATTTAACGGCATATTACATAAAAATGCGCTTCCACTTGCGTGAAAATGTCGTTACATTTGTAAAACTAGGAGGATGTGTCAATCCCAAAACTTTCTTCTATCTCACACAGGTTTCGCATACACTAAAAAAAATCAGCACCAATTTATATCAAGGTCTAACTGAAACTCAAGTTTTATTAAATTCCGTGCATTATTTCTTGGGATAGGACTATCGCTAAAATCGTGTAAATCCTGCAAAATGCTGCATAGCAGCGCCACCTGCTGGGCGATTTTTACCAAAAACTAATCAGCACTAATTCGTATCAGAGACTAATTAAATATAAAGTTTTATTAAATTCCGAGCATTAGTACTTGAGATAGAGCTATTGCGGAAATCGTGAAAAATGCTGCATAGCAGCGCCACCTGCTGAGCGATTTTTACCAAAAACTAATCAGCACCAATTTATATCACAGAGTAACTGAACATAAAGTTTTATTAAATTCCGAGCATTATTTCTTGAGATAGAGCTATTGCGGAAATCACGAAAAATGCTGCATAGCAGCGCCACCTGCCGGGCGATTTTTACGAAAAACTAATCAGCTCCAATATATATCAGGGACTAACTCAATCTAAAGTTTTATTAAATTCCGAGCATTAATTCTTGAGATAGAGCTATTGCGGAAATCGCGAAAAATGCTGCATAGCAGCGCCACCTGCAGGGCGATTTTTACCAAAAACTAATCAGCACCAATTTATATCAGGGTCTAACTGAATCTAAAGTTTTATTAAATTCCGAGCATTAGTTCTTGAGATAGAGCGCCCACAAAATTTGTGTCACATACACACAGACAGACTCACAGACAGACATTTTCTAAAAATAGTCAAATCGTGTTCAGGACCTTCTAAATCGTATAAATCCGTCGAAAACCGGTAGTCGAAAATGTTCATGAATCCAATACTTTCTTCTTGTAAAGATAGAAGAAAGTAAAAACTGTTATGGAAATTCTATAAAATTAATTTTGGTAGAGACGGAAACTTTAATTGGTAATATCAGGGATATTGTTTTTTTTTTTTGTTTTTTTTTGTGTGTGTGTGTGTGTGTTTTTAACTTAAAAAGGTCTCGAAAATTTAATAAACCAAAATTTCATGTTAATTTTTCTCATTTGCTACTCCAATATTTCAAATGGATTACAATTTAATGTGTAAATTTTCATTTTGAATGGGAGGTACAGAAAACGGTCTTGGTGAGAGAAAGCAATTTGTCAACATATTTTCTGGAAACCTATTCATTGCTTCATACAGACAAGCATTATTTTCAATAATTGTATAATTTCTTTAATATAAAGAAGTCATTTATCTATTACTTACCCATCATACGTAGTATAGGGTAAGTCTTGTAATCGTTTTGAAAATCGAAAATTTTTTTTTGACGGATTTACACGTTTCAGAGACTGGAGATTCCGAAAAACATATTTTTAGAAAAAAAAATTTGCCGTCCGTCTGTGTGTCTGTGTGTCTGTGTTTGTGTGCCTGTAAACGCTCTATCTCCCGAAAAAATTGAGATAGAGACTTGCAATTTGGTATGTACTTAGTATGTAATAATAGGAAGAAGCCTATTTCATTTCAATAACCTCGATTAACCGGAACAATTTTTTTCGGACTCTCGAAATATTCGTTCTGATGAAAGGTATATAAAATTTTTCGAAATTGTTTATTTTAAGAAATGAATATAAAAGACAATAAAAAAAACATAAATTTTGCAAAAAGCATGAAGTCGATCGGATAATTAGTTGTCGAGATATTTGGAATCCTATTTTCCACACTCTTCGATTTTTCATGACCCTGTATTTCATCCAAATTTCACTTCAAAGATATATTTTAATTGGAAATTGGACGCTTAATCAGATGCAATAAACCGCTAGTTAATAGGATTATTATTTTTGGAGTTATAAGGATGTTTCTTTCAAGCAATTCAGTAATCGAGCCTTTAAAGTTTGTGACGTCATCAAGCCACAATTTTATATGAATTGCAATGCACTTTATAAGTAGTTTACACATTTTTATTTTAATATTTTACATTATGCATATCCATGATGGGTAAGTATTACGGTGGTCCCCAACGACTAGTTTTTATATAGAAATAGAGGTACATTATATTTAAAAACGAGATATGTATAATTAAAATGTTTATGCATATATAAGTTCATATATATATAAATAAGCATAAAAGTTCATCAGGTTTGTTTCATCGCTGTGTATCATTTGGCAAAAAATCTCACTTTCTGAAGCCAAAATTGCGACAAGCTTAAAAAAAAAAAAAAAATAAAATAAAAACGACAAGACCCCCTAAAGGGGGAAAGTATCTTCAATCGGACCTATGTCCAGAAAAAAAGGAAGAAAGAAACAGATGATATTCAACGCCAGGAAATTCCATGACAAGTGAAGCAATTTACAGTGTTTACTAAGTCGCATCCACGTCACTTGACCCCCGTCGGAAACTACAAAGGTATGCGGTAGTCTATAAGGAATACATATGTGTATAGTGAAATTTTAAGTACTGTAACAGATGTGGGGGAAATATCCTTCATCATATACAAAGGATGTTACTTGAAAAGCAATTATTTTAAGACAAAATGTCGTGTACCAAATATTAAATTGAACATTTTAATAACAAAATTCTTTAACACAGGATATTAGAGAATTTAAAAAAAATAATACATCATACAGAAATTTATGCATCATAAAATGTTATGCATGACCCGACCCGCGGTCAGGTCGGGTTGGCGCTATGTTTTTTCGTTCCGGGTCTGTTGACTTCTACTTTTTTTGCTGCAGTTCAGCCCGAGTCGGGCTGACTTTCATTGTTTCGGGTTCGGATCGGTTTCGTGTTGACCCGATATTTTAAAAAAATGTCCAAAATATTTTTTTCAAATGAAAAATTTATATACACTAAAACCTCCATAATGAACACTCCCGAAAAGCGGACACCACTATTTAGCGAACACTTTTCAATTCCCAACACTATTTATTCCTACGGTTTTAGCTCTGAACAGTGGACACCTCCCAATCTACACACACGTAACATGTGTGTGCGTGTACATAAACGATCACAAATATGATACAAGTTTTTTTGTGTGTGTGTGTGTTTTAAAAACAAAATGTTGATAGTATTTTTTATATTCCGAGAGAAGAAAACGGTGTTCTTAACTGTACTGTAAAAAAAGAATAATTTACAATTACACATTTCTTATATACATTTAAATTATAGCACTGTAAACAGAATATATACTAATTCACATTGAAATATATATTTATTTTTATGAGTCAGTTCAAGTTCGGATTGGAAGTTGAAGTATTTTGGGTTCGAGTTCAAATATGTTTGGTTGCAGGTCGACGAAAATTATTTTGTCGGGTTCGTGTTGATGACATATTTTTTATCGGGTTCTGATCGGGTTGCGGGTTGACTTCAAATGGAATTTTCGGGTCCCGGTCAGGTTGTACCCAACTCGTGCAAGACTCTACAGTACTTTCAGAAAGTCAAAAACGCCTGTATTAGGAACTGTCTAAAAACAGTCAAATTGAAACCTGTTAGAAGAAAATGCCGTATAATTGAACTAAGAATGAGGTTAATTTATTATTATTATTATTTATTTTATTTTTTTGTGGGGGGGGGGGGATCTGAAATGGCCTAGAATAACGCTCAAACGTGCGGCACTTAAGAAAATCAAAACATTTAATAAATATCAAACAAAAACTGACAAATTATATGTGTAAAAAATGATAGAAGCTAGAATTGTCGCAAGAACGAATTATTTTTTTCCCAAGGGCTTAGATAGGCGATCAAATGAATAGCACTTACAGAAAGTAAATACCTTTGTATGAGGAGTTGTATACAAAATATTAAACTGAAACCTGCTATAACAAAATTCAAGATAACTGGGCTAAGAATTCTGATAGAACAAAGATTTTGGGGCCTAAAATGTCCTCGAATAACGCTCAAACGTATGACACATTAAAAAGATTTATAAATTAATAAGTACTATATTATAAAAAAACTGTCAAATTAGGATGTGTAAAAAATTATTATTATATAAAGAAGCTAAAATTGTTGCTAGAACGAATTCTCTTTGTTACACAAATCAATACTCAAACAAACAACACTTATAGAAAATTAAGTATGCTTGTATTAGGGATTGTATGCAAACTGTCAAATTAAATATTGCAAAAAGAAAATTCCAGATAATTAAATTAAGAATGTTGACAGAACAAATTTTTGGGAGTCTGAAATGCTCTTTAATGACGCAAAAACATGGCTGTTATGGTCTTGTCGCCTTTTGCGGTCACCGTAGTACTTCTCCTAGCCTTGAGACCTTAATGGTATGGTATTTGCTGCCACTACCGGTATTAGACTGATACCGGACACATTGTGAAAAGTTCTCACGTAAATAATCAACTAATAATTTATCGATTAAATTAGCCTGAAAAAAAAATGTTACAGTGATGGTCGTTATTGTTTCATACAGATTATTATCACTTGCCGTATGCGACTGTCGAATGACAATTTCCCTGATCGCACGTTTTACTCTATTATGTTACGCACCACTCATACACACCATTCCATCTACGCTGTAATTAGTTCACCCCGGACCAAGCTGTCCGATGCACGTTCTTTCTGCGATTCTACACACTCCTCTTCACACTGGGCTCTGCTCGTCTACCCTCTCCTCTGCACACTGGGCTCTTCTCGCTACCCTCACCTTTACACACTTGGCTCTGCTCTCTACACCGCTACTCTCTCCCAGGACACTGCCTGTACCTACTCACTACACTGCACACCAACGACTGACTCGTCTCACACACTTCACGCCACTCTCCAGATGAACGGGGCCTGTCTTTCTTCCTTCACGGGGTTTCTACACCGGTCGAAACATTTCTCTAGAATATTCCTCCTTTTTATTAACTTCTGAACCCAGTTCGCTAGGAATCCAGTGCTCATTGTATTCAACTTCTAAAGCCGGATTAGTAACTTTCACAATGATCTCGTGAACATCCTACAAATATATAAGCGGATCAGGGAAAGCTAATCTGCGCCGCCAAAGGCCTGAGGAGTGCCCGGCGCGTTTCGACCGTCGCACCCAAGTCCTGAGGGACTTTTAACGCACCAGTAGGAACTGATTCCCACGGCGCTGCGAAAGGTCGGGGCCCGCCATCTGCGGACCCCTCGAACATTTTTACCCAAGTGAGTGACGACATAGGTCGTTACGGCACATGGAGGATTCCAAAATCAGAGGAGACCTCCACCCAGGTGGACACTCAATGAATCGCCGGAAACCCCATAAGAGGAACTGGTCGCTAGGCCGTATTGTCGAGTTCTCCCGACGACTCTGGCTTTCCCATGGTGGCCGAACATCAAATCGTAGGGAAGGACGAGACGACTAGTTCATTTGCCGTGGTTGAAGCGGATCAGGGAAATTCCATTTTCGCTCACATACCGAAGTTTTACAGAAAAAGAAAACTATATATCAGAATACAGTAACATATAATAATGATTAAATATAATTAATTAAATTAATTAGAAATATACCACATAGGTTCTGTCAAAGTCAGAAACCTGACAATGGCACTTACAGAAAGTAAAATAATATTAAAATAGGGGTTGTATACAATCTGTCACACTGAAACCTGTTACTGTAAAATTACACATAACTGGACTAAGACTGCTGTTAGAACAAATCTTTTGGTATCTGTAATGTCCTCGAATGATTCTCACACATAATGCATTTCAAAAATTTAAATTTAATAAAAAAATAACATACATATAAATTGTCAAATTAAGATTCGTAAAATAGATACTATCTTATAAATAAGCTAGAAATGTTGCTAAGAACGAATTCTTTTACTTCTAGAGATCTTTACTTGACGCTCAAACGTAGAGCAGTTAAAGAAAGTAAAATATCTTTGCATGAGGGGTTGTATACAAACTGCCAATTGAAACTTTTTATAACAAAATTCCAACCTAATTGAACCCAGAATGCGGTAAGAAATTTAAAAAAATGATCTGAAAATGTCCTCGAATGACGCTGAAATCTATACCACACAAATATAAAAAATAATAAATAAATAATAATATATCATACAGAATTTCTCAAATTAAAAAAATGTTTCTCTACTAAAGAAACTAGAATTATTGCGACGACGAATTATTTTTTATTCCAGATATTTTTGATAGATGCTCAAACGAATAGCACTCACAGAATTAGGATTTCTGAAAATCTTAGAGACTGGCGCTTTGTTAGATAAAAATTATAACAAGTGTATTTAAATTTGTGGGGAAATTGGGGGAGACTATGCTCAAAAAACTTTGATTTTAACCACATTGGAAAAAACAATACTTTATAACTATGAAACAATTGCTATACTTAAACGAAACTTTTTGTCGCTCAAACGTGTATTTTATACGCTCAAATGTATAGTATATAAAGAATTTCAAAATATTTAATATAAAAGGCTATATTGAAGCTGTGATTTTATCCCCATGGTTAAAAAAATGTTTAAATAACTATGGAAATATTGCAACTCAAACAAATATTCTTATCGTTCAAACAATACACAAAAGAATGCCGTTTTCGGTTTTTAAATCCGAAAAGGCCGGGGGGGCCGACTTCACAACATGTGGACCCCTCCGCCTATTCTTTTGCGTATAGCGTTTTTCAGTTTGTCGCTCAAACGCGCTCAAACGACGCTCTAACGAATGCCGTTTTCAGTTTTTAAATCCGAAAAGGTCGAGGGGCCAACTTCACAAAACGAAGGCTCCTCCGAATATTCTTTTGCTTATAGCGCTTTTCAGTTTGTCGCTCAAACGAAAATTTTTGTCGCTCAAACGCGCTCAAACGACGCTCAAACGAATGCCTTTTCAGCTTTTAAATCTGAAAAGGCCGGGGGGGCCGACTTCACAACATGTGGACCCCTCCGCCTATTTTTTTGCGTATAGCGTTTTTCAGTTTGTCGCTCAAACGCGCTCAAACGACGCTCTAACGAATGCCGTTTTCAGTTTTTAAATCCGAAAAGGTCGAGAGGCCAACTTCACAAAACGAAGGCTCCTCCGAATATTCTTTTGCTTATAGCGTTTTTCAGTTTGTCGCTCAAACGAAAATTTTTGTCGCTCAAACGCGCTCAAACGACGCTCAAACGAATGCCTTTTCAGCTTTTAAATCTGAAAAGGTCGGGGGGCCAACTTCACAAAACGAAGGCCCCTTCGCCTATTCTTTTGCTTATAGCGTTTTTCAGTTTATCGCTCAAACGAAAATTTTTGTCGCTCAAACGCGCTCAAGCGACGCTCAAACGAATGGCGTTTTCAGTTTTTAAATCCGAAAAGGTCGGGGGGCCAACTTCACAAAACGAAGGCCCCTCCGCCTATTCTTTTGCTTATAGCGTTTTTCAGTTTATCGCTCAAACGAAAATTTTCGACGCTCAAACGCGCTCAAACGACGCTCAAACGAATGGCGTTTTCAGTTTTTAAATCCGAAAAGGTCGGGGGGCCAACTTCACAAAATGTGGACCCGTCCGGCTATTCTTTTGCTTATAGCGTTTTTCAGTTTATCGCTCAAACGAAAATTTTTGTCGCTCAAACGCGCTCAAACGACGCTCAAACGAATGGCGTTTTCAGTTTTTAAATCCGAAAAGGTCGGGGGGCCAACTTCACAAAACGAAGGCCCCTCCGGCTGTTCTTTTGCTTATAGCGTTTTTCAGTTTATCGCTCAAACGAAAATTTTTGTCGCTCAAACGCGCTCAAACGAATGGCGTTTTCAGTTTTTAAATCCGAAAAGGTCGGGGGGCCAACTTCACAAAATGTGGACCCCTCCGGCTATTCTGTTGCTTATAGCGTTTTTCAGTTTATCGCTCAAACGAAAATTTTTGTCGCTCAAACGCGCTCAAACGACGCTCAAACGAATGCCGTTTTCAGTTTTTAAATCCGAATAGGTCGGGGGGGCCAACTTCCAAAATGAAGGCCCCTCCGAATGTTCTTTTGCTTATAACGTTTTTCAGTTTGTCGCTCAAACGAAATTTTTTGTCGCTCAAACACGCTCAAACGACGCTCAAACGAATGGCGTTTTCAGTTTTTAAATCCGAAAAGGTCGGGGGGCCAACTTCACAAAACGAAGGCCCCTCCGCCTATTCTTTTCCTTATAGCGTTTTTCAGTTTATCGCTCAAACGAAAATTTTTGTCGCTCAAACGCGCTCAAACGACGCTCAAACGAATGGCGTTTTCAGTTTTTAAATCCGAAAAGGTCGGGGGGCCAACTTCACAAAACGAAGGCCCCTCCGGCTGTTCTTTTGCTTATAGCGTTTTTCAGTTTATCGCTCAAACGAAAATTTTTGTCGCTCAAACGCGCTCAAACGAATGGCGTTTTCAGTTTTTAAATCCGAAAAGGTCGGGGGGCCAACTTCACAAAATGTGGACCCCTCCGGCTATTCTGTTGCTTATAGCGTTTTTCAGTTTATCGCTCAAACGAAAATTTTTGTCGCTCAAACGCGCTCAAACGACGCTCAAACGAATGCCGTTTTCAGTTTTTAAATCCGAATAGGTCGGGGGGGCCAACTTCCAAAATGAAGGCCCCTCCGAATGTTCTTTTGCTTATAACGTTTTTCAGTTTGTCGCTCAAACGAAATTTTTTGTCGCTCAAACACGCTCAAACGACGCTCAAACGAATGGCGTTTTCAGTTTTTAAATCCGAAAAGGTCGGGGGGCCAACTTCACAAAACGAAGGCCCCTCCGCCTATTCTTTTCCTTATAGCGTTTTTCAGTTTATCGCTCAAACGAAAATTTTTGTCGCTCAAACGCGCTCAAACGACGCTCAAACGAATGGCGTTTTCAGTTTTTAAATCCGAAAAGGTCGGGGGGCCAACTTCACAAAACGAAGGCCCCTCCGGCTGTTCTTTTGCTTATAGCGTTTTTCAGTTTATCGCTCAAACGAAAATTTTTGTCGCTCAAACGCGCTCAAACGAATGGCGTTTTCAGTTTTTAAATCCGAAAAGGTCGGGGGGCCAACTTCACAAAATGTGGACCCCTCCGGCTATTCTGTTGCTTATAGCGTTTTTCAGTTTATCGCTCAAACGAAAATTTTTGTCGCTCAAACGCGCTCAAACGACGCTCAAACGAATGCCGTTTTCAGTTTTTAAATCCGAATAGGTCGGGGGGGCCAACTTCCAAAATGAAGGCCCCTCCGAATGTTCTTTTGCTTATAACGTTTTTCAGTTTGTCGCTCAAACGAAATTTTTTGTCGCTCAAACACGCTCAAACGACGCTCAAACGAATGGCGTTTTCAGTTTTTAAATCCGAAAAGGTCGGGGGGCCAACTTCACAAAACGAAGGCCCCTCCGCCTATTCTTTTCCTTATAGCGTTTTTCAGTTTATCGCTCAAACGAAAATTTTTGTCGCTCAAACGCGCTCAAACGACGCTCAAACGAATGGCGTTTTCAGTTTTTAAATCCGAAAAGGTCGGGGGGCCAACTTCACAAAATGTGGACCCATCCGGCTATTCTTTTGCTTATAGCGTTTTTCAGTTTATCGCTCAAACGAAAATTTTTGTCGCTCAAACGCGCTCAAACGACGCTCAAACGAATGGCGTTTTCAGTTTTTAAATCCGAAAAGGTCGGGGGGCCAACTTCACAAAACGAAGGCCCCTCCGGCTGTTCTTTTGCTTATAGCGTTTTTCAGTTTATCGCTCAAACGAAAATTTTTGTCGCTCAAACGCGCTCAAACGAATGGCGTTTTCAGTTTTTAAATCCGAAAAGGTCGGGGGGCCAACTTCACAAAATGTGGACCCCTCCGGCTATTCTGTTGCTTATAGCGTTTTTCAGTTTATCGCTCAAACGAAAATTTTTGTCGCTCAAACGCGCTCAAACGACGCTCAAACGAATGCCGTTTTCAGTTTTTAAATCCGAATAGGTCGGGGGGGCCAACTTCCAAAATGAAGGCCCCTCCGAATGTTCTTTTGCTTATAACGTTTTTCAGTTTGTCGCTCAAACGAAATTTTTTGTCGCTCAAACACGCTCAAACGACGCTCAAACGAATGGCGTTTTCAGTTTTTAAATCCGAAAAGGTCGGGGGGCCAACTTCACAAAACGAAGGCCCCTCCGCCTATTCTTTTCCTTATAGCGTTTTTCAGTTTATCGCTCAAACGAAAATTTTTGTCGCTCAAACGCGCTCAAACGACGCTCAAACGAATGGCGTTTTCAGTTTTTAAATCCGAAAAGGTCGGGGGGCCAACTTCACAAAATGTGGACCCATCCGGCTATTCTTTTGCTTATAGCGTTTTTCAGTTTATCGCTCAAACGAAAATTTTTGTCGCTCAAACGCGCTCAAACGACGCTCAAACGAATGGCGTTTTCAGTTTTTAAATCCGAAAAGGTCGGGGGGCCAACTTCACAAAATGTGGACCCCTCCGGCTATTCTGTTGCTTATAGCGTTTTTCAGTTTATCGCTCAAACGAAAATTTTTGTCGCTCAAACGCGCTCAAACGACGCTCAAACGAATGCCGTTTTCAGTTTTTAAATCCGAATAGGTCGGGGGGGCCAACTTCCAAAATGAAGGCCCCTCCGAATGTTCTTTTGCTTATAACGTTTTTCAGTTTGTCGCTCAAACGAAATTTTTTGTCGCTCAAACACGCTCAAACGACGCTCAAACGAATGGCGTTTTCAGTTTTTAAATCCGAAAAGGTCGGGGGGCCAACTTCACAAAACGAAGGCCCCTCCGCCTATTCTTTTCCTTATAGCGTTTTTCAGTTTATCGCTCAAACGAAAATTTTTGTCGCTCAAACGCGCTCAAACGACGCTCAAACGAATGGCGTTTTCAGTTTTTAAATCCGAAAAGGTCGGGGGGCCAACTTCACAAAATGTGGACCCGTCCGGCTATTCTTTTGCTTATAGCGTTTTTCAGTTTATCGCTCAAACGAAAATTTTTGTCGCTCAAACGCGCTCAAACGACGCTCAAACGAATGCCGTTTTCAGTTTTTAAATCCGAAAAGGTCGGGGGGCCAACTTCACAAAATGTGGACCCCTCCGGCTATTCTTTTGCTTATAGCGATTTTCAGTTTATCGCTCAAACGAAAATTTTTGTCGCTCAAACGCGCTCAAACGACGCTCAAACGAATGGCGTTTTCAGTTTTTAAATCCGAAAAGGTCGGGGGGCCAACTTCACAAAACGAAGGCCCCTCCGGCTGTTCTTTTGCTTATAGCGTTTTTCAGTTTATCGCTCAAACGAAAATTTTTGTCGCTCAAACGCGCTCAAACGAATGGCGTTTTCAGTTTTTAAATCCGAAAAGGTCGGGGGGCCAACTTCACAAAATGTGGACCCCTCCGGCTATTCTGTTGCTTATAGCGTTTTTCAGTTTATCGCTCAAACGAAAATTTTTGTCGCTCAAACGCGCTCAAACGACGCTCAAACGAATGCCGTTTTCAGTTTTTAAATCCGAATAGGTCGGGGGGGCCAACTTCCAAAATGAAGGCCCCTCCGAATGTTCTTTTGCTTATAACGTTTTTCAGTTTGTCGCTCAAACGAAATTTTTTGTCGCTCAAACACGCTCAAACGACGCTCAAACGAATGGCGTTTTCAGTTTTTAAATCCGAAAAGGTCGGGGGGCCAACTTCACAAAACGAAGGCCCCTCCGCCTATTCTTTTCCTTATAGCGTTTTTCAGTTTATCGCTCAAACGAAAATTTTTGTCGCTCAAACGCGCTCAAACGACGCTCAAACGAATGGCGTTTTCAGTTTTTAAATCCGAAAAGGTCGGGGGGCCAACTTCACAAAATGTGGACCCATCCGGCTATTCTTTTGCTTATAGCGTTTTTCAGTTTATCGCTCAAACGAAAATTTTTGTCGCTCAAACGCGCTCAAACGACGCTCAAACGAATGGCGTTTTCAGTTTTTAAATCCGAAAAGGTCGGGGGGCCAACTTCACAAAATGTGGACCCCTCCGGCTATTCTGTTGCTTATAGCGTTTTTCAGTTTATCGCTCAAACGAAAATTTTTGTCGCTCAAACGCGCTCAAACGACGCTCAAACGAATGCCGTTTTCAGTTTTTAAATCCGAATAGGTCGGGGGGGCCAACTTCCAAAATGAAGGCCCCTCCGAATGTTCTTTTGCTTATAACGTTTTTCAGTTTGTCGCTCAAACGAAATTTTTTGTCGCTCAAACACGCTCAAACGACGCTCAAACGAATGGCGTTTTCAGTTTTTAAATCCGAAAAGGTCGGGGGGCCAACTTCACAAAACGAAGGCCCCTCCGCCTATTCTTTTCCTTATTGCGTTTTTCAGTTTATCGCTCAAACGAAAATTTTTGTCGCTCAAACGCGCTCAAACGACGCTCAAACGAATGGCGTTTTCAGTTTTTAAATCCGAAAAGGTCGGGGGGCCAACTTCACAAAATGTGGACCCGTCCGGCTATTCTTTTGCTTATAGCGTTTTTCAGTTTATCGCTCAAACGAAAATTTTTGTCGCTCAAACGCGCTCAAACGACGCTCAAACGAATGCCGTTTTCAGTTTTTAAATCCGAAAAGGTCGGGGGGCCAACTTCACAAAATGTGGACCCCTCCGGCTATTCTTTTGCTTATAGCGATTTTCAGTTTATCGCTCAAACGAAAATTTTTGTCGCTCAAACGCGCTCAAACGACGCTCAAACGAATGGCGTTTTCAGTTTTTAAATCCGAAAAGGTCGGGGGGCCAACTTCACAAAACGAAGGCCCCTCCGGCTGTTCTTTTGCTTATAGCGTTTTTCAGTTTATCGCTCAAACGAAAATTTTTGTCGCTCAAACGCGCTCAAACGAATGGCGTTTTCAGTTTTTAAATCCGAAAAGGTCGGGGGGCCAACTTCACAAAATGTGGACCCCTCCGGCTATTCTGTTGCTTATAGCGTTTTTCAGTTTATCGCTCAAACGAAAATTTTTGTCGCTCAAACGCGCTCAAACGACGCTCAAACGAATGCCGTTTTCAGTTTTTAAATCCGAATAGGTCGGGGGGGCCAACTTCCAAAATGAAGGCCCCTCCGAATGTTCTTTTGCTTATAACGTTTTTCAGTTTGTCGCTCAAACGAAATTTTTTGTCGCTCAAACACGCTCAAACGACGCTCAAACGAATGGCGTTTTCAGTTTTTAAATCCGAAAAGGTCGGGGGGCCAACTTCACAAAACGAAGGCCCCTCCGCCTATTCTTTTCCTTATAGCGTTTTTCAGTTTATCGCTCAAACGAAAATTTTTGTCGCTCAAACGCGCTCAAACGACGCTCAAACGAATGGCGTTTTCAGTTTTTAAATCCGAAAAGGTCGGGGGGCCAACTTCACAAAATGTGGACCCATCCGGCTATTCTTTTGCTTATAGCGTTTTTCAGTTTATCGCTCAAACGAAAATTTTTGTCGCTCAAACGCGCTCAAACGACGCTCAAACGAATGGCGTTTTCAGTTTTTAAATCCGAAAAGGTCGGGGGGCCAACTTCACAAAATGTGGACCCCTCCGGCTATTCTGTTGCTTATAGCGTTTTTCAGTTTATCGCTCAAACGAAAATTTTTGTCGCTCAAACGCGCTCAAACGACGCTCAAACGAATGCCGTTTTCAGTTTTTAAATCCGAATAGGTCGGGGGGGCCAACTTCCAAAATGAAGGCCCCTCCGAATGTTCTTTTGCTTATAACGTTTTTCAGTTTGTCGCTCAAACGAAATTTTTTGTCGCTCAAACACGCTCAAACGACGCTCAAACGAATGGCGTTTTCAGTTTTTAAATCCGAAAAGGTCGGGGGGCCAACTTCACAAAACGAAGGCCCCTCCGCCTATTCTTTTCCTTATTGCGTTTTTCAGTTTATCGCTCAAACGAAAATTTTTGTCGCTCAAACGCGCTCAAACGACGCTCAAACGAATGGCGTTTTCAGTTTTTAAATCCGAAAAGGTCGGGGGGCCAACTTCACAAAATGTGGACCCGTCCGGCTATTCTTTTGCTTATAGCGTTTTTCAGTTTATCGCTCAAACGAAAATTTTTGTCGCTCAAACGCGCTCAAACGACGCTCAAACGAATGCCGTTTTCAGTTTTTAAATCCGAAAAGGTCGGGGGGCCAACTTCACAAAATGTGGACCCCTCCGGCTATTCTTTTGCTTATAGCGATTTTCAGTTTATCGCTCAAACGAAAATTTTTGTCGCTCAAACGCGCTCAAACGACGCTCAAACGAATGGCGTTTTCAGTTTTTAAATCCGAAAAGGTCGGGGGGCCAACTTCACAAAACGAAGGCCCCTCCGGCTGTTCTTTTGCTTATAGCGTTTTTCAGTTTATCGCTCAAACGAAAATTTTTGTCGCTCAAACGCGCTCAAACGACGCTCAAACGAATGGCGTTTTCAGTTTTTAAATCCGAAAAGGTCGGGGGGCCAACTTCACAAAATGTGGACCCGTCCGGCTATTCTTTTGCTTATAGCGTTTTTCAGTTTATCGCTTTCAGTTTATCGCTCAAACGAAAATTTTGTCGCTCAAACGCGCTCAAACGACGCTCAAACGAATGCCGTTTTCAGTTTTTAAATCCGAAAAGGTCGGGGGGCCAACTTCACAAAATGTGGACCCCTCCGGCTATTCTTTTGCTTATAGCGTTTTTCAGTTTATCGCTCAAACGAAAATTTTTGTCGCTCAAACGCGCTCAAACGACGCTCAAACGAATGGCGTTTTCAGTTTTTAAATCCGAAAAGGTCGGGGGGCCAACTTCACAAAATGTGGACCCCTCCGGCTATTCTTTTGCTTATAGCGTTTTTCAGTTTATCGCTCAAACGAAAATTTTTGTCGCTCAAACGCGCTCAAACGACGCTCAAACGAATGCCGTTTTCAGTTTTTAAATCCGAAAAGGTCGGAGGGCCAACCTCACAAAACGAAGGCCTCGAATTTTAACTTGCTTATAACTTTTTTCAGAATGTCGCTCAAACGAAAATTTTTGTCGCTCAAACGCGCTCAAACGACGCTCAAACGAATGCCGTTTTCGGTTTTTAAATCCGAAAAGGTCGGGGGGCCAACTTCACAGACCTAACTTCCTGTGCTTTAAATTTGTTTTAATAATGATTATTAGTTGCTTGATAAATTAAAAAAGTTAAATGGGGAAAGATTTTAGAGAGGCTCAATTCCCATGAAATTTTAAGAATATTTGCCTCTATTGCCGTGTCATTGACATGTTAAAAAAAATAACAAAACTTCCTGCGCTTCCTTACGAAAAATTGGTTTAATAATAATAATTAGTTTTCTTGTAAATTACAACAGTTACATGGTGTAAGATTTGTAAGAGGCTTAATTTCCATAAAATTTTAAGAATATTCTTCATCTATTGGCGGTGCATTTGACATTTTAAAAAAATGGCAACTTCCTGTGCTTTCTTACGAAAATTTGTTTCATATTAAATCTTTTTTCATTTCCATTCTGCATGCTTGTTCCTTAAAACTATTCTCTAGTTAAAATATGAAGAGCAATATAGATGACATTGACAAATACCGTATATATTCTTGCATAAGTCGACCCACAAATTCGAAAGGAATAAACGCTCTGAATACCATAGTATTTCCGAATAGATATCTTCGTCTTATTTAATCCCAGAAAATTATTAGGAATTCTGCGATTAAATGAGTCTAAGATAACTATTAGGAAATACTGGGATTCCACATGTTATTCCTCTGAAATTTGAGGGGTCGACTGATACGCTAGTAATATACGGCATATTGTAATTTATAGTGTAGTGTAAATATCACATGTTTCATGCAAGTTTTCAAACTCTGGATAATCCTCACGGATTTATCTTCGGCTTCCCTCAGAATTACATCGATTATTTAGCGTCACAAGTATCTGTATTAATATTACCTTAATACTTCTGTATTTATATTACCTTAATACTTCTATATTTATATTACCTATTTCATTTCTCCTCATGGAAATTTAAGTAATATTAATTCATTTTTTCTTTTCAATTTTCAAACTTTTTCTGTTTGTTCCTTCAAAATCTATATTCTCCAGTTAAACTATAAAGATAATACACGTGACTCTGACAAATATAATGTATAGTGTACACCCAGAAAAAAGTTTTGTTGAATCAACAAAAATTTGGTTGACCCAACAAAACTTTGTTTAAATATAGGTCAATAGAAATTTTGTTTGAATCAACAAATTTTTTTTTTTTTTGCAATTCCAAAAAAAAAAAAATTGTGTCGTCAGCAAAAAATGTTTTGTTAATTCAAGTAAAATGGTTCAATTTTACTTGAATTTTGCTAAAACAACCAAAATGTACTCAACAAAACATGTTTTGTAGTTTTACTCAATTCCTTTTTATGGGTGTAGTGTAAACAATGTATTTTCTACAAGATATATTATGTTTACACCGCATATTCATATTTACATGAATATGTATAGTATTCATGTTTATGTAAATGTGAATATACAGTGTTCATGTTCATTTTCTACATTCATGTTTGCACTACATATTATATTTGCCTTACACTATTCATACACTGTAAAAAAAAATCTGTAAGGTTACTAAGAATTTTCTAGGAAACTGGGATGCCTAGAACTTTTCATGTAACTGCAACAAAAAAAATTCATGTAAAATTACTAAAGTTGTTCTAGTAACTGTTACTAAATAATGTTCAGTAAACTTACTAACGATTTTTTAGGAAGTTTACTAAAGAATTTTTTGTAAATTTACTAAGGATTATTTAGTAAACTTACTAACGATTTTTTAGTTAGTTTACTAAAGATTTTTTTGTAAATTTACTAAGGATTATTTAGTAAACTTACTAACGATTTTTTAGGGAGTTTCCTAAAGAATTTTTAGTAAATTTACTAAGGATTATTTAGTAAACTTACTAACGATTTTTTAGGGAGTTTCCTAAAGAATTTTTAGTAAATTTACTAAGGATTATTTAGTAAACGTACTAACGTTTTTTAAGGAGTTTCCTAAAGAATTTTTAGTAAATTTACTAAGGATTATTTAGTAAACGTACTGACGTTTTTTCAGGGAGTTTCCTAAAGAATTTTTAGTAAATTTACTAAGGATTATTTAGTACACTTACAAAAGATTTTTTTGTACATTTACTAAAAATTGTTTTGTAAATTTGTGAGGGACTTTATAGTACATTTACTACGATTTATTTAGTATTGTACTTAAGGGGGGAGTTCAGGTTCAGCAGCCGGAAAATGTCATTAATTTGATTACTAAAAGCTCTGTAGTTTCAAAACCAATTAATGAAATACAATTTTTTTTCTATACTTTCATAAAATAGTAATGGTTTTCAAAAACATTCAAATATCTATATAGTTAATTATATGCAATATTAATTAGTTAAATTTTAATGACAAAATTAACGTTTTTAAAATATGAATTTTCAAATATGCATTTTGCGCACAAGATTTAAAAAATTCTACTGCAGATATATATTTAATATTGCATTTATATTTACTCATACTACTATATTTTACACTGAACCTAAATTTAAAGTACATTCAAATAAATTTGCATAATTAATGGCTTTAAAAATCACTTTTAGTAAATTTAGTAAAAAAAAAAAAAAAAAAAAAAAAAAAAAATGCGCTTATTTATTCAATAAAAAATTTTCTATGACAAAACTCAGGCTAAATTGAGGTTCAGTGTAAAATATAGTAATATAAGTAAATATAAATGCAATATTAAATATATATCTGCAGTAGAATTTTTTAAATCTTGCACGCAAAATGCATATCTGAAAATTCATATTTTTAAAACATTAATTTTGTCACTAAAATTTAACTAATTACTATTGCTAAATATATATATTTGAATGTTTTTTAAAAAACATTAGTATTTTATGAAAGTATAGAAAAAAATTGTTGTATTTCATTAATTGGTTTAGAAACTACAGAACTTTTAATAATGGTCAAATTATTGTCATTTTCCAGCTGCTCAATCTGAACTCCCCCCCCCCCCCCTCCCTTAAGTACAATACTACATAAATCGTAGTAAATGTACTATAAAGTCCCTCACAAATTTACAAAACAATTCTTAGTAAATGTACAAAAAAATCTTTTGTAAGTGTATCTCTCCCCCCCCCCCCCCTAAAACATTTAATGTACTTTAGCAAAAAAGTTTTTGGTAATTTTATTAAAGTAATGTCAGAAAAATTACCAGTGATTTTGTAGTAATTGTATCTGAAACAGTTTTTGTATTCTCGCCAGAAAGTTCTTTGCCACTTTAGAAGAATTATTATTGTCAATTTGCTAATAATTTTTTAGTCTTGTATCGAAAATATTTTATTTACACTCACCAAAATGTATTTGTAACTGTACAAAATTTTTGCAGTAGTTTACTAATGGCTTTTCAATATTATGCAGAAAAAAAATTACGTAAATATTTTTGTATATTGGAGTTGTTGTTATGGTATTCTTTTAATATGAAATCGAATTTTTACAGTTTTAAATATCTAGAATGGAGTTTTCCTCACATATATCAAAATACTTCGATGCAAAATAAGCAATAAGTCCTAACGTGTTTCAATATTACCACAGCAATCGCCATAAGTCTTTGTATGTTATGGATAAGAAAATTGACTTACGTTTCACTATAGATATTTAAATATGTAGAAATTCAATTCGATATTAAATGAGCAGCTGATTTTATGATTTTTAGGTAAACTAAAAAAAGATTTTAATACAGCAATATAAATAAAATATCCTTACTGAGTTTATAAATAAAACAACTGGTGATATGTGCCCTGTGAAAAAATGCATATGGCCCATAAAATTAGAAATTAGCTTAATATGTTAAAAAGTATAATTCCCCGTAAAATTAGAAATCTTTTTAATATGTTAAAAAAGTACGATTGCCCGTAAATTTTAAACTGATGTCTTCAGGCAATATTACTTTTATGGGTTCATTCTGTGAGGAAGAAAAAGGGGATAATTGCAGTGTTATCATATGGGAAGGGAAGGATTTTTTTTTTCTGATTGCTACCACTATTTTCAAATAGCAATATTTGACGCATTTGATCTGTCATTATTATATATTATTTCTACTATCATTTATCTGGCAAATATTACTGTTTGGAAACGCAGTAGCATTTTAAATTAAAAAAACTGCCTAACTGGCAATCATAATATTAAATGTGCTTATCCTTACAAAATTATTTAATATTTTATTGACCAGCAATCTCAAATAAAATATATATTTTTTAATAATGCTTTTATGTAACCATTATATTTTAAAGGTAATCTTCACTTTATTTAGTTGCAGATTTCTGCAAATAAATATGGTGATTTTTTTTTCAAAGTGTTTTGTAACAAAATATACATACATACATACATGTTGCAGCTATGAAAACATAGGTATACTCACCACTAAATGTAACAACACTCCTTTTGACTATGAATGATGCTCTGTAAAACTTGCCCCTTTTTTCCATTAATAAAGTATGTTTATGTAACACTTAACATTTTGGTCAAAATATTAGTCAGACTTGCTTTTTTTACATTAATAAAGTATGTTTATGTAACATTTAACATTTTGGTCAAAATGTTTGCTAGTCCTTATTCAGTTTTCACCTAAATTTGTAAACTCAGAAAATATAAATTTCTGATGCTGAAAAAATCTAGAATAGTGTGATTTCATAAAATCTGTTCAAAAATAAAATAAACAGTCAAATATCAGTGATAATAGAATTTGATTAAAAGAAGAAAAAGGAGAATTAGAAAAAGAAATTAGAAAAAAAGAAAAAGGAATATTTGAATCTTAATATACATTTATTAAACATATTTTTACAAACAATATTTATTTTATATACATATTTAGTAAAATTATTGAATATATATAAACATGTACAATTTGCATTAGTATCAATCAGGTTCTGAATCTTTAGTTTGCACATCTGCTTCTTGTGGGAAGGGGCTTTGATCTTTTGTATTACCTATAACCAAGTATTCCCTATTAAAAGATAAAACACATATTACATAAATATTTTAAATATTATAAAAAAATAAACACACAAACTGAGTAATAAAAAAAATATATATTTATTTGTAATTCTCACTGAGTAACCCCTTTTAACTGATAAAATTAATTTTGACTCTCCTCCTGCATGCCTGTCAACGTCTATTACCAAAAAAAGCAGGAGATTTACAAAATAAAACAGAAGATTTTATGAGACACTATTTTATGATATAAAAATTAAAATTACTAAGTAAATTGAAATTTTTTTTTTTTAATCTGAATCATTACATATATAAAATGAAAACAGAGCAAGAACTATTTAAATCTGAATATATATATATATATTTCTTCACAACCAGATTTTTTTTTTTGGGGGGGGGGGAGGAGGGGAGGTGTAGGACAATACCTGCCAACTTTATGAAACAGCAGAGTTCCAAAATAAATTCATAAAATTTTCTGAGGCATTGTTTTGTAACATAAAAATTTAAGTACTAACAAGGATGGTGCATAGCAATTTTGCACAGATGATTTTAAAGTATGTTGTAGGGGTCATACACCTAACTACTTTTTTGAAAGGATTTTTTTAAATTGGTCTTAGTTTTGGAGAATTGGGGAGTTAAAACTCAGCATACGTTTAAAATACTCATTTGTTTAAATTTCTGGAAGTGGACTTAGCCCCTGCCGCACTCGTCGACCTAACCGGGTAACTATTGGCGGGGCGAAATGGGGGGGGGGGGGGGCAACTGGAGATACATAATATGATTAAGCTGTCACAGACCTTTTCAACGATATATGACATGAGGAGTGTCAATAAATTTAGAAAATGGCCACCCTTGGGGGGGAAAAAGTGGGGGGAGGGACACCGGATATGCATAATATGATTAAGCTGACACAGACATTTTCAACGATATATGACATGAGGAGTTTCAACAAAATTTTAAAAAGTGCCCCTCTTGGGGGGGGGGGATGGAGGAGAGGGACACCGGAGATGCATAATATGATTAAGTTGTCACAGACCTTTTCAACGATATATGACATGAAGGGTGTCAACAAAATTTAGAAAAGTGCCTCTTGGGGGGGGGGGG
Source organism: Maratus michaelseni (assembly GCA_963931845.1). Classification (NCBI taxonomy): domain Eukaryota; kingdom Metazoa; phylum Arthropoda; class Arachnida; order Araneae; family Salticidae; genus Maratus; species Maratus michaelseni. Next base: position 338,560,669 of record OZ007588.1, read on the forward strand.
GGGGTAAAGTGGTGGGGGGGTGGGACACTGGCTATACATAATACGAATAAGCGGTCATAGACCTTTCCAACGATATATGACATGAGGGGTGTCAACAAAATTTAGAAAAGTGCCTCTTGGGGGGGCAAAGGGGGGGGGGGAGGGACACTGGTCATACATAATATGATTAAGTGGTCACAGACCTTTCCAACGATATATGACATGAGGGGTGTCAACAAAATTTAGAAAAGTGCCTCTTGGGGGGCAAAGTGGGGGGGGGGGGACACTGGCTATACATAATACGATTAAGCGGTCATAGACCTTTTCAACGATATATGACATGAGGGGTGTCAACAAAATTTAGAAAAGTGCTTCTTGGGGGGCAAAGTGGGGGGGGGGGACATTGGCTATACATAATATGATTAAGTGGTCACAGACTTTTCCAACAATATATGACATGAGGGGTGTCAACAAAATTTAGAAAAGTGCCTCTTGGGGGGCAAAGTGGGGGGGGCGGCACACTGGCTATACATAATACGATTAAGCGGTCATAGTCCTTTTCAACGATATATGACATGAGGGGTGTCAACAAAATTTAGAAAAGTGCCTCTTGGGGGGGGAAAAGTGGGGTGGGGAGGGACACTGGTCATACATAATATGATTAAGTGGTCACAGACCTTTCCAACGATATATGACATGAGGGGTGTCAACAAAATTTAGAAAAGTGCCTCATGGGGGGCAAAGTGGGCGGGGGGGGCACACTGGCTATACATAATACGATTAAGCGGTCATAGACCTTTCCAACAATATATGACATGAGGGGTGTCAACAAAATTTAGAAAAGTGCCTCTTGGGGGGGCAAAGGGGGGGAGGGACACTGGTCATACATAATATGATTAAGTGGTCACAGACCTTTCCAACGATATATGACATGAGGGGTGTCAACAAAATTTAGAAAAGTGCCTCTTGGGGGGCAAAGTGGGGGGGGGGAATGGCTATACATAATACGATTAAGCGGTCACAGACCTTTTCAACGATATATGACATGAGGGGTGTCAACAAAATTTTGAAAAGTGCCTCTTGGGGGTGCAAAGTGGGGGGGGGAGGGACACTGGTGATACATAATACGATTAAGTGCTCACAGACCTTTCCAACGATATGATATGAGGGGTGTCAACAAAATTTAGAAAAGTGCCTCTTGGGGGGGGCAAAGTGGGGGGGAGGGACACTGGCGATACATAGTATGATTAAGCGGTCACAGATTTTTCCAACGATATATGACATGAGGGGTGTCAACAAAATTTAGAAAAGTGCCCCACTTGAGAGAAGAAAAGTGGAGAACGGGACACCGTAGATGCATAATATGATTAAATAAAATTTCTTCAATCAGGCATGTAAAAATCATGTGTTTTTCTCATCAATCACATAAAATTCACAAAATTTGTCAAACGGGCACATAAGAATCAAGAAAATAGTTCATCATGCATGTAAAAATCATTATTTTCAGCTATCGGCACACAAAAATCCTGAATTTCATCTATCAGTTGCATAAAAATCCTTAATTTCATCGTTCAGATGTAGGAAAAAAAATGTTGTCAATCAGGCATGTAAAAATCATGTGTTTCGTTTATCAATCACATAAAATTCACAAAATTTGTCAAACAGGCACATAAGAATCAAGAAAATAGTTCATCATGCATGTAAAAATCATTAATTTCATCTATCGGCATACAAAAATCATGCATTTCATGTATTGGTTGAATAAGAATCCTTAATTTCATCGGTCAGGTGCAATAAAAAAAAATGTCGTCAATCAGGCATGTAAAAATCATGTGTTTCGTTTATCAATCACATAAAATTCACAAAATTTGTCAAACGGGCATATAAGAATAAAGAAAATAGTTGATCGTGCACATCATAACACAAACTATGTACATATATGCATGCGAGTTATCGACACCATTGAAAATGAAGGACTTTTTCTAAGATTATTTTTCAAATGTAAAAATTTAAGAAGCATAGTAAGTTCAGATTGCTTGCAACACTTAAAATAAGATCTAATTTATGCAAGAGACACTGCTTTATATAAAATTTAGGTATTTTGAACAATATTTTCAATTTTTACTTTCCGACATTTTTTGCATTTTTACAATTTTTAATATGAAAACAAAGAGGAATTTTTATAAACATATTTAAATTTTGTTTTGGATGACAAATCCAATTTTGGGTAAACAATGATGTTTTAGACTTATACTGTGAGTAATAAACAGAAAATCAAGGAGCTTTTCAGAAGTTGCAAGTTGAAACTCGATAAAATCTGAATTTTCCCTTAAAAAAAAATCATGTTTATTACTCATTAATGTAAGAAAAATATAACTTTTTTGCATTAAACTTCACCTGATTTACTACACGCAGTTAAAATATGATCTAGAATTTCACAAAACATGTAAACAAACTGTATTTTCATAACACAAACTATGTACATATATGCATGCGAGTTATCGACACCATTGAAAATGAAGGACTTTTTCTAAGATTATTTTTCAAATGTAAAAATTTAAGAAGCATAGTATGTTCAGATTGCTTGCAACACTTAAAATAAGATATAATTTATGCAAGAGACACTGCTTTATATAAAATTTAGGTATTTTGAACAATATTTTCAATTTTTACTTTTCGACATTTTTACAATTTTTAATATGAAAACAAAGGGGAATTTTTATAAACATATTTAAATTTTGTTTTGGATTACAAATACAATTTTGGGTAAACAATGATGTTTTAGACTTATACTGTGAGTAATAAACAGAAAATCAAGGAGCTTTTCAGAAGTTGAAAGTTGAAACTCGATAAAATCCGAATTTTCCCTTAAAAAAAATTCATGTTTATTTCTCATTAATGTAAGAAAAATATAACTTTTTTGCATTAAACTTCACCTGATTTACTACAAGCAGTTAAAATATAATCTAGCAACATAAAAATTTCAGAAACATGTAAACAAACTGTAAATACATAAATATGCATGCGAGTGATCAGACACCATTGAAAATGAAAACTGCATAAAATCAAGACTTTTTCTAAGATTGCTTCTTAATTTTTTAAAATTTGAAAAATAAAATATGTTCAGATTGCTTGCAACACTTTAAATAAGATATAATTTATGTTATGCAAGAGACACTGCTTTATATAAAATTAGGTGGGTCACATAATAATAAAGTTTGGGAACCGCTGACCCAGACAACAAAATAAGATAGCTATACTTACATCTTGAAATGTCCACTTCCTGTCAAGATTGCGATAGATATCTGATTCATTTCGGCACAAACCCACTTCATAAAATAGAGGAGAAAAAAAATAAAAATTAGATATGATGAAAGTATAATTTTAATTAATAGTGTGTGTATGTATATATATATATATATATATATACACAACAAGGGTCGATCCAGACAAAATGTGGGGCCTATTTAGGGCCCCTTCACAAAAATAAATTTAATAAAATGGGCCCCTTCACAAAATTCAATTTAATAAAATGGGCCCCTTCACAAAAATCAATTTGATAAAATGGGGACCTTCACAAAATTCTTTATAATAAAACAGGTTCCTTCACAAAATTCATTTTAACAGAAATAGGCCCTTTCACAAAATTCCATTTCATAAAAACTTACTATTTATCATTTATTTATTATTTTATGACTTTTAAAATGTGTAATTTGTAAACAAACAAGTTCATCAGAGAGGAAAACTTCAGCAAAAGTATTTAAAAAAGTTTTTGTTAATAAACGTTTGGTTCGAATTTGAGTAGCTGGATTTCGACTTTCATTACAAAATGTTATTTTTCACAAAATGGGCCCCAAGAAAAAAACCTGTATCGACCCCTGCACAAGTAGACTTACAGTTAGGATGTAGGTGTAAAATTGAAGTTTTTTTTAAAAATTATTATATCATTCCATACACATTTTAATATGTAATTCAGTTTGATATGAATCAATTTATGTTTTCTCTAATTTATGTAGGTAATATTTTTTGGTTATTAGGTATGGTTAAACATGAAAGAAAACTTTGTTATTTTACGACTTTTATGTGAATTATTAGTGTACATTTATAAGGCGTGTTTCACTAAATAATTCAAGAAAAAAATATCTCATCATTACACATATTTAGTTATGCATTATTTATTATTTACTTGACCTTTACTTTTAATATTTTAAAATGTTTTTTAAATTTTCTTAATTTTTTTATTTTACTTTATTATAAACATTCATTATAATAATTTTGAGTGCATTTATAAATTCAAATTATTGTATAGAAAATGTAAACAAAACAATGACCAGAAATCCGAAAAATTCTAAAATCTGCATAACCTCTGGTTTTAAGCTAGGAAGATTTAAGGGAGTCTATTCAGTACTAATTAATAGTAACGCAACTGCAAATCAAGATAAAAAATCTTCCTTCCTTCTCGTTTAGTTCCTACATAAAACATTAAAAATGGCACACACGTAATCCAACGTAACATCGAAATAAAGACTAGTGATTTGATTGAATAATAAATAATTAATAAAAAATAATAGAAAGATTAACAAAATATAACGAAATTTAGCTAATAAAGAATAAATATTTACTTACTTCGTAACTGGAAGTCAAATCCAAGATGGATGCCATATAGACGCTACTTATCTACTTATGCACTCCTTGTCCTTACTGTCTGTGCGACTGCGTCAGCAGCCATTACGTCCCCACAGAAAGCCTTCTCATTGGCTGATACGAGTTACAAAGATATTTCATGTAAGGATTCTAAAGCAATGGCTTACGTTGCACCCTTGTTACAGATAAATTTTTAGTAAACATACAGATTTCTGTAGCTTTACAAAAACAATTTTTGTAGACTTACAGATTTTTTTTTACAGTGTAGTCTAGTGTAAACATTAATATATTTTGAATACAAAGAATGCGAACTATCACTTTATACTACACAGCGTACAACCAACAGAGGGAAAAAATGTCCAGACCGGAGCCTTTTGGTGTTACTCACCAGTGCTCTACCATTTGGAGCTATCCAAACGACATCCAGGCTACCATTTTCCCACTCTTATATGGCAAGGCAAAAGATGGAATGTCAATCATGAGCACACAACTTCAGCGGCATGCATGAGACAAACTAAACCCAGCATCGATGAATATTTATATATCTACTTAAATTTTCAGGAAATTTTAATTAGCATATATATATATATATTCACCTAAGTTGGGTTTAATTCGTCTCATGCATACCACTGAAGATGTGTGCTCATGGTTGACTTTCCATCTTGTGCTGTAAAGTCGCGGCCGTGCCAATGCATAAGAGGGAGAAAAATGTTTGGATGTCATCTGGATAGCTCCAAATGGTAGAGCATTGGTGTACCAAAGGTTTCGGGTTCGATCCCGGTCTGGACATTTTTTCACTCTGTTGGTTGTACGCTGTGTAGTAAAGTTATTGTTCACATCCTTTGTATTCATTAATTTCCAGCGTCATTTCAGCTCTGCTGAAAATTTAATTAGATATATAATATATTTTGTACATATTTTGAACCGTCTTGACCATCTTATCTTCTGTCGCCCTCGGAAGTGCATTGATTTTTCAGAGTCACGGATATCTTCATTTACACTACCTGTTTCGTTTCTGCATAATCTTTCTTTTCCCTGAGAACGTGTAATGTTGTTTTTGGATAGCTGCTATCGCTCAGTCCCTGGATCTTTTCTTAGCGTATCTAATCAGATCTTTTAATGGGGTTATAAAACCATCATGCTGTTTCTCTTACTCCTTTTTTATTATTTTTTTTTTCAAGATAACTGTTTCTTCAATTGTTTTCATTTCTACTAAAGTTTTTTACTATGCTGGTTGTATGATAATGTTCCGCTTGTCGGTTGAAAAAGAACATATAACCGTATTCCAAAAACGTAAAAAAATCGAATATGATGTGGGAAACGATTAAGAAGAAAAAGTGCCGAAGCGGACATTTAATGAAAAATTTGTTGCGCTCTGAGGCTTTCTGGGTGAGTTTTTATTTGAAATAGATTTTGTTTTTTATTTTTGACAAATCGCACGCTTATTCATAGACGCCGCAAGAGGGAGAAATAGAAGACCTTCTCTGGATTTTGAGATTTAATGAGCTAATCTTTCTTTTTCTACGTTGATTTTAAATGAAAACTACATTGTATTCAAAATTAACATAGAAAACAAGTAAATAAATTCATGTGTAAATTGACAGATTTTGTAATGTTTTGGCTAGAATCAATGAGACCAAAACACTGATTGCTGTCACAGCAACAATCGTTGCTTTGCATAAATAACAAGTTGGAAATTGTACGTTAAACGTGACAAATGAGGTGCTATGGTATACTATAACTAGTTTTACTCTGTAAAAAAAAAAGCATCGTTATTATTTCAGTGAAATGAGTTATATCTTCTGTTATGAGCGAAATGAGCATGCCTTTTCTCTTACTTTATTACGTATGTCACGTTTACAAATGCGATTTTTTTCTTCGCCACCAGACAACGCTGCAAAATTCAGCATGGATATCTTGCTTTGCGAATAATTACATCCATGGTTTAATATTTTTATGACTCACGATGAACGAATCTCTTCTGTTTATTTACTTTAATGGATTTAGATTGGGCTGTCAACCTAATTCCAACTAAAGTTATCTCAGAATCTATATATATTTTTTAATGTAACGCATCTCTCAAACAAATTTTTTTTTATAATTGATCTTTCGATCTTTCTAAAAATGTAACTTTTATGCAATTTTATTCGAAAAAATAATTTTGAATAAAAATGGCTGCCTGGCGTATGAAAAAATCCCTGATCGCCCGGCCTACAGGCACAGGTAGATTTCGAAGACGCAGACCGTGGGGCGCCTGTTTGGGGAGCCTGTTTGTTGAGAATTGCGGAAGAAATGACCTTTTTGCCATGATGCGGTACTTGGAACCGCCCACTTCGAAACCTAACTTGTTTGCAGGCGGAGCCGGCAGGGATTTTTTTTTTCTTTTGCTTATAAGGGTTGGGCCTATAAAAAACTTGTCAATATGAAAGTTTTAGATAATATTAAGAGGATTTATAATAAATTTAAATGGATTTGATATCTTGTGAATTGACGAATTTATGAATTTTTTTCTTCTAAAACCCCTCTTTCCCCCACCCCTTGGGGCCATTTTTAATGTTATCAAAAATCTGTCATACATAAATTTTCGGCCCTTTTCCTAGAAGCAATAATAACTTTAAACGGTTTCGATACGTATCATATAATTAAGAAATTATGTTTTTTTTTCTGTTTTCACAAAAAGCCCCCCCCCCCCCCCCCTGGTTCGATTTTGCTCATTAACGAACTTGACCGAGATTTTATGCCCCTTGATTTTATGTATCGGTTTGGAAGAGATTTGTGCAGAATTATTGCAGTTATTGTGTCCATAAAAAAGTGACATCGATAGTTAGATAGATAGATATATAAAGTTTTGAACTGGGGGTGGTTTTGGGTTCTGGGAGTCATAATCGGCGTAGATCTGCAAATTTTTTTCAAAAATTCCAACTTAGGTGAAAATGTAATAGGTAGTATTTCTTACGAAATCTACCTGAAAAAAGTGGTTAGCCCGTATTTGTTTTCCTCAGTCACATGACTTGCTCTTTTATTATATAGATTACGTATGATAGGATTTAATAGAATAAAGAAAACTTTTATTAATATTTTTTAAAGATTTGATTCAATTTTCATAAAATTTGAAATGACAAAATTCTGCAACGATTATATATATTAAATATCAAACCAATTCGGTTGGGTGTCTTTTACTCTGTTATATGCGGACAGACGGACGGACCAGATGATGACTATAGATGCTACGTATTTATATAATTACGAATGCACCTAATAAACGTAAGTTAGAATAGTTAATAAAATATTAAACTAAATTAAAATAAAGGTGTTTAAAACTTATAAACATATTAAACCAATTACTTTTGCAACTTAAATAATAAATAATAGAAAATGCATAACACATTTGAAAACCAAATTTCAACAAATACCGCCCATAGTCGAAAAGGTACTCGAATGCTTTTGTGCAGTCCTGTATATGACCAATAGATTTGTATGTATACTACATAATTCAATCTAGTTAGAAAATGCATCGCACTGTTAAAAAGTCACCTTCAGCAGTTTCCGCCAATGGGACGGAAATGTACTCGATTTTTCCCCCGTACAATGCTGTATGTTATCGACAGATTTTTATACGCCACCACATATTAGGCTAAAATTTAATTCAGGTACAAAATGCATAACACAACTAAAAACGCACTTTCAGCAATTACCATCCATCGACGGCAATGTAACCAGTTCTTTGCGTAGCCCTGGATACGAATTTCTTTTTTAGTCTACAAACATCTTTTAATGTACTAAATATAATTCAGCTGGAAAATGCATTACACATTTAAAAACCACCATTAAGCAATTCACGTCCATAGACCGTATAATGCTTTCAGATTTTTTTCTGTGGCCCTGTATATATAATGTATAGAATTCATAGACCATGCAGTATGCAAAACTTTGGTTGTGACGGCCACCGCTGTCAGTTAGAGTGAACCAGGCCGTTCAGTCGCAAAAGGAGAGCACCAGAGGTAAGGTTTTCAAAAAAAAGTTTACTGAAACTTAATCGGGCTGGGATTTTGAGAAAGAACACTACCAAATTTACCTTACTCAAAAATATAATTCCGTTTTCCCGCAACTGTACCCAGTGAAATAAAACTTCAGTATAATGAATATAAAGATTCAAAACGAACGCACAACTTTCAAGATAATCCCAAGTCAGGATGCCTTCAGTAATAATCCAACTGCACGCTGTATATAGACTAGGCGAACGCTGATCTCAGTATATCCGTCCAGAACAATGCAACTACTTATACGCTATTCAGCTTCGGATGGATATCAGGATAGATGTACTCGTATAGAGGAAAAACACGACCCAAGTTCCGACTTCCAAACGTATTTCTGAAGCTTATATACCCAAACATCGATTGAACAGCTGCAATAATTTGTATGAATATCGATAAAAATCAGAAACTCACAAGTTAAGAGATTTTAACAGTCATCCGTCGAAAGTTAAAAAAAGATAGCCTTGATCAACTTTTAAGCACATGGACAATTAGTGGACAAAAACTTACATTCTCATTCAAAAACATCGCTTATTCACATGATCAGAGTAGTCGATCCATCACATGGTTAAACTTAAAAATGCAAACATAAGCTGAAAACGTACTTCTAACAGTATATCGCTTATATATAGACACAGTATATTGTAACACAATTCTTTTGTGTATCCCTGTAAGTGAACGATAAATCCTATGCACACTATATTTTACAGTAACGATCTTGTAATGCACCACAATAATGTATATAAATTTAGTTATGTTTGATAATCTAACATCATTAAAATACGCTACAAACAATTTTTACCGTAGACTATTATATAATTGAATTCTTTTGTGTGATCCGGTAAATGAATGATAAATGCTTTGCATTCTACATTCTGAAGAAAGCATTTTTTCCCCCCATACCTTTCGTAAGATAAAATTATTTTTTCAATTCGAAACGTGTTTAATAGGTTTTTTTTTTTTTTTTTTTTTTTTTAGAGTTTGTGGTACTTTTACAAAGATTTTAAAACTAATACTGTAATATTTTGAATATACTGGAACTGATTATCAAAGTAATATCATCTTTACATATGAATATAATATTTTTATAAGCCTATGCACCATTACATATTTGATTTGTTAGGATATTTTTTATAAAAGGATAAATGCATAAAAGTTATAGCATTTATTTTCCTATTTTTAAGAATAATTTCTCTGGCTTGAACATTTTAATTTATGTTATCACGTACTTGAATTATGTAAGCCGTATCCTGCTATCCGTTCTCAATAATATTTATGCATTAAATAAATCTGTGACATCAAAGGGAAATGTTTTGTAACTTAAACTTTTGAATTTTAAATTGGAAACAATGAAAAAGATTAATATCCTATTCTTCAATGCCGGATACAATGAGAATTTATGTATTTTTTTTCTTTACATAGATACTTGTTTTGCAATACCTTAACGGATATCAGTTGAAGTTTATTCTTTCTTTTCCTTTTATTTTTAGAACAAGAGATTATTTTTGTATATGATCAATAGATTTGTATGTATTAATACTACATAATTCAATCTAGTTAGAAAATGCATAACACTGTGTAAAAGTCACCTTCAACAGTTACCGCCAATAGGACGGAAATGTACTCGAATCTTTTTTCGTACAATACTGTTGCTAGTTATCTACAGATTTTTATACGCACCACATATTAGGCTAAAATTTAATTCAGGTAATGCATTACGCAACTTAGTCCTACTAAGTCTTACGCGTATCGGGTTATACCTGGCCCGAACCCAAAATTTCTATTTGGTTTCAAAACCGGCCTGAACCCGACAAAAAAATTTTCATTTACTCGATTTCCTGCCCGAACTGACAAAAAATTTTCGTTGACCGGAGTCGACCGAAATCTATAGTTTGTGTGTATGTTCCTTATACAAATCTACAATATATTTGACCGATCTGCACAAAACACGGCATAGATATTTTTTTATTTTTTACAACCGGACGAAAAATATAGCTACTTTACATATTTCTCAGATGGTTACTGCCTTTTTAACATTCTTGAAGGAACTGGGATTCTGTAATCAAGTTTGCAGCTACGGCAGATCTTCATATGAAAATCAGCCGTGGTTTGCAGCCAAATGACGTATTTTACCGGGTTTAGCTTTTTGCAATTTTTTTTTTTTTTTCCTGTGTGTGGATGTGGGAGGACAACCTAAAGGGGAGGGGGACGAAAGTCAGAGGGAGCTTTGAAATTGTTTGGTGGGATTATTTCACATCTGCTTCTTTTTCCTTCCACTTTAATGATAAACAAACATAGACAGAAATAGAGACAAGACCCCTTGTCACAAAAAATTTTCATTACAAAATTTTAGAAATTTTAATTGTAATATAATTATTTAAGAGACTGTCTAGGAAGGAAGGGCAGAGGGACTCAACCTCATAGCCCACCTTGTCTCCATCTGGTTACGGGCCTGTTGGGGGTCGGACATTTACATCCTAATTTAATATTTACTTCCATGTTGTTTGTACAATTATATATCTAAATCATAATATAATTTCAACATACCGAAATGTTGTTTGTACAATTATCTAAATCATAATATAATTTCAACATACCGAAAATCCTTCAATAAATAGTACTGGTTTAGTTTATTTTCATGCAGACGTAAAATCCAGTGAATATGACATTATATTGATAACAACAAATAAGCAACTGCTTATTTTACTGTTTAATACTGTTAATTTTACGGTGTAATACTGGCAGCTAGGATGCCAGTATTATACTGTAAAATCAACAATTATTTTTTGCAGTGTATGTGTACGCATCACTGAAACTCGCCTATCGCGAAATCTCATGTTTATGGGTAAAACTTAGAACCGTGATTATACTCATTACTTAATATAAATATTAAAATACGGTTTTCATCATCAGAAAGTACACGTCAGATGCCGACATTATGTGTTTTTAAATATTGTCTCCTTAAACTTTAAGTATTTAAAAAAACCCTACAAACTTTGAAATTTCCACTTGATAAAATTTTATCATATTCTTAAAAATACTTAAAATTTGCGGAGGCAATTTTTAAAAACGAATATCGTCGGCATCTGACGTGTATGGTGACAACCGTATTTTAATATTTATATGTGGTAATGAGTAATCGAGCTTCTAAGTTTCCCCATAGGTTAACGTGGGATTTAGCGGTCGGCAAATTCAGTGAAGCGGACCCTTAAAATTTCCCTCTGAAGCAATATTCTGGTCGGTTCAGCCCAAACCCGACCCACAAACGTCTAAATCCAATCCAAAACCGACCCAAGCCTTAAAAACTATAAATATGAACCGGACAAAAAAAAAAAAAAAAATAGCGTTAATCCAACCTGAAAATAAAACATTTAGCGGCAACCCGGCCTGAAACTAGAAAATTTAGCGCCAACCCGACCCAAACTGCGGACCTGGTAGGGTCAGGATAAAATCGGGTTATCTGACCCGGTGCAGGACTCTATTCTTGACATATTGAGTGGGAAATGTAAAAAAATTGAGATACACAAACGCACACGTACGATTTGACAGGGTGATTTTTATAAAAGCATAAATAAATAAAAGTTGTTACATTTACTAATCTCAGAAGTTCGTGTACCACCTTTAAGAGGTGGTAGAAAGAACATACTGTAATTAAGAATCTTTTTTCGTATAGAACACCAAAATCGCAATCCACTTATTCAGTGATAATTACAGGGTGTCTCACTCCAAGTCGAACGCGGATTTACGTTATAACTTTAACAACAATAAAGATATTGTTAGCATATTTCTTTCTTTAAAATGCAATGAAATGGTATAAGCGCACGGTAATTCGGTCAGTGACGCCGTATTTATTATGAGCTACATTCCGAATTATATGAGCAATTAGCTCTGTTTGTTTTGACGCAAATGGTAGCTATTTCTAGCATTTTTTGTTAAATTATTACATTTCAAAGAAAGCAAAATAAATCTGTCGGGAATATTGCTACTATCATTAATCAGTAATCATATCTATTATTTCTGTTGTCAACATCCCTTTTTCTATGCATTTACAAACGCACAAGAATGAAAGTGGTATCATTCGAAAGGTTTTTGAACCGGTTTCTGACACAGTACACTCACATTTCATTAAAACATGTTTTTTGATTAAAAATTGCAGTTAATTAAAAATTAAATAAGCATTGTTTTCATAAATGAAATGAAAGGTTTTTCTTAAATCAGTGTTGCCACAAAAATAAAATACCGCATTATAACGTGCTCAACAATTATTATAAAGAAAAATAAATAGTACAAAAAAGAAAAAGTGGAACGTCACCGCACGAGATTATTTTATATTAATGATTTAAAAAAAAATAATTGAATTATTTCGAAGAAAAAGACTTCATCGATTGATCGAAACTGTGATATTTCACGCGTAGCTTAAAAGGTATGCTTTGTTATATTATATTTAATTGTATTTTATATGAATTCAATTTATTTGTCTTTGTTCCGTGTTTTCCCCGAAGCGGGAAAATATGATTGTTGATTTTTTTTTTTTTTTTTCGCGCGTGCCCTATCTTCTATCAGTTTTTACTGTAACTTTGATGGAATAAATAAGATAATATTCTGGCTCGACTAATGTTGTTAGCAGATTTTTTTTATCCTCAATTTTTCTTTAAAAGTTTAAACCTGCATCTAAAAAATATTAGAAATTGCTAAAAATATATATATATTAGACTGCAATGCGAAATCCATGCACAGGTTCACTTATTATTAAATCGCACAAAAATCCGGGTTGAGCTGTAAATGAATAAGTACACTGCAAAAAAAAATTGTTGATTTTACAGTATAATTCTGACATCCCAGCTTCCAGTATTATACCGTAAAATTAACAGTAATAAACAGTAAAATAAGCAGTAATACACTACCCCGCATGCGCGGTAGTGAAACGAAAAATGTTTGTTTTTTAAGTGCTCTGCCACTTCTTAAAATTCGTATACGGCTTTTTGAGACAGTACTTTCCTTAAAAGATTGATGAAAATGTGAAGCTATTTAAAAATTATTATTGTAGTCTTAACATTTTAAATTATGTTACATGTTTGGGTCATGCAAATCGTATCCCGTTATCCACTCTCAGCTTTAATATAACTACAGGATCCAACCCGGATCTCTGGTATAATTTTTTTATTATTATTATTATTGAAAACTCCAATAATTTTTCTTTAATAACATTTACATTTTTACATTTAAGACACGTTTTAAAAATTGTCCACTAACAACGCCAAAAAAAAAAAAAGAAAGAAAGAAAGAAAGAAAAATATCAATTATATATTCAAACAAAGTTGTGAAATTCATTAAAAGTGATACTTTCGTATATTAGCCGCATACTAGAAGTTAATAGTCGAAGAAATCGCCAAGGATTTCGCTAGTTTGAGCAGCCTTTTTGATTGTAATAATTTCAGTAATTTAAGCGCTCAATTCGATTACATGTCAATTAAATTTGTATTTTATTTATTTTATTTTATTTATTTAATTATGAAGTTTTAATTTCGTTATGGAATATTAGCTGGAAACAAATGCTAAACTATTTATATTGTAGTAATTCTTTAAAAATTCTTTTAATAATTCTTTAATATATATATATATATATATATTGTTTTAAGCGCTTATGGGTTAATCGTTTGTAATCGGGCTGCACGAGATAAAGAGATTTTTAAATAGAAAATCATGCTTGAGAATTCCTTGTAAAATAAGTAAATTGAGATACAATTTTCAAACAAAGTGCGTTTGAATGTACATTTTTTTTTTCTTTTTTTGTCTATTCGGTGGTGTAAATATTAAAATTGTGCGATGTTTTAAAAGTTGAAAAAATTTCAGTAAAAGCGAAATTTTTTGCTCAGGTGTTGCCATCGTCAATATGATGTCAGTGTTACTCACGGACATGTTTTTTTTTTTTTTTTTTTTTTTTTTTCCCTTTATAATATAGATTTAAACATTAAATAAACGTTGTGACGTCAAAAGAAAATGTTTTGTAATTTAATGATTTGAATTCTAAATGAAAATCCACGTAAAAGATTAACATCCTATTCTTCAATTCCGGACACAATAAGAATTTTTTCTTTCTGCACACTTTTTTTTTTTTTTTTTTTTTTTTTTTTCAATACTTTAGTCGATCCTTATTCTTATCTTCTATTATTTTCCCTTTCATTTTTAGAACAGGAGATCCTTTCTGACTCATACTTGCCATACTTTTTTTTCTTTTCTGTAGTATGGGGGAAAGAATAGGTATACGTGAAAAAATTTGGGGTGATTCTTCGATTTTTCTCAGATGCATCCTGAAATACGGAGTTTTTTCACCCACATCCTAGATCTATGACGTCAATACACTACATCCAATCGTAAGCTAACTAATCTTCAGGGAACTGTGACTTTCATTCTCATGGAAGTATCGCCGATTTGGCGCAAACTTTACAAATATAGAAGCGACATAACAAAATTTTAATCTATCATTTCGATTTTCCCCCGTAAATCCAGATTTTTTTGGAATAGGGTTTCTACCTGCATCCATGATATTATACTAGAACGAAAATAACTAACCCGCATTTTTAAATTAATAATTTATTTCCCTTATAGTATTCCGTTATAATAACTTTTCCTATTTATCTCTTTGTAGGAATAAAAAAAAAATTCCAATTTCGCCTTCCCCCTTTTTTCTTTGCGTGTATGCTTTTCCGGGACCTTTGTTTTTTGGAATTTTCAAAAAGGCTATTGTATGAAACATTTAAAAATTAACATCTGTTGATATTCAGTTAGTATTTAATTACATAAAAGGAAAAATTGCTAATGAAAATATTTTATAAGAATATTTTCCTTTAATCATTTATATATTTGTTTATAGGAATAAATAATGTACTCTTGTATTCACCATCCATCTCTTTCTTTCTTTTTTTCTTTTTTTCTTTTTTCTTTTATTAGGGTTTCGTTCATCTCACGAAACCCTATTGCTCCCGCTCCGTTGTCTGTTCGTCGCAGAGTCATTCTCAAAAACTATATAACTTATATAGTTGAAACTTTGTGTATATAGATGAATACCAGCCGTAAAGAGCTCAAAATATTAAAATTTGAAAAATTCGTATTATTTTAATAAATAGAGATAAAAAAAAAAAATTCTAACAGCCTTTTCCTATTAAATTTAAACATTTTTCGTTATAGAAGATGCCAAAAATTTTAAATCCACGATGAAATTCTTTCCACAGTAATTAATTTTCTATCAGATGATTTCCACGTGAAAAATGAAAATGAAATAAAATGTTTCACCCATTGAAAAAAAGATTAATATGAAATAAAAATGATTGACGTCATAGCGGTAATAAAACGGAAAATGTCTAAGATTTCTCAATAATACAAGGAGTGTGAGTATGTGTATGTACACAAAGCGGATTAATATCACGTCATTAGAGAATTAAAAAGAAAATCTGACGTCCTATTGGAAGTTTAACGAATTTTTTAAATGTTTGAGAATAATATAAAGCGAGTATCAATATGAGTAATAGAGAATAGTAAATATATGAGTTTGAGAAACATATTTAATTGTGATAAAAATCCGATTATGGAAATATTCGCATATTTTAACATTTTGAAGGTGTACAATTTGTTTAATTTTGAAATTATTTTTTTTAAATATTGCATTTAGTCCGAATGACGGATATTATTATGACAGAATATAATAGCGGGCTTGGACCGCTATCCGGCTAGTTTAGATATTCGAAAAAAGGAAAAAATAGACCGGTAAATTTTTATTTTATAAAAAACATGACTTTTTTTTGTTGTTGTTGCTAAATGAAATTTGTTTGAATTTATTAAAAAAAGGATAAAGTGTTTTGAAAGGAATATTAAACGAAACCCTTTGAGCGATCTTCGATCACACTTACCCACTTTTTTTTTTTTTTTTTTTTTTTAGTCTGTATATCATTTAATAATGTTTTTAAAATTATTGTTGATATTAGAAATATTAAATTTTTATCTTTTTTTTTTCTCTGTAGTTATAGTATTTTCCTTGTAACGCACTTCCACGTACTTTTTTGAAATTGGAAATATTTTGTTTTTTCCTACTTCTTTATTTTCTTCTCCTCTTTTGTTTCCTTCTTTTTGTTGTAAAACAAATTTTATTATACAGTGAATAACAAAAAATAAAATAAAATTGACGTTTAAATTTTAATTAAATACATTTAAAACCTGGAAATTTTTAGAACATTTATCAACATAAATTAATTATTATTACTATATTATTTGCGTAAAAAAGTTGGAATATATGAATTAGTCCAATCCAAAGTCATATTAGAATTCGATCACAAATACTTCCCATTGAAATACAAAACCAAAAATATATCTAAAATGCGCTTCGTGTCCAGATATATATTTGAGTCTTTTTATTCAAAAATAAAACAAAATAAATAGTCACTTCAAATGTTTAATTAAATCCATTAAATGTAGCTAATATTAATTATAAAATAATTATTTGCAAACTGGAAATTTCTGTTCCTAACTACTACATATATGAAAATGATATGGTATCAATATAATTCCTTTAAATTTTAGCATTTAGAAATTATTGAAAGATCATTATATTATTCTGCTAAATAAGGCAAAACATAAAGTTATAAACAACTTAAAAAACAGTTAAGTATTACATAGTTAGTCATGAACAACTTATAAAATAATTTATACCTATGTTTATATCCATATTTAATGTATAATAAGCTACACATAGTGTAGGATTTATATATGTGTGTGTGTGGTGTGTGTGTATGTATGTGTCATTAGAGGGTGTCATTAGAGGGTGTCATTTTATTACTATATCTTAATATAAACAATTTTATTGAAAATTAATTAGCTAAAATTATAAAATTACTCTCACAAAAATGTAAATAAAATATGTTTGATATAAATGGTATCGCTCACCTGACAGAAAAGGGATAAGGGATACAACTCAAATGTATTACATTTCACAGGAGTGGCAAACGAAAACTTGTATTTTTTTTTTCCTTATTGCAACATAAAATTATGCATGCAGCTGTATAACAGAGTAGATAAAGGCGTAAAACCCTAATCAAGATGTAGAGGAGAGAGTAATATTGAGTAAATTTACCCCCTCCCCCCCCCCACACACACACAAACGCAATTTGCCACCCCCCTTTCTGTGGTGGCAAAGTGACATACAGCTTAATTTAGCGGTTTTCCGGATAATCTACACTTACGACACTTTTCCTGTAACAAGACGCTACAAAGTCAGACATATTAGTGCAATGAATACACAAAATGAATTTATTTGGAGTTGTCTTGTGGGTAAGCGAAATCGATTAAATACAACGGAGAAGCGTTTATGAATCAATGATTAAATAAGAATGCTTATACCCACCCCCCACCCCTTCTGTATTCCATAGTTTAATACAATTATGGAAAAGTAGTCTATAATTATGTCTCTGATATCCATTTTATATTTTTTGTATAAAAATAAACATATATAATACACTTATCAATATTAATATATATATATATATATATATATATATATATATATATTCAATTGAAAAATAAATCCGACCCGAAAGAATCAAATCTTGACCCGAAACCGAAACATTCAAAATCAACCCGACACTCAATGAAAAAAAAATTAGTGTGAACCCGAATCGCGGGTCGGGTAAAATTGTGTTACCCAACACGATGCATATTAGGACTCTATTTCCATGAACTTAACTCAATTTTTTTTCAAATTAGTGACTTACACCACTCGTCTTTTAAATGCGTCATTTATTATTCGTCATTTTCTTGTGTACGTAGCATTTCATTTGGCTTATAATGGTGACTATACATTAATTTTCATTTCTCGATATGGAATATCGTGTATAAAAGAGAAGGGCGTCAAATCATATATTACAATGTAAAGAGATAAAGTAAAACAAGTATCTTTAGTGCGTATTTTTTCCCCTTGAAAAAGAAAAGCGAACGGTATAATTTTTCCTTAATATTTGCATAATGACTCGTTCTTTAATGTATCTACCAATCAAGCCAAAGTTAAAATATCCCTGAGTCTGAATACTGTCTATTGACCCTAAATTCTTTCTTTCTTTTAACAATAGCATAAAACTAATGACATAGTAAATTGTTATATAACAATCAAATAATTCTGTAAAACGATGTGTGGTTGTGAATGCTGCAATACTATGTATATGAAAAGTCTTGAAAACAGTTTCAATTGTAAACATATCACTACGCAATTGGGAAGCCATTCTACGCTCAGTACCATAATTTGCATTCAAAGATATAAGTGATTATAATTTTGGAGTTCAAGGAAAAATTAATGTAAATTTATTCTATTTACTTTTCAAACAAATAAATAGCAATTATATTTGTTTTTGAAACAAAAAGTGCAGGAACATAAATTTGGTTATTGGGTTTATTGAACAACATACATCTGACTTGTGCGCTCGACATGAAGCCTGCATATAAGTCATCGTCAATATACAGGGACGAGACAGCACAGGGAAATAATACAACACAAGAGAGACACAACCTGGGAGCTCCACACAAAGTGTGTGTGCAACGGAGCCAGTGGGAATTGAACCCAACAACCTCCTACGCTTCGCAAGCGATTAGCGGCGGTGCCTTAACCACTCGGCCACGGAGCCCCCTAAATTTGGTTTCAAAACTTGTTTAGAACTAAAATGGCTCCCATTCAATATAAAAATTTAAACTTCGATATTTTAAACACATTTAACCCTTAACCGGCACCGTGCAATTTATGTGCGTAACTGGCATCATATGATGCCAGTTTTTAGGATTATACTCTTTTATTTAATCTAACTTGCGGGGTAACTTAACTTGGTTTTTGTTTGTAAAGATGGAATTTTGTAATCGGTTTTTCACTCCCTGATATGCTAGAATCTTCATGGCTAGAATTATAAAAATTATGTACACATGTGTGTTTCCGAAGACGATACAACATTTTAATATTTTTAGAGTTTAATTATACATTAATAAATTATTTCAAGGCATTTTCCCTTTAGCCGGCCGCGGTTGATAAATCGCCAAATAATATTTATGGTTACAATTTTTTATGCATTAAAAAAACAATGAAGATAATTATGCGCCAAACCACTCTTGTCAAAATAGGCCAACTGTCTGTGAAACTGCCCCAACGAAACATTTTAAATACTAAAATGCAGAAAATATAAATTTTAAAAAAAGTGTAATAATTAAAAATATATATTATTTTATTAAAAAAACAATTATTTTTTTATAAAAACAATGGTTTTTTTACATGACTATTTGTCAGTTAAATAAATCAATAAGTATATCCCTTACATGCTTTATTATTTTTATCTAAATCTGACTGATTTATGAAGACATTATACGAGTAAAAAAATACGTGGAGAATAAATGGACATGCACTTTGTGCGTATGTCGTCACTCCCATATAGAGGCACCCCAGTTAAGGGGGGTTATTGTCTACTGTCCATCCATATTTATCTACGTCTCTTCTACAATTTATCGTTTATTATTCGATTATTTTCACGATATTGGTGTAACTGAATCCGTTGTTTGAATTCGATGTAGTAAAACTCAATTTTTCGCAAATTCATGTAAAAAACAATTGACTTCGCAAGCAGCTGGCAAATTCCGCTTGATCATGCCGACATTTTATTCATGACACGACTACAACTGTAACTTCATTCTCTTAATGTTTCATTCCAAAACATTTTCTTCCGGTTTGTCAAAGCGTACATTCAGCAGTAGTTGAACCCATTGTTTGTATATGTCATTTGATGAGTAAATTTTCCGTAAATCCATCTAAAGAGAAATTAACCTTGCATGCATTTGACAAATTCTGCTTGATCATGCAGAAAATGCATTCGTGCCGCAACTACAAATATGACTTCATATTTTAAATATTATAACCCGAAAGCATTTTCTTCTGGTTTGACAGATGAATTCTGTTTCTTCCATTCTGAATATTTAAAAGCAGCAGGAGGAATCATTAAATGGGTCTTATGGTCCCCGATATTTCTGATGGATCTAAATCAAGCTTGAAGACTACATGTGTGGTAAATAGTTTTACTGTTTAAATCCTGAAGTATTGGTTGTTAGCCTCTTGTACAACGATGTATATTTAGAAGTTTATATTTTGATAAGTTTTTTTTAACTTGAAATTAAATATTTTATTCATTTGCATAGTTTATTATAAATTTTGAAATGTAGTGTATTTGTTAATCAAATAACAACGAAATAAGGTAAAAGTTAAAATTAATTCAATATTCATACTGAAGATTTAAAGCTTGAGCAAGAAATACTAAATTAAATGGTTCTTTAAGATCCCCGATATTTCTGATTGATGTAAATATCAAGCTCCAAGACTACATGTATAAGAAACACCTTTAACTTTATAATCCTGAAGTACTGATCATTGGTTTATTACACCGCTAAATATTTAGAAATTTGAGCCCCCCCCCCCCTTCTTTGTTTTACATTAGAATGGATCTATATATATATATATATATATATGTATATATATATATGTATATATATATATTATATATATATGTATATATATATATATGTATGTATGTATGTATGTATGTATGTATGTATGTATGTATGTATGTATGTATGTATGTATGTATGTATGTATGTATGTATGTATGTATGTATGTATGTATGTATGTATGTATGTATGTATGTATGTATGTATGTATGTATGTATGTATGTATGTATGTATGTATGTATGTATGTATGTATGTATGTATGTATGTATGTATGTATGTATGTATGTATGTATGTATGTATGTATGTATGTATGTATGTATGTATGTATGTATGTATGTATGTATGTATGTATGTATGTATGTATGTATGTATGTATGTATGTATGTATGTATGTATGTATGTATGTATGTATGTATGTATGTATGTATGTATGTATGTATGTATGTATGTATGTATGTATGTATGTATGTATGTATGTATGTATGTATGTATGTATGTATGTATGTATGTATGTATGTATGTATGTATGTATGTATGTATGTATGTATGTATGTATGTATGTATGTATGTATGTATGTATGTATGTATGTATGTATGTATGTATGTATGTATGTATGTATGTATGTATGTATGTATGTATGTATGTATGTATGTATGTATGTATGTATGTATGTATGTATGTATGTATGTATGTATGTATGTATGTATGTATGTATGTATGTATGTATGTATGTATGTATGTATGTATGTATGTATGTATGTATGTATGTATGTATGTATGTATGTATGTATGTATGTATGTATGTATGTATGTATGTATGTATGTATGTATGTATGTATGTATGTATGTATGTATGTATGTATGTATGTATGTATGTATGTATGTATGTATGTATGTATGTATGTATGTATGTATGTATGTATGTATGTATGTATGTATGTATGTATGTATGTATGTATGTATGTATGTATGTATGTATGTATGTATGTATGTATGTATGTATGTATGTATGTATGTATGTATGTATGTATGTATGTATGTATGTATGTATGTATGTATGTATGTATGTATGTATGTATGTATGTATGTATGTATGTATGTATGTATGTATGTATGTATGTATGTATGTATGTATGTATGTATGTATGTATGTATGTATGTATGTATGTATGTATGTATGTATGTATGTATTTACTTACAGGCTGACTACATCTGTGGCAAATAGCTTTATTGTTTTAATTCCGAAGTATATGTAGATCGTTGGTCTGTTGTAGTTACTAGGTATTTAAAAGTTTATTTTCTATCCTTAAGTTTTCTGTGCTTGAAATTAAAGAGATTTGCAAGCTTATTGAGAATTTTACTGTACATTGTGTTTATATGTGTATGTGATCATATATTTAAAAAACATACCAACAACGGAATCGGGTGAAATTAAGGAAAATCTTCAAAATTTACAAATAGTGATATAGGAAAGTGATGGCTCTGATTATTGGATTTTAATGAATAATATTTGGGTATCAATAAGGATTTTAATAGATAAATGTAGGCTAGAAATAAACATTTATTTTGTGAAAAATGTCTAATAATAAATCCGTTAAAGAAAGGGTGCGACCACACCCTCAAATTTTGTGCCACAGCACAAGTTTTTGTTATTTAATTTATCTGTTTAAATTAATGTTTATAAATTTTTTATCATTCTTTATACATTTTTTAACTTTTCAGACTAAATATCCTGACTTATTCGTTGACCAACAATGCACTTATTGCGGATTTTCATACGTATAAATCTCTCATCCTTAAATGAAATGTTACTCTTGCCTAATAAAGATTTTTTTTACAGATTTGCATAGTTTATTAGAAATTCTGCTGTATAGTGCTATTATCTTAACCTTTCTCCGACTGATACGTCAGATCAGGGCCAAAGATAGTTTTTTTTTTTTTTTTTTTTTCACAGAGGTCTCTCATGGATTTTGGTACCCCTCCCCCCACTTCTTCCTACGCAGAGTAAATTTACAAAGAGATTTTTACTAAGTTTCGAATAGCCGACTTATTTTAAAATTAAAACTATGTAGTATTTCCCCCATGTAATCAGTTTTGTCAAATATTTTTTTTCAAAAAAACCTGGGGAAACCGGAATCGAAAGGAAAAGGAAAAAATTCCACAAAATACAGATTTCCGTCTTATTCTGTTGATATTCTTTCTGTTGAGACCATGTAATTTTTTCATTTAAGACAGGATTCCGTTATAGAAAGATTTCATTTTCACATATTTTACTATAGTTGTAGTATTACATTTACATTAAAATTGAGCGTCCCGGGCAGTTTTCCCAACTCTCTACCTCTAAGGCCGGATCTGGATTTTAAAGTAATTGTAGTTAAACAACGACAACAACAAAATTACATATTTTCCACCTCTTAGTTTTTAGTGTCCCGGGCAGTTACCCGATCTCACCAATCTTTTTATCTATTTGTCAATTGGCTCAGTTTTTCTTTTGGATTTTCCAGCTGCAAAACATTTTTACCCAAACTTCATGTATACTTTTTTTTTTTTTTTTTTTATAAACGACAAACCTAATCTTTATTTGGCACCCTCTCTGCCTTGCATTCTAGTGCCTGGGGCACGCCCCTTTAGTTTCGGCCCTGCATCAGATATTTCTTCTTTATTAATATGCACAGAGATTCTTGTTTGACTTGTATTTATAAATTCAAAACTTTTCAGTATTAACTATTATTATCCAATAATCGGAACGTAACTAATCATTAACACCAGCCACCAAGGCACTCTATTTATAAATTAATAATAGTAAAAATATTTTTTTTTCTTAATTTTACTCAATTTTGTTTTTAGTATATTTTTAAATATATAGCTGTATTGTGTATTTGACAATATATATTTAAAAATTATGCTAGCAGCGGAATCTAAAATTAAGAAAAGAATTTTTATTTCATAAGTAGTGGTCCAGGAGACTGATGCTGATAAAATTTATGTGAGGGTTATTGTACATTATTTCGATTAATAATCCAGTATCAATAAAAGTTTTAAATTGATAAGTGTAGGTTCCAAATAAGCATTCTTTCAAATAAGCTGGAGCTCCACCCCACCCCCTTGTTTTGGGTGGGTGTGGGTTTTTTTATCTAATCGTTTATTTAATTATATAATTATTAAATAAAAATTGTGGTTCTTTTATCTAATCATGAGCATATTCTGCCGCTTTTCACAAACTCGATGTCTTTGTTCATCCCCTTCATAGCAACTTCCTTAGGATGATTTATACGAAAATCAAATCAGCTTCATTTATGTCAAATCAAACTAAATATTTTATAGAATTCTGTGCTTTAATTCTTGAGTTATAGCGCCCAGAAAATTAGTGTAACACACACGCAAACAGAAATCTGTCCAAAAACTAGTCGAATGGCATTCAGGTCCTTCCAAACCGCGCAAATCCATCAAAAAATCGAAATTGAATATATATTTTTTAATGAATATAAAACAAAATAGAATCTGCTTATTTGCAGTAAAGTTTTCATTTCACAAACTAATAATGCTGCTAATTATTATCGAATTCTTTCCTATTCACGAAAATAGATTGAACTAAAAGCAGCATTACCATCTCATGTGTTAAAAAAATTCTTTCAAGTGTTCTACGTGTATTTACATTTATAAGTGGGGGAAAAACAAAGACATTTGATTTGATAAAATGATTGTCAATGTATATTACATAGATTTTTCAAGATAAGAGACGGATCCTTTCCCCTTCATGTTACGTTACTGATATGTTTGTTATCAATGATACTCGAAAAGGAATGATATCCTGGTTGTAGAGATAATATTCATAACCCTTTTTATCAAATCGTATCTGTTTTGGAACGCATTTTAATATTAAGTGGTTTCAACTAGTCTGACAGCATGATGTAATTCAATAAAGCATGTGTGTATTGCCCTGGAAAAAGAAAATGGAGAAAAGATACCACCTACTAACTCTACCATAAATCCTCATATAAAAATGCGACTGTTATCGATTGATTTGTAATAACGTCTACTAATTTATGCTATACTTAATATTTTCTTAAGGGTTCGTCTACATATAGTAATTGTACAAAACAGTACCGGATGCTCTCTTTTTCTCTGCACATACGTCTTATATTGAGTGCTATCTAACTTCATATGATGGTCAATTTCATAAATAAAGGTTAAACTATCGAGCAAATCTTAGCAGTTTTAAAGTTTAGTCGGCCAAAAGAAAAAGACTCTCCCCATGCATTTTAATCGCACAATTGTACCAGAAAAGAACCAAAATAGCCATTCGATGAGAAATTATATAGTTCAATTTACATCAAAAGTAAACTTCATGCTGAAATTGTACCAAACTCTGAAATTTTTAATACGAACACCTAATTTTGACATTCTATTTGGATTTTTGGGTACATTTTACCTTCGGATACCAAGCCCGGGAATCCATTCGGCCAAGTAGTTTACGATTTATGATGGTTTAAAGTTTTTCTTCCTAGAACTGCTATAGTTGAATTCACTTTTAATCGTTTCAAAACAGATTGCGATGCGGGTAGTTCTTTAGTTAGAAATTAATTTCTGTTAAAAAATTCATAGGTAATTCACATTCTTCTCAAATTAATTTCGAAACTATATTTTGAAATTAATTTCCTAAAAATGAATTGTAACCTATAACTTTTTTTAACAAAAATCGATTTCTAGAAGCTTCAAATATACGAATCCAAAGTATGGCTCATTGCAACAAGTAGTTTTTGAGTTATGCTCCAAAAACTATGGCAGAAATTGGTGTATAACTAGTAACTACTGTGAGCGGACTTCGAGACCGCTTGATCGAAAATAAATAAATGGTTTTATTAACTCATTATATATTAAACCGATTCAATTGTCAAAGTTTTTTGTTAAAAATGCAGTTTAATTCGCAATTTAACTTATACAAAGTAATTTATGACTGGAAACTGATTTCAGAAAGACTCATTCCTACAGGTTCGTTGATCAACAGGAACACAAACTCCTCACAAAATTTACTTGATCAAGAGCTAATTTAGAAGTCATCTCATTGTGAATAATAGGGGAGAGTAAGCATTATATAAGGTGCTCATTAATTTTGAATGTAAGAAAGGCTAAACTTTATTGCTGAACAGTAGAAATGAAGAATATTATTTATATTTTTATGGAAATTATTTGCAATCCTGACTAACAGACAGCCAATTTTGATATGCCTAAGTATTAAACGAAAAAAAAAAAATTCTAAAATTTTTTGTGCTGAACAAAATTTTCTATAAAAAATTAATAAATTTAAAAATTACATTTAACAGTGATGATGAGTTCTATTTCAGATAAAATGTATATGAATTTACAAGTATCTTTAGATAAAATTATGCTATTAGATTTAGCAAAAGGTGTGTTTTATTATTAACATCAAAGTGTTTGTAATATTTAAAAAGTACATCAGGCTGTTAAAATTTTTAAACATAAAATAAATAAAAAATCAATTTTATTTTGTGATTATTTTTTTTTCTGTTATTTAATTTTAAAGTAAATATATATATATATATATATATATATATATATATATATATATATATATACATATATATACATAACGAAAATGTATAATATATAAAATATATCGATATTTGACCGCCGGATATTCGGAATTAGGCATTTCGGCCATATTACTATTCGTTACATCCTTTCCTATCCGCACTGGATAGGTAAAGTTTACCCATGTTTTTAAAAGTAGTTTTGAATTTTAAAAAAAATGCTTAAACAACTTTAATTTTGTTTGAAACTATCGAACAAGATAATTAAATTTCAATCTATCAAAAAATTGCATGTTTCACAAAACGGATGGTAATAAAAATGTATTTAAAATAAATTTAGTGAAATTTTTAGTTCTGATTCAAATATAAATGCTCTGAAAATATTTCTCAAAAATTAACCAAACTATATATGAAAGAGGTGTGATATTTGAATACGAAATTATATAAAAGTAACAGTAAAATATAATATTGAAACTTTTCGCCAATGCCGCAATTATAAGTTGGCTGGCAGAGCCCGATTAAGGTTGCCTGGGGCCCAAGGCCCAGCACAACCTTGGGGCTCTCCTCAAACCAATGTAGCTGATAGAAAATTTTGGAACGGGTGCGCACTTCTAATTCGAAAAATGCGCAGTTAGGTAGAAAGTAGGACTGTTTACAATTGTGCATTTCATATTACCTCTGAATTTTATCATTGATATAACGATATACAGTTGCAAGTTAACCATAATCTTTTTTTTTTTTTTTTTTTTTTTGAGCAAACCATTGCAGAAAACTGCATTTTAAAGAATTATTTTAGAAATATATATATATATATATATTTTTTTTTTTTTTTTTGGGGGGGGGGGCATGTGCCTTGTAGCTGGTGCATGAATTGCTATGTGCTTGGACTATTTCAGGGTTACAAAAAATATACAAATATTATAAATTTAATCTTTAGGAATTAATCAAAATAATAAACTTCATTACAGGAAAATCTATAACGAAAATGAAAATTGCAGAAAACTCAAGTATGCGTTGCCTGTATGCATTTAAATCCTTATTTCTCTTCTAAAAGAGCTTTGTAGGACTGGATGCAAGAAACATTTTTAGGGTCCCAACATATATATTTTTTTAACATATAGAAAAGGTCTTTAAATTTGAATGGGATCAGTATAAGCACAGAGTCCCGTACAAAACCTTTTTAGGAAACTTTTTTTTTAACATAATAAAATGGCTTTTTAATCTCGTTGAGGGTCTTAATAGGCACGTAGCGCGGGTACATTGCATTCGTTGCACCACCGTTATGATCATAGACTTTTTTGAAATATTTTTTTTAACCCCTTCGCGACGAGGGTCTTTTACACTTCTTTTAATTCGGCACCAGTTTTTTCATATTGTAATTTTTGCTTAAATCGCTGAAAATCTAAGATTAGATAAGGCGAAATTTTCAGTATACTAAAATATTGGTGTCCAAATTAAAAAATTTCTTGTACCCTAAATAAACCCTACATATACGAGCCGCTCGTCGAGAAGGGGTTAAGGAAGGAAAATGTACTAAAATTAATATGGATGTATATTTTCTTCAATTTTTAACAGCTTCTCGCAGGTAAGGTTTCTGTTCGGGTAGGGTTGATTTTAAATGTTTTGGGTTAGGTTTTAACTCTTTTGAATCGGGTTGAATCGAATTTTCAAAAGAAAGTCCTGAATATTTTTCAAATGAAAAAAAAAAAGTTTATTTGAATATTAATATTCAAATAAACTTTTATATTCAAATAAACTTTTTTTTTTTTTTCACATATACACTCATATGAGTGTGTATATGTATTCCTTTTTTATACAAAAAAGATAAAATTGATATTAGAGATAAGATTTTAGACTATTTTTTCATAATTGTATTAAAATGTGGATTGATTTTCTTTATCTTCGGGTGTGAGTATTTCAGGTTCGGGTCGGGTACTACTGTTTCAGACTATATCTTCAGGAATTAAACTAAGCAGAATAATAAACTTCATTACAGAAATATTTATTATTAAATTGCTGAAAACTCAAGTATGCGTTGTCTGTATGCATTTAAATCCTTATTTCTTGACATTTTTTTTTTTTGTTTTTGTTGGGTTTCGGGTTGACTAAGAAAAAAATTCGTATTCTGGTCGAGTATAACCCGGCTCGTGCAGAACACTAGCCAGGAAGCTCAAATTCTTCTACGGGACTCCATGGACCTAGTTACACCGCTGCTTTTCGGTTTGAAATTTAGTCTATTTTGATGGTTTATGTATCAGAACGCAAATTTTTTTCCCATTCACCCTTTATTCCTCCGAATGATTTGAAAAGTCAATCCCGAAAACCGTATCTTAAGTATTTTTCCCATTTACATCTCCCTCTTAGTAGAATTTCCAAGACCTCACCATTTTGATATCGTAAGAGGGCTGTTCAACTTTATGAACGCATTTCCGAACTTTGTGGGAAGTAATAATTAAAAAATTAACATTAATCATATTGACTATCTATTATGGTACGTCGTACGTGTATACAAGCGCTTAAACATGGGTGTAAAGAATAAGCAATAAATAATATTCATTGCGAAATAATCGTGCTATATTTCTCATTTATTTGTTCATTATAATACAAAGGATGCGTGCATTGATTTATACTACATATTTAAACAGTATATTATTTAAAATTCCTGAATGCATGTAACATGTCCTGAATGCATATGTATGCATGAATATTTAAAGAAAAAATGTCTTGTAAATGTATTGAGGTGAGATTCACAATGCTGAATTTAAATAATTGCAAAAAATGTACATCAAGCAAAGGAAACTTGGTTGTGCAATTAAAATGTATAAGTACTTTGATTTGAAAACCAACTGGCAGCGTATAAATTATTCGATGGCTCGATGTATATCCATTTATATTATTAACTGTTGCATAGATTTCTCATCACTAAGATGGCAAGAATTCTTTTGGGGGCAATAGTTATATTTAAAAAAAGGTTTTTATTCAAAAATCGTTATTTTGAAAATTCTTATCTAAACATTTCTACGTAAAGTTAAATGAAAATGCATCGCCAGCTGTTCGAATTAGGAAGTTCGCTTATAACGACTTCTACACCGCTTCATTTCGTTTCATTTGTAAGTATTTATATATATTATTTATTATCATTAAAAAGCTTTGGATAATGAATGCAAATAGAAACAGTGTAATTAAATAGAAATGTAGTGCAATTAAATATAGAAATAATAGAATAGAAATAAAATTTTATGTTTTCTATTCAGTGTAAAATTTAATATTTTCTATCTTGTGTTTATTGAAAAACCTTGCAAAAAAATCCAAAATATAGCTTTTAACAAAACCCCCCAAACGTAGTGAATCACTTTAAGGATTTTTTTTTTTTTTTTTTTTTTTTTTTTTTTTTTTTTGCATGGGTGTAAGCACGCAGAAAAGACCATCTCTCCCCCTCCCCCAAAAAAAATATTTGAAAAAATTAAGAATTTAAGAAAAGGTACTAAAAATAAATATAAAAGCTGATTGTTGTTGAACTAATTATTGCCTTATTGCAATTTCACTGTATCGTAGTTTTATTTTATTATATTTCATTACAAGAGTAAACTGCAATTTCATTGCTATTTTCCCCACTATTGAAAATCCTGCAGATGCTCATGCTTTTTTAATGATTCGCTTTCTATTAGCATTTTGCGTCCTGCCAAAGAAATATCTACAGTTTCTTTTGACTAACTGCATATATTCCCGCATTTTTTAAGAATAATTCATTTTCATCTCTAACAATGGATATAGAAATGACATTAAATAAACTTAATTGAATGTTTTGCTGTCTGTCAGCAGTTCTAAATATACTATATTACGTGAAGTGTATTCAACGGCAGGTGGATTATCTTACGTCACTTATTGAGGTATTCTGCTGGTAAAGAATTTATTACTAAGGTACAGAAAAATTTCTGATATTTATATTGCTGTCTTGGTATTGTGTAATATTCAAAGTGACTACCTACATTCTGAGCGTTTAAAAAATAATGCAATCTATATATTTAACAAGAAAGAAAAATTATGTGTCAGGCATAGATTACTTTCCAATACTTCCAGAATACTTTACAAAACTTCACCGTTTAATAAGGTAAAGAAGATACCTAAGTAAACAACTTAGAAAACGCATAACACATCTGAAAACTAAATTTCAACATCTACCGTCCATAGCGGAAAGGTACTTGAATTATTCTGTACAGCCCTGTATATGATCCAAAGATTTGTATATATTCTACATACTACATAGTATTATGCTAACATTTAGTTTAGTTAGAAAACTCGTGTCATAATACAGTTGAGAATTTACCTTTAGCAGTTTTTGCCATAATAGATGGAAATATACTTAACTTTTTTTGTACAGCCCATGCAGTTTATCTACAGATTTTTATACGCAGGCTACATATTAAGCTGAAATATAAATCAGGTAAAGAACTCTTAAAATTACTAAAATCACACTTCCAGAAATTTCCATCTACAGACGGCAATATATCCAGTTCTTTGCTTAGTCCTGTATATGAATTTATTTAAATTATGCAAAATGTACTAAATATAATTCAGCTTAAAAATGTATAACTCCATTAAAATTTAAAAAAAAAAAAAAAAAAAAAACCTTTAAGCAATTTATTCTTGTATTCAGTAATGCTTACGAATTCTTTTGTTGTAGCCCTGTATATGTTCTATAATATTTATTAACGCATACTATAACTGAAAACGCACTTGCATCAATTATCGCTCATAGACAGTGCTGTATCGGATATATTTTGTTTCCCTGTAAATGAACAATAAATGCTATGCATATCATACTTTACAGCAAACATCTTGTAGTGAACCTGAGTAATGTAAATTTCATTATGTTTGAAACGGCGTAACATAATCAAAATACTCTGCAGTGTTTCCTCGTAGTCCATTATGTAACCGAATTCTTTTACCCTGTAAATAATGATAAATGCTTTGCATTCCATGTTCTGCACAAAGTATTTTTTAATGCACTTGAGAAATTCATATCAATTTCATTGTTTAAACCATTAAAATTCATCACAAATTATTTCTCCCCATAGACCATAATGTAACGGAGTTCTTTTGAGTGTCCCTGTAAACGAACTACAAATGCGACACACTTCGTTTTCAGTAGCGAATATGACATAGTAAGTATCAATAATATCTATCAATTACATAGCAATGAGAGTATATTTACGAGATTTATAGTACGGACAGACAAACAAGAATTCATACCTATGTTGGAAAATATTTAAAAGCAAGGCCGATTCTTTCGACAGTCCACGAGAGAAGACTACTGAGTTGATTTACTTCATTTTGGTCTCAAATGGAAGAATTTAGTTTTTAGATGTGTCAAATTTGCTTTTGACCATAATTATTATCAGTGGCAATTCAGCTAAAAATTGCTTTCTGCGCATCCATAGTGATATGTTCAAAACTGTCTTTAGGTGCGTCCTCTTAAGCGCATGCGCAATATATTCGGATTAGAGTGCTGCGCGGGTCGTATTATACCCGACCCAAACATGAAAATTCTATTTAAAGTCGACCCGAACCGAACCCGATAAAAAAATTTGTCAACTTGAAACCCGACATGAACTTGGCGCATTTCAACCAGAGCCCAACCCGAACCCAAATTGAAGAAAATTAATCTTTATATTAATATAAATATCGATAAATAGTCTACAATTATATAGTTAATATAAATTTTATATTTCATGCTAAAACAAATTAACACACACACACATATATATATATTAATGTTCAAATAGTTTTTTCATCTGAAAAAAAAATGTTCCGACTTTTTTGAAAAAATCGGGTCAACCGAAACCCGACCCGCAAAAATCAAATCCGAACCCGAAACAATTAGTCAACTCGATCCGCAACGGCAAAATTAGCATCAACCGGACTCGAGCAGGATCAGATTCAGGTAAAATCGGGTTACCTGAACCTATGAAAGACTGTAATCCGGATTCTTATTTAAACTAAGCCAAAGAAACATGTTTATTGAAATGTTTAAAGAAAAAGCAGATAAACCGTCAAGTTTTGACGGGTGCAAATTTTGTATATCAATACAATTAATTTATAGTTGAATTCTGATGATGTAAAAACGATGACAACAATGTAAAATTTCGTTCATTTTATCTTTTTAGGTGCGTTTGTAATTGCATAAATACGTAGCACCTATAGTCGTCGTCTGGCCCGTCCGTCTGTCCGCATATAGCAGCGTCAAAACAAACTGAATGGTTATTTAATATATATAATCGTTGCAAAATTTTATCGAGTCATTTCAAATTTTATGAAAATTGAATCTAAACTTAAAAATATATTAATAAAAGTTTTCTTTATTCTATTAAATCCTATCATACGTAATTAATTCAATGATATTCCATGATAGGTAATGTTTCTAAATTGCCTTATGGCGATTACGTCATATTTAAGATGGAGCCATATTATTTCCGTATTACTAAATTTAAAAAACGAATTTGTATTCTAAAATTGTTTAATTATAGCAATCATAATCTACCGATAGTTTTATGGATAGATGTTTCCGGAGAAATAGATATTAAATGGGAAAAATAGTCTAAATATGGATTTCAAGCTCTGAAATTTTCAAAGCTAGGCTTAAGTTTTCCATTGTAATTTTCAGTAAATGTCAACAAAAGATAAAATGTCGTCACCTTAAAATATACTTATTTTATTACGGAAATTAATCATACCATATAATAACAGACGATATAATTGATTTCACTGAAACTTGTTATAGTACGAACCTCCTTTGTCTCGTTTGACGTACAATTTCTAACCTTTTTTTCTTTTTCAAAATTCGCGACTTTGAACAGAAATTGGGTAAACTTTTATATTTACCCCAGCATCTGAATACCCAGCTCTAAATAATATAATTTCCTCTAAACCGAATGCTATTCTCATTTTTCTGTGCAATGAATTAAAAACTTAGAAGTATATTTCAAAAACTGACATACACTGATTTTTTACCTTAACTGTCATAATTTTCGTAGGAAAAACACTTGCATGTTAAAGTTTGAATTTTGATCATACAGCTTAACTTTTTCTTCATTATGCCGACAAAAACGTAGAAATGAATGAAGAAAGTTTTCAAAAGATTAATCTGTAAATCGACAGTAACTTGGCACGCTTCAATTAGAACCCGACCCGAACCCAAATTGAAGAAAATTAATCCCTATATTAATATAATTATCGATAAATAGTCTACAATTATATCGTTATTGTAAATTTTATCTTTCATGTTAAAAAATTAACACACCAACATATATATCCATTAATGCTCAAATAGTTTTCATCTGAAAAAAAGTTCGACTTTTTTGAAAAAATCTGGTCAGCCGGAACCCAATTCGCAAGAATGAAACCCGAAACAATTAACAACTTTTTGGGTTGTGTCACCGCAAGCCAAATTTAATAAAAAATAAATGTTTCAAAAATAACACGTGAAATATTTGTTTTCGAAAAGCAAACCGTTAAGTTTTCACCCAATATTTAAATTTCCCAATAATATGAAATATTATGTTAAAAGTTTTAATGTTTAAACACAAACGTTATATGTATTCAATATTATATTGGGGAGGGGCATCTTGGAACAATTTTTTTAATGAATTTTGTACATTTTATTTTCGCTTAAATTTTACGCAATGACTGCTACGAATTGCTTGAAATTTTTATCATTGAAAAAAGTAACGGAAATGGGTGCCTTAGAAAAAGTTTAATTTAAAGAAATGTGCACCATTTCAATGTGTCCCAACCTTCTCCAATTGGTGAGGCAAGTTGGGATACATTGTTTTACATATTATTTACACTGCTGAGATAATTTATTAAGTAAAGAAGGATTTGATCTAGTGATACATAAGAAAACTCGCTTGTCAGTAAATAAATTAGAATCGGTAAATAAGAAATTATTTAATATTTACGAAGGTAATTGAGCATTTTTAATAATAAACTAGCTGTACCCGACCACGTGTTGTTATGGCTCAGTCTGGCTAAATGGAAAAGAAAGAAAAGAGAAAACGCACGTTTCTAATAAGTTTAATTTCACAATGCTTGTGGGTAAACATATTTTTTGTTGTTCCATTGTCTATGCAGATAGAGATTGTCTGGTTTGCCGACTCTAAAAAACGCATCATATACTTGTCCATGTGAGAAGCACAACCAGTGTCTGGAATTAAACCGCACAATTCTAAAGATTGTCCCTGAGCTTTGTTGGTGGTGATTGCAAACGCCAATCGAATTGAGAATTGCAATCTCTTAAATTGAAATGCCATATCCGTTGGAATCATAGGAACATTAGGCTCAAAGCCGCAGTGTTCGTCCAATGGTCTCAGAGCCCCGAGCACAACCCTTCCCGCTTTTCGGCGGATTAAACTTATTGAATTTGTGCATTAAATTTTCCGAGTGGAGTCTTTATTTCGCGTCTGGACGCTGGTCAAGTGTGTGGGGGTAAAAGGCATAGGGACGATGGATAGTCGCACGACGCCTGCTCCGCGAATTAGGCGGTCTTCTAGCCCGACCACCACCCGAGACGAACATTAAGATTGAAGCCGCAGCGGTCGTTCGATGACCTTGGATCCTGAGCCTAACCTTTTTCGCTTTTCGTTGTTTTTGCAATTTTATTTAAATTTGTGTAATTTACCGTTAAAATTTTTCCGGTATTGAATCAGCTTTTAAAGAGTCCGGTCAATCGTCGGAAAAAGGGCATGGGGACGTTGGACGGTCAAGCGCGCTGCCGCTACTCGTAAAGGAAAAAAAAATACGAACTAAATTACAAAGAAAAACAAAAATAAATAAAAAATACTAACGACATATTTCAGAAAAGTGCCCCGCCCGGGGAGCAAAGTAGGAGGGGGGGGGGGGAGAGGGACGGAGGTGCATAATATGAAAGAGTGGTTAAAGGGCTTTCTAATGATATATCACAGGATGGGTGTCGGAAAAATTAAAGTGGCCCGTTGGTCAAATTGGGGAGAGAGGAATAGTAGGTATATAAAAACGCGCGTATTCGAATGCAACGTTTTGTCAAAATTTCAAAGCAATCTGTGAAGAACTTTCGGAGATTTGATTTTGAACAAACGAACATTTACATTTTTAGCTCACAGGGTATCAAAGCCGGAGAGCTAATGTGCCCGCCGGTTCTGTATGTATGTATGTATGTATGTATGTACGTAACGCGATAACTCTTGATAGAAATAGCCGTTTTGCTTCAAATTTTGCTTATAGGTTCATTGTGATAAGGCGCTTTCCTGATTAGGTTTGGGGGTTCATTGGTTAAATATAAAGGGGACGGGGACTAATGCCCCCCTTAATTTAGATAAATTGGTTTTTCATGCAGAATCATCCGATTTGCTTCAAATTTTGTATATATGTTCATTGTGATAAGGCGCTTCCCTGATTAGTTTTGGGGGGGAGGTTCATTGGTTAAGTATAAAGGGGGGGAACGGGGGTCTAATCCCTCAATTTATTGTCGATTTCTTTATTTTTCGAGGGGCATTATTCTTTGAAATAAGAGTATAATATACAATTAGTGTGAATAGCATGTGAGCTCAATGCCATCAGTTTAACTGGGCAATTTTATTTTTTTTATTTATATAGATTGCCACTTTATAGCTCACAGGCTATCAAAGCCTGAGAGCTAATGTGCCCGCAGGTTCTGTATGTACGTAAGTATGTACGTAACGCGATAACTCTTGATAGAAATATCCCATTTGCTTCACATTTTGTATATTGGTTCATTCTGATAAGGCGCTTCCCTGATTAGTTTGGGGGGGTTATTGGTTAAATATAAAGGGAGGAACCGGGGGCTAATCTCCCCCCCCCCCTTAATGCATTATCGATTTCTTTATTGTTCGAGGGGCATTATTCTTTGAAATAAGAGTATAATATACAATTAGTGTGAATGGCCTGCGAGTTCAATGCCATCAATTTATCTAAGCACTTTTCTGTATTATTGTCTTATTAATTATTCACAACTGCATATTAATAGCTTTTTAGGTACTAAAAATATTTTCTTATCTCGAGCACCTTACGCTGTGTATAACCTGCCCGCATTACTATGTGTTCCAACTTGCCGCACTTCGGCTAGTCCTGCATGAGTCTGGTTGTACCCGATCCAAACCTGAAATTCTGCTTAAAATCAACCCAAACCGAAGTGAAAGAAAATTAAATTATGGAAAAATAGCTTACAATTATATCTCTAATATCAATTTTATCTTTTATATATAAATGTACACATGTACACTCATTAATATTCAAATAGCTTTTCCTTTGAAAAATATTCAGGACTTACTTTTGAAAAATCGGGACAACCCGAAAATTTAAAGTCATTCCGATCCGAACCCGTCCGCAATGGAAAATTTAGCGTCAACCCGACCCGAATCGCGGGTCGGGTTCGCGTAAAATCTGGTTACCCGACCCGATGCAGGACTCTACGTCCTGCTTGGTTTTACATTTTCTACTTATTGAACTTGGGGAGTACATTGGGATTTTTAACACTTAATAGCATAATAAATCTGTACACTTTAAGTTTTTTAAAATTTTTATCCTAAAACAAATAAAATCTTATAAATCAATAGAGTAAAGCAAGGTTCGCACACTCCTTGGAATTTCCAAGAGTCTGGCAGTACTGTTAATGCTAGATTAATTTATAACACAATTATTCTAACTGGCAAATAAATTAACCCTGCGAAATCAATTACCTGCGATTTATTCTATTGAGCTGATTCAAATATCAGACAGATGCTATGATCAATAAGGTTAACTGGGTGAAATAGGTCCAGATTCGTCCAGGATAGCTCAATTGGCAGCTTCAGCCAAGAGGTCCCTGTATCGAATCCTGGCTTGGACAGTTTTCTCCCAGTTGGAAAATTATAACTCTCTACTATTAATGCTCAGATAATTTCTATTTACTTTTTAAAACTCTGAATTCGTTACACCTCGTTCTCGTTTATTCACAGAATTTGCAATATTTTAAGTAGTTAAATAAAGCGAAAAAAACTGTTAAAAGTTTGCAATAGAACTGTGCGAATCCTGGTAAAGTTACTTTAACTTTGTCAAAACAAAGTGGTATAAAATTTAATCTATTCATCGCATAAATTTCGTATTGGACTCAGGAGTAGATTGTTCAAGAGGTCTGTCTGCACGGGCCGAAATGTAAAAAAGAAAAATTTGGCCCGACCCGGTCTGTACAATATTTTTGGCCCGGCCCGGTACAAAATCTAAAATCCCGGCCCGGTATAAATGCTAAAAGTTCGGCCCGATGTGACTAATTTTCTACAAAACATGCCGATATTTCTGAAGCAACATTATCCTACAACTAAAAATATTCAAAAAGCGAACTTACTTATGCATAGATTTTATTTTCAGATTATGCTCGAAATGCATGAAATACAAAATATCAACAATATTATTGTCTGAGTGCAACGAAGACTCATACACAGCGCAGTATTACTTTGCCCCATATATAGCTACGATGGATATTAAAACCTTTCGTCAAGCATAACTCAAAAAATATTTAACGGATTTCGTTCAAATTTTTACAGCAGGTACCTATAAAGGTGACAACGACGTCTATTTATTACAAAGAATAAATGTCAAACCGTTTGAAAATTAAATTTAAAAAATAGATAAAAAAGCACAATTAAAGTACATACGTCACGAACGTTTTGTGCGTACGTCATTTTCACCGGCGGGAGATTTTCGTAGACAATCGGAATTGAAAAGTTCATGGAGTACATGGAGCAAAAAAATATGCACGCACTAATATTCAGTACAACAAAATATATTTCAATTTAGTAGAAATCGAAAATTAATCTGTATTTTTTTCTGTTTGAAAGAAAAACCCCGCAATAACTTGGTAGACTTGGTATTATAGATTTGGCGCAAATCTCAGCAATAGCAGCTTTTTTTATTTCGCGTGTGTAAATTAAAAAAAAAAAAATCTTTGGTGTTTAAATAAAAGGTTTCGATTTATGGCATTATTTCTTTTTTTTTCTCTTTTTAGCATTTTAAATGGGATTAATGAAAGGCATGTATTTTAAATTAAATGAGTGAAAGCTTCATATTTAAATGAAATGAATTCAATATGAAAATGTTATAGGAACAATATTTGGCGATTTATCAACTGCGCCAGGATAACATAAAAGTACCAATATATCAAACGGTATGTAGTATGTGAAATGAAACAATTATATTATAATTACCCATCGTACAAGAAAAAAAACTAATATTCTGCATTCAGAGGGAATAATCCATCTCCTGTGCCGTAAGATTTGGCGAATTCTTTTTTGGTGATAAGTTTTTCAATGTGATTGTTGGGATCTGCAGGATTTGGCTTACTTTTTCTAAATCTTATTTTTTTGCAGGTGTAGTATTACGTAAATATATTTTTTTGCAGATATTTTTCTATTTTGTATATTCGGGATTCTATTTTGTATATTTTCTATTTGGCATTTGGAAAAGAGATTTTTACCTTTTTATCTGTGCATTTGGAAATATTAAAAAATAAAAAAAGATTTACATATATCAAGCGTATAATGTTATGTTTTGCATTTTTATACGGACCACTTCTCCATTTTTAGATTTTAAATGCTATTTATTATTTACTAGCCGTTTATTAATTGTTTACAATTTACCCCCCTGACAACAACAATTATTTATCACAAAAATGCCTCTTAGGTTTGTTAAATGTTTGTTTATGTATTTTCATTACTTATTAAAATATCGACTATGGCGATAAAATTTTATTTTAGCATCGTGCTTAAATTTTTAAGATAGTGCAAAAACATGCTTTAATAAACGTATGTTTGTAAATATTTGAAAAACATGTTTTACCGCTCTCTTGAAAAATTTTGTAAGATGCTAAAACTACCTTTTGGCACCATTTAAAAATTTTTTCGCCAACCGGCATAGGATACGAAACTTTTCCCCATTCAGATACACAGGCAAGGCTGGTCTCAAACAAGAGTAAAGCTAGCAACAATATTGTTTTAACTCTATAAGAGTTACAATAATGATATTAAATGCTCCGATTGACTTTGGGCCCAATTACGAAAGTTTCTCCTGAAAAAAACTGTAGAAGTTTTTTACATTTGTTTCAAATGAAGTTCGGTGTACAAGGTATTAGTTAATAATGCAAACAACACTAATGGCATGGAGGGAAAAGTTTTAATTTAAATGTATATATTTGAAAACCTTCCCCCTACCCCCCCCCCCCCCAAAAAAAAAAAAAAAAAAAAAAAAAAAAAAAAAAAAAAAAAAGTTAGTCATGAATTTAAAATGGCGTTAAGCCACGCTTTCTGACATAAGCAATTGGCTGCAAACGCGATAACGAAACTTTCACTTAACTTAATAACATGTAGCTAATATAGCCCTCAGGGTACTTTGCAGTTATACAGACCTTGTGGGGTTTTTTTTAAAAGCTTGAGACAATTCAGGTTTAAGAAGTTGAGATTTACTGTCAAATGATATAAACAACTATGAACACAAAACTGATGAATTATTATTCAGGTTTATGTATGTATACAGGGTGATTCATAAAAGATGGGCAGAACTTTAAGGGGTTATAGTACACTTAAAGACAAATAATATTAAATAGGAGACTAAGGGTCCCAGACGTATTCCCAAGGAGATAGGGGGCATTAAAGTTTAGGGTCCGAAATTTCAAATGATTATAAAACATGGAAAAATTGGTCGATTCGTTTGCGGTTTTTGCAAAAAATTTTCTTTATGCCAGTATTTTCTTGAAATAAAATTTTAAAGTTCAATTTCAAAAAATGCCGATAGGGGGCGCTTTAGACTTTGGAGTAACAAACAACTATTTTTTAACGTTATTTTTTGTATTTCTTTTAAATGATTTCGAAAGCTTAGACTTAAACTTAAATTTTGATCTAAAAATCTGAGTCCTAACGAGTAGTTAAGTAGCGTAAACTGAAATTCGAAATTTGAAACCCTTCTCCCCCCAGAACAAAAATCAGTTATTCCCGATCTTTGTGTCGTAGATTAGGCTCTAACTACTGCCGCGTTTTGCTAAAATTATTCTTTATGTCAGTATTTTCTTGAAAATAAATTTTAAAGAAAATTTTCAAAAAATTCCGATAGAGGGCGCTTTAGACTTTGGAGTAACGAACAACTATTTTATACCGTTATTTTTTGTGTCTCATTAAATGCTTTCTAAAGCTTAGACTTAAATTTTCAGCCCAAAATCTGAATCGTTAGACGTGGTTAAGTTTCTGGGGAGAGGGGTTTGAAATTTCTACTCCTGAGCACAGTTCAGTTTACCATGTCCACACATTGTGTGCTGTGATACGAGGTAAAAAGACACAAATTAGGATTATGTTACCAAAACATATTTATTAACATGTAATCACAATAAATGTTCAAAATTGTGACCACCAGAGGTTATGCACGCAGAACAACGGCGACGAATGGAACGGCGAACATTCGCGAAAACATCAGGCTGTTCGAGCACTTCCCCTACAGCGGCGGAAAGTCTGGCGACCAGTTCCTCGGGGGATTCAATGGGTGTCTCATACATAAGAGCCTTCAATCGTCCCCAAAAAAAGAAATCGAGGGGTGAAAGATCTGGCGAGCGAGCAGGCCAAGCAACAGGACCACCTCGACCAATCCATCTGTTCG
The DNA here is from genome assembly GCA_963931845.1 of Maratus michaelseni. Lineage (NCBI taxonomy): Eukaryota > Metazoa > Arthropoda > Arachnida > Araneae > Salticidae > Maratus > Maratus michaelseni. The sequence goes on from OZ007588.1 coordinate 338,602,069, forward strand.
GAAATGTGATGTCCAGATAGTTGCGGACGTCTCGTACGTAATGGGCTGGCGCTCCATCGTGCTGGAACCATATGACCCGCCGGATGCGTGGAGGAACAACGTTTAACAGGTCTGGCAGCACATGTTGCAGAAATGTGAGGTATGTTTTACCGTTGAGGCGTTCAGGAAGAAGGTACGGTCCGATTAGGTGGTCTCCGAGGATTCCTGCCCAAACATTGATGGAAAAGCGTCTCTGATGAGCATGTGGATACGTAGCATGTGGATTGACATCCGCCCATACATGTGCATTGTGTGTGTTAAATGTACCTTCACGTGTGAAGGTACATTCATCGGTGAAAAGCACAGTTCGTCCAAAATGTGGATTTAGCGCGTTCTGCTGCAGAAACCAGCGGGCGAATTCAATACGATTTGGATAATCCCCTGGAGACAGTTTCTGGACTCGTTGCACATGAAACGGGAGCAAATGTTCATCCTTCAGTACCCTCCAAGTCGTGGACTGTGAGGTATCCACCTGGCTAGCCACTGTTCGTGTACTTGTACTTGGCTGCGCCGCTACTACATCCAGAATGGCTTCTGCAACAACTACTGATTCGTCCTTTTTTGCACGACCTGCATTCGACCGGGAAGCGAGAAATGATCCCGTCTCACACAACTGTCTGTGCAAGCGCTCGAAAGTTTTGCGGTTAGGCAACCGCCTGTTAGGAAATCGCTCTCCGTACATTCGTTGTGCCTCTGCACCATTTCCATCTGCCGCTCCGTAAATTAAATGCATCTCAGCCTTTTCCTTATTCGTGAAGGGCACCATCTTCCGATTCATTACTACAGCGACTTACACTTGACTCACCGTTCAGTGGTTTTTATGCCTGAATCGTGTCGAAATTTTGCATACGTGTTCTTCTTCTTCCCCATTTGACATTTGCATACTTTCTGTTTCCTTCTTCACCCGGTGACTAGCGTCAGGAATGGAGCTTTAACGTTTGCATGAGCGACGTTTCCAACTGTGCCAGTGCCTTTATGAGTGAATTCCGACTATGCAGTCCTTGACGAAAGTTGTATTTTTGCCTCGTATCACAGCACAGAATCGTTGGGCATGGTTAAGTAGTGCAAACTGAACTATGTTCAGAAGTTGAAATTTGAACCCCCTCCCCTCGCTACTGAACCACGCTCAGCGATTCAGATTTTGAGCTGAAAATTTAAGTTTAAGTCTAAGCTTTAGAAAGCATTTAATGAGACACAAAAAATAACGGTATAAAATAGTTGTTCGTTACTCCAAAGTCTAAAGCGCCCTCTATCGGAATTTTTTGAAAATTTTCTTTAAAATTTATTTTCAAGAAAATACTGACATAAAGAATAATTTTAGCAAAACGCGGCAGTAGTTAGAGCCTAATCTACGACACAAAGATCGGGAATAACTGATTTTTGTTCTGGGGGGAGAAGGGTTTCAAATTTCAAATTTCAGTTTACGCTACTTAACTACTCGTTAGGACTCAGATTTTTAGATCAAAATTTAAGTTTAAGTCTAAGCTTTCGAAATCATTTAAAGAAATACAAAAAATAACGTTAAAAAATAGTTGTTTGTTACTCCAAAGTCTAAAGCGCCCCCTATCGGCATTTTTTGAAATTGAACTTTAAAATTTTATTTCAAGAAAATACTGGCATAAAGAAAATTTTTTGCAAAAACCGCAAACGAATCGACCAATTTTTCCATGTTTTATAATCATTTGAAATTTCGGACCCTAAACTTTAATGCCCCCTATCTCCTTGGGAATACGTCTGGGACCCTTAGTCTCCTATTTAATATTATTTGTCTTTAAGTGTACTATAACCCCTTAAAGTTCTGCCCATCTTTTATGAATCACCCTGTATGTATTTAAAAAAAATTGCATCTGATTACACTTATTAGATAAATTACTTCTGTTTGCATTTAATAACTGATAAACGGCTTCTATATATTAAATGAATTGAAAGAGGTGGCGAGAGGTAGAAAGACGAGTAAACAAATGGGTAGACAGACGGGTAGCGAGACGAGTAGCGACATAGGTAGGTTGACGTGTAGCGAAACAAATAGACAGACGGCTAGAGAGAAAAGTAAAAAGAGGTTGACAGAGGGGTAGCGAGATGGGTCACGAGACGGTTAGCAACACCGGTAGATAGGAATGTAGCGAGAAAGGTTGCGAGACGCGTAGCGTGGTAGATAAAGAGACGAGTAGAGAGATGAGTACAGAGACGAGTTGACTGACGGTAATGAGATTGGTAGCGAGTCGGGTACAAAAACACGGTATACAGACGAGTAGAGAGACAGTAGATGGGTAGAGAGGCGTATAGCCAGACGGGTAGAGAGACAGATAGACAAATGGGTAGAGAAGTGGATAGAGACACGGCTAGACATACAAGTAGTTAGACGGATAGACAGACGGTTAGAGAAATAGATTGGCGGGTAGCAAGACCGGTAGAGAAATATAGAGACAGGTAGCGAGACGTGGAGAGAGATAGACAATCGGTTAGAGAGACGGGCAGAAGAACGGATAGGGAAACAGACAGATTGTGGAGAGACAAACAGGCAAAAGAAAAGTCTGCGGATTGGCCCAGTAAAGGCGCAGGGGGCAGAGCCTCCTAGAGAATAATCAAGAAGTATCTGTTAAGCTTAACTTTGAAATATATATATAATTTTTCAATTTTGCCGATATGGAGATTTAATGTAAAAATTATTTTTACAGAAGTCATCGAAAGAATTTTTGTATACTTTAATAGTAATTTAGACTATAGTTTTGTAATCTGGTTTGTTGCAAAGCATGCTATCAGTGTGGTTTGAAGTGTAAGAGTTTCTATAAACAGTTATACAAATAATAGATATATAATCAAGGAAAAAAAAAATTTAAATTCACACACAAAAAAAGGTGGCAACAATTAAATTTGCGTTAAGCCACGCTTGATAGAATAATCTAATGGCTGCAAATCCAATTATGTAACTTTAAAAAGCTTGGCGTTTTAAAAGATCCAGCGTTTTTTTTTTTTTTTTTTTTTTTTTTTTTCCCCAAGTTTTGCGCAATACGTGCTTATGAAAATGAGATTCTTTGCCACATGTTAAAAAAAATTATGACAACACATCTGATGAACGGTACTTCTTTTCTATTTTTTTAACAGTGTATATGAATTTATATATGATATTTTGTAATTCTATCATTTAATTTTGCTCTTTTTCTTTATATTCTAATTGTTAACCCTATGTTCTCAGCAATATCACTCAGACTAATCCCTTTGAGGGAAGTCCTAGTTGGCCACTTAGACAATTTTGTACATAAACACTGATTAAAAAAAATTGACTTGGACAATTCCATTCAAATGTAGATTCAGTAAGAGAAGAAAAATTCGTTACAGGCAGTCTCCATTCTTAGTAGGTATACATCGTCTGTTGTATATGTATTATACTATTTTTGCACGAATCGAAAAATTTTTTCGTTTAAAACAAGTTTTCGTCATCATAAATAGGTTCTATTTCACAGGTTTTACTGTACTTTCATTTTTTTTTTTTTTTTTTTTTTTTACCAATAAATGTATGTACTATTCCTTAAAAAGAATTTTAGTTGTAGAATAATGACCATTTAAAAATCTGCATTTTTGAAAAAAGTATGGGACTGGGACTCATTTTACTGATTTTTGTACGGACCAGACCGGGCCTGAAAATTTCCATGTAGACCTCTAGGAAGAATTAACTCCAGACCCAGTTTGGCCCGGGAAAAAAAAAGCCTGTCCCGAATCCCCTGTAGAAAAATTAGGCCCGGACCCGACCCGGAAAGAATAATGACTAGGTCCGACCCGAATCTGCAGGAAAAAGTTATATCCCGTCCAGGAAAGAGTGAAGACCAGGCCGGCCAGAATCTCCTGAATAAAAATTGCTCAGAGCTCGGGCCCGTGCAGACCTCTAAATTGTTCTGTCATTTATTATTTCCTTATGAGTATTACCGTGTATTTGCACTACAATTCCTGAAACATAAAAGTGTCCCAAGGTGCCCCACTTTCCCTTAATGTTGAATAAAATAATTATCTATTCAATATTGCATAATATTTATGTTTACTGCAAATGTTGAGATTTTTTTTCTGGCCAAATTTGGCTATATTTTACATTTTTCTTTTTTTTTAAAACCTTTTCACATTTTATATTTTCATTCCATACAGAGCGAAAGACGATACTATTTTGATAGATGTTTATGTTGGAAGGCATAAGGATTTTATAAAACATTAAAATAAAATTGGTAGCTAAATTCGCTCATAACTTAAAAGATTTTTCGTTTACGAGATAAAATTTATATTTTTATTTATATTAAATCGTGACAATAAATAATTTTACCGTAGTATTAATTTATACTACGTCATTTTTAATGCCTATTGTATATTATTTACTTAGCTTTTAAATAATTTTTGATTACGTTTATATATTTATTTGGCATTATTTATATATAATATATAAAGAGAGTTTATAACATTGACTGATTTTTACATGTGTTTTACTTTCTTATTCCAATATTAATATATTTAAAAACTAGTGTTCTTACAAGCACTTCCAATTATCATTATTATTAGGTGCGTTCGTAATTATATAAATACGTAGCACCTATTGTCGTCGCTTGGTCCGTCCGTCCGTCTGTCTGTCTGTCTGTCCGTCCGTCCGCATATAACAACGCAAAAACTACCCAACCGAATGGTTTGCAATTTAAAATATATTATCTTTGCAGAATTTTGTCGAGACATTTCAAATTTTATTAAAATCGAATCAAAACTTTAGGAAATATTAATAAAAATATTTATTAAGAAATTTGATTTTTTTTTTTTAAATCTGTGCTTTTTTGTTATAAGAGCTTCCGAAGTTTAATCGTCAAGCGACCGAGATACTTATTTTATGACAGAAATTAATCTGCAGACGATATAATTCATTTCACAGAATTAAAAATCCTCAAGATCTGAATATTTATGTAACTAGCTATAGTACGAACGCACCTCATTTGTCACGTTTGACGTACAATTTCCAACTTGTTTTTTTTTAGTCTAAATACACTTGAATTTGCTAAATAACCTATGTTTCAGATCTTGTATGAATATTTAAATAGTATTAAGGCAAAAATCCATCGCAGAAACAGTAAAATTTAGATTCTAAATTTTATTAAAGAATCTTTGAAAAAGGAAGAAAATATTGGTGCGGCCGGGGCCTGAAAATGGACTTTATGTATTGACTCTGCTTTCTATTTTAATAACTTGTCATAAGATTTTTTTTGTTATACATAAAGAGAGCTTATAACATTGACTGGTTTTTACGTGTGTTTTACTTTCTTATTCAAATATTAATATATTTAAAAAACTAGTGTTCTTAAAAGCGCTTCTAATTATTATTATTATTATTTTAAAGTCTAAAGACACTTAAATTTGCTAAATAAACCTATGTTTCAGATCTTGTATGAATATTTAAATAGTATTAAGGCAAAAATTCATCACAGAAACAGTAAAATTTAGATTCTAAGTTTTATTAAAGAATCTTTGAAAAAGGAAGAAAATATTGGTGTGGCCGGGGCCTGAAAATGGACTTTATGTATTGACTCTGCTTTCTATTTTAATAACTTGTCATAAGATTTTTTTTTTTATACATAAAGAGAGCTTATAACATTGACTGGTTTTTACGTGTGTTTTACTTTCTTATTCAAATATTAATATATTTAAAAAACTAGTGTTCTTAAAAGCGCTTCTAATTATTATTATTATTATTTTAAAGTCTAAAGACACTTAAATTTGCTAAATAAACCTATGTTTCAGATCTTGTATGAATATTTAAATAGTATTAAGGCAAAAATTCATCACAGAAACAGTAAAATTTAGATTCTAAGTTTTATTAAAGAATCTTTGAAAAAGGAAGAAAATATTGGTGCGGCCGGGGCCTGAAAATGGACTTTATGTATTGACTCTGCTTTCTATTTTAATAACTTGTCCTAAGTTTTTTTTTTTGAATTTGAAGTTGCCGCAACTTCGAATTATTTAGCTCTAATCCTAATGACTGATTTTCTTTCCGGACGTGACACACCTCCTCCAACAATGATGTAAGGCTCGGCTCTACTTCTCTCCAAAGGGAAACGCTTGGCGAAATTTAAGCATTTTGGCTGAGTTTCGTTCGCTGCACTCCGATTTTAATTTAAAGCAACCCTGTCATCTCTTTCTGACCGACTTCGCGAGCTGGCTGCTGTCTCCTTCTTAAATATCTTAATGTTGTCATAACGCGTACACCCTTGAGAGGTGTCAGTCAGATATGCCTTCGATCAAAATCAACATTTAAAACTATTGTTTTATTTACTTTCGGAATACACTTGGATTAAAAACTTCTTGTATTCTGCAACACCGTGGTGTATTCGTGGTGGATCCTCTTCCCCCTTGTTGTGAATCTAACGCTATTATGTGCAAGTCTGCAAGCTGCCCGATGAAGATTTTCGACAGCGCGGATTTAGAAATTGCTCTCAAGCAGTGGAACGACCTTAAAATGAAATTCAGTTGCACTTCTAGGGAACTGGTGAGTGAAATATAGCTATCTTTTTTTTTTTTTTTTCGAAAATAAAAAAAATTATGCTAAAATGCAAAATCTGATTGAAGAAGTTGTTCCATTCATTTCTACAGAATGTACTATTTAATGCACAGCAAAATAATGATTCTTGTTAATTATTTTTAATCTTATCTTTTAGAGAAAACAATAATCGATATTAAATGGCATCTGAAATGTTTACTTGATAAAATTTTAATATTAGGCTGTAATCTAATTATGGATATAGAATTATCATTTTGACACAATCGGATATCGGAGACTGATTATTAGTTTAGGAGCACTTTTTTTAAGGCCTTCTCGATTATGAATATATATTAATATATTATTATATATATTTTTTAAATTTCCTATTAAAACCTGCTTAATTTTTTATGTGCTATGGAACTCATATCATGAGTCTGCTATAAATCAGGCTGTGGACGCGGTTATTATTAAGCTTTTTAATTGATGAAAAATCTAATTTTTCTCTTCTCAGCATGTCGCTTTAATTTTGCCTGTTGAAATGTTAAATCCTGCTTTGCAGAATGCTGAATGTTGAATATTAGACGCAATATTTACTTTTCAAACATTTACTTTTCTCCGTAATGCATTAAGTAATATTAATTTTATTTCAAATCGTATAGACTGAGTTCATTATTTCCATTTTCCCCTGTTCAATGAAAATAGTATAATTTATATATATTTTTAACTGTTTTAAATTTTAAAATTGATCTGTAGTGGCATGCGTTTGAATTAACATCTTTATGAATTTCCAATTGTATATTGAAGAGAGATTTTCGTAGGAGCCTTCTTAAAACTACTTAAGCAGGTTTGCGCCTTCAGGAAAAATTTATATTTTAACAATAAGCATTCTTTGGCAGATCTTCGAAATATTTTATAAACATATAAACGAAACCTTTTATTGAATTTTTTTTCTTGGATATGTCTTAAATATAAAATATCGTTCATATGTCAGAAAATTGTAAAAATATAATTACAAAATTCTGATCAAAAGAATATTGATCAAGAAATTATCTAGTGTCCCAGATGTCTGCTAATAAATATTTTCTGCAATCTATGGGATTTAATTATTGTAGTTATCCCAAAACTTCTACGTATTTTAAAGTCAGATAAACATATTTGAACCAGAATTTTTTCTGAATAAATAAAATAAAATGTGTACTGCGTTTCATTAAATAAACGCAACTTGTTTTTCCCCCAAAAAAATTATTTATATGATTAAGAAAAAAATAATAAACGTAGAAGTTGGCAGCTGTGAGCTGGTATGAAAAATGTGTCTGTTTTACAGCGTGTTATATGACTGGAAATGGCGAAAGAAAATAATCTCAATACATTAGTATAGTAAAATCTCTAAATAGCCGGGCACCATGAGATTGCGGAATTTGTGCACTATTCGGAAGTGATCGCTTTTTAGAGGTATAAATATACATATGTATGTTATATAGATGTTGGGCATTCAAAAAGTGTCTGTTAAATAGGGATGTCCGTCATTTGAAAGTGCCGTTATGCAGGCCCTGACTATCGCACGGGCACCAGGGGCCCATGCCCTGGGCACGAAATTTCTAAGGGGCATGAAATTAGAATTTAAAATAGAAGTTGTTTTAATACTTTTAGGACTTTAGTTTGCACTCAGTTTTGTTTTATCATTTAATAGCAATAACATCATTATTTTCTAGTAAATGATGTACTGTATTTATCAAGTCATTCAATTATATCATATTGCACATTTATTCGAAAAGTGACACAACTGAAAATATGTGATGCTTGAGATATTAATACGATGAAATGACAAAAATATATCTCAATCTATGGTTAAAAGCACATTTCAATAAATAATAGAAAACATATTTTATTTTTATTCCTGGAACTGTTTTCCAATTTTCCAGAAAACTTAATTTTTTGAGTTGACACTTTTCGAATAAGTAGACTAAAAAACTAGTATCAGTAAACCAACCAGTCTATGGGGGCATGAAAAATTGAAAGGGCCCTGGGCACAAAAACTTGATAGTCGGGCTCTGCCGTTATGGAAGTTTTACTGTAAGGTAATGCGAGTAAATCTCAAAAGTATGTCCCAACTCGTCATGGAAAACTCTCAAACAGCCGATTTAAGTTTTTTTATTAATGCTTTGCGACGTTAGACATGATAAGGTCTGGCACTGCAAAAGCACTAAAAATCTTTACAGTTTTAACGTTGATCGAATGAATATAAATAATATAAGGCATTTTTTACCCTGAATAGTAATAAAAAAAAATTCCATTTCTATTATGTTAATCTATTTCAAGACTTTCTTCCAGACTTTGTCTTTTCTTGAAGATGTTTATCGCTTTTTCTTCCTACCAAAAAAAAATAAATAAAATAACACAAAGCACATCTTTTAAAAAGACTTGCAATATAAAAACCTGAGTTCATTTCCTTGTCATTAATTTTTAATTTACACCAATTATTAAATATAACATCGTACTAGTTAACATTATAGATTTTGAAATTTTAATTTCTGGATTTTCAAATCGTAGCAAAGTATATAAAAGAAAATAAACCCATTTTGTTATTTTTTTTATTTTTAATAAACAATTTTGCAGTATACAAATACATGATTTATTTTATCTTAACTACAAAAATTAAGATGCATTCATTCTATTGAAACCATTATTTTAGTACATAATTTAGTTACATTAAAAGTGTAAATAAAACTTGTTTTAATTAGGTCCTACGTGCTCGATATCAGACACTGGACCTGTGCCAATTGTGTATCATTGTATATCACCCGTGCTAATTGTGTATCGTTGTATATCACCCGTGCTAATTGTGTTCGATGCCGGCACGGGCTTGAACTTCATTGTTTTCAGATATTGTTATAGACATGTCGAGGTGGCAATTTTTTAAATTGAAAATAATAGCCAAAAGAAAAGTGGTATTGTACATTTCTGTAACGGAATGTTTTGAAAATCTTATACTGGATATTGATATATTGAAATATATTTTGTTTTTAAACTTCTTTCTTTATAGAATTTCTTATAATAATTTTCTTCATTTTTTTTTTTTTTAACTCATCGACCGTCAAAAATATAAGGTCTTCAATCTTTTTGATGAAAGTAGTATACCACCGCAAATTCCGAAAGGAAAACTTCGCCTTATTTAATCACAAAGTTGGTCATTAAAGATTTTTTTTTTTTAATTCTAGAAATGTTGGTAGCTTAGTCGTTAATTAGGGATGTGACGAATATTCGGCCACACTTCGGTATTTAGCCCTTTTGACGAATATTGAAGGCTAGTTGGACGAATGTTTCGACTGAATATTAAGAGATATCCCGCCGAATATTGCTGATATTTCGCGGAATAAATTCAGGACTTTTTTCGAATTTTGCAAATTTGTTCTCCAATTCAAACTGGCTATACTTTCTGACACATTCATGCAGTCATTTTCATTTTTAATGACACAAAATGTACAGTTATTCGGAAACTACCATTATTATACATTTATATTTACATCTTCCTTCCTTCATATAATATATATATCCATTATATAATATATTAATATAATTCATGATATTATTGTTATCAGTTTCTTTGTATGTATGTTGAGTAAGTCGTAGAAATTTGTGTTGTATATATTGTATATGATGGTTCTCGATTGTCAAAGATTTTGTTAAATATATATTCTAATTTAACCATAACTCTTGCTTTAATTTGTATTTTAAGACTGGAGACTGATTTAAATACAGAAAATCATTCTTACTAATTTATTGATCACTAGGGATACAAACTCCTCACATTAATATTTATTTGTTAAAGGTTTGTTTCAGGAAATATCTCACTAGGAATTATGAGAGAGAGTAAGTATTATCACTGATTTTCAATGTAAGAAAGGATAAAAGTATCATTGGATCGTAAGAGAAGTACATTCTTTATTTTTTTTAGTGGAAATAATTAACTTGCCATCCTGACTTAAAGAAAATCAATTTAATACATTTAAGAATAAAAGGATAAAATGGAATTTCTTATTCTTTTGTGCTAAAATAAAAATGTTAAATTAATAAGTACATTTAAAATGTTCATTTAACAGTGGTAATGACTAATGAGTTCCTATTTTAGATAAAATGTTTATGAATTATTTTCCTGTTCATAAAATTATGCTAGTGTAATAATTTAGATGCAAGTAAAAATTGTAAAGTAAATAAGTAAAATCTCTATTACCAGCTTACGGGTCACGATAGTTTTTGTCCGGGTCGATTAAGATTCTGGTTAAAAATAATAATAATAAATCCTCCCGTGCAATTTTTTGCTTCTACTCTTTCAAATTTAAAGAGGGTGTTGAATGAATCTTAACTCTATTAGCTGATGTATCTTAAGCTGCTCTTCCTTCTCCACGAATAATTTTTGTTTCAATCGTGTCTTTTGTATGTAGTCGCATCGATATAAAATCGTATGTGTTTAAAACCACCCGTATTTTTGTTGTTGTTGTTGTTAAGGCGGTTGGTCAGTTAGATCTCCAAATCCCCTCCCTAATTTTAAACCTATTGGAGTGGAATGCTTTACTTTTTAAATATCTCCTGAAATTAATATTTTTAACTTATTTTTTCTGTGTACTCGTCTTAAAGGATCTTTTTTACTTAATTGTCAGAATATTTCAAAAATGAATATGCTTAATTTAATATTTTATGTGTTAAAATCGTGCGAGCCATGAATAAAACTTTTTTAAAACTTCAATAAAATTAAGCATATGTTTTATAAATATTTTGACAACATGAAATAAATAAATATATATATCCCTTAAGAAGTGTATCCAGGAAAAGAAGTCAAAAATATTAATTTCCTTATGAGATATTTTAAAAATAAGAATTCATTCCACTCACATAGGTTTAAAATTAGCGAGAGCAATTGGAGATCTGACTGACCCCAACCCAGCTATTTTTTTAAGTATTTTTTCTTCTTGGGCCGATCGCTTGTAAAAGAGCCTACGATTGTCTGAGAAAATATACTCTCGTAACCCAAGAAAAAAAAAAAAAAGTAATAATGAAAGATATAACGAATAGCGATTTGGACGAATACCGAATATTCGGCGGGCGAATAGTAGCATTTGCAATGTGCATGTTGATATAACTATATTAATAACGCATACATACATATTAATTTATATATATACACATACTCAAAATATACCTTTTTGAAGTAAAAAAATAACTAAGTTCGTAATGATCGGATCTGTTATTTATGCACATTAAATGCGTTCTTCACGTATTTAAAAATGAAAACACGTGAAGAACGAAGAAATATATATATATAGTTGTATATACATATTAGTTTTTAAATAGAAATAAAATTAATACAAATTAAAATTGGATACTTTTTGTTATTTGTGTATTTAAAAATTTTAACACCTTAATGTGTTTTTGTGGCCAACACCTTCATGTCCTTCACCTTGTGTGCAAACACCTTCATGCTAATAATAGAACCTTCATGTTTTATTATTAGCATGACTTTTACCAAGTCTAAATTACTAATAGCATATAATATAGGAACTCATTACCACAGTTAAATGTGCTTTTTAAATTTATTATTTTAAATTTAGAAAACTTCTTTCATAACAAAAAATTAAGAATTTGCATTTCAATTTTATCCTTTTAAACCTAAACATATGAAATTGAGTTTCTTTAAATCTGGATGGTAAGCTAACATTTCCATTTAAAATGTAAAGAAAATTCCTTACTTCTAGTATTCAGTAATACTTTTATCCTTTTTTGCATTCAAAATGATTCATAATGAGATAAATCCTGAAATAAGCCTTGCAGAAGTTTTTGCAAAGGTGAAATAGTATGTATTAGTCTGTGTCAAAACACTTTCCTTCATGCTTTCCCCAATATCACTTTCACTTTATTCACCCATGCCTCAATTTGCGTCCCCTCTCTTTTCTTTTCTATTTGAAAGGGAGTTTTTGATATGCACTTTCTCGGGACAATAAAGGAATTTCCCCGGTTTAGGTTCTGTAGAAATATTTCCCACAAATTCGGATTATTGTATTTTACTCTCAAATTTTATAGATTTTATAGTAAACTAATAAATCTGCAGTTGAGTGTCTTGGATATCATAAACTCAAAATAAAATGATGCAAATCTTTCCGCTAAGGCGAGATGTGAATAAAACTATCCACCTCCAAAAGTACGAGGGAGAGTCATTAAGTAAGTTACAAATTGATATGATATATTTTAAAGTAGTAACAAGTACTTTCCAGGTATGCTAATAGGTGGATGCATCATCCAGCTTTATGATGATCATTTGATATTGACCAGGTAGCATTGGCACGCATGCGTAAATCAGTTTCAAAGTAACGATGGGCTTGATGATACGTCCAAGCTAAGGCTCCTATTATATGAGCTCTAGTCCAAGCCTATTTACTGTCCTAATACAGGGGACAATTCAAGAGTTTGGTTGGCAACTTCTTCAACATCCTCCTTACAGCCTCGAATTAGCCCCAAGCCATTTTCATCTTTTTAACCCACTGAAAAACATCTTGGAGGCAAAAGGATGTTTGCAGATGAAAAGGTTCAACATAAAGTCCTAATCGGTTGAGACAGCAACCCAAAGAATTTTACACAGCTGGTATTTGGGGCACTGATAAAATAAGTGTATAAATATTGATGGAGAATATGTTGAGAAATCATCTTTTGTAACTTAATGACTTTTCCTCGTATTTGACGTTTTCAGAATTCGGGGAGAATTAAAAATAAGAAAATTAAATTTAAAAAAAGGCAAAGTATATATTCTCATATATTCAGAAAAATAAAAAATTTTCGTTTAAGTTTATTTAAATTTTAGATATTTGAGAATTTTTTTTAATTTCTTTCTTCACGCCAAAGCAATAATCATAGCAAGAGATAGGGAAGAGGGAGATCAGTAGACGCCTGACCTTTGACATCAGACGTGTCCAATGTTATGGTAGGTCCATGGATGTATCATTAAACAAATTTAATGGATCGTAAAATAATAAAATTACTAGAAAATTATGTATTTAGGATTTAAAAAATATGGGTAACATGCATGTAGGTAACACTGTGACCAAGTACATTTTAGAAATTAATAAAAGATTTAATGCGATTTCTGTTTTTTGCATCTAGGATAAAAATTAATATAATCAAGCTCATACTAAGTTAATTTTAATCGAACTGAACAAGAGTTACCTGATAAGTGCTTTCTATTTGAGTTTTTTTGTATTATGCATATGCGAAAATAATGGCAGGCATAGATAGACGGAAAAATTGTTACATGGCAAAACTCTTCAAACAGCTCTGGAATTAAATTCCAAATTGCCATAATTTATCAATTGCCCTTTTAATTATTAATGTCTAATAATCTTTCCTTTTAGCTAGTTTCCAAACATTTTGTTGGATAAATTGTTGAGTCCGTAATAGAACTAGATTATAATTTAATAATGCAGAATTAAAATTCTCAAATTTCCATTCAATCTAATTTAAATAAAATCATCTAAATTCGTAATTTTTTGTTTAATCTCACTGTAACTTGATTTAGAACCTCAAACAACTCTGTTCCAAAATTATTCTTCCGCGTGCCAAAAGTGGCACGCGTGCCACAGGTCGCCGTCTCTGTGGTAGGATTACACTTGCAACCCATAGGATTCTTTACACACAAATGAAGTGAAAGTTAATCTATAGCCATGGTATAGATAGATTGTGTAGACAGGATCTCTTTCTTTCAGGATCTTCTTCTATATGAACAGAAATAAACATGGCTCTTCTTTTATTTTGGCAATATGGTTTTTCTTTTGCATTTAAATCATTTAATCCAAACTTCTTTGAGTATTTCAATTTATGTTCAAACAAGTTTTTAAATTTCTAAAATACCAAATTTGTGATGTTTCTAAAAAGAGATGGGAATCTCATTTTATTAATTTATCTCGTTGAGTTTTTATGTGACGACGAAGAAAACTATATATATGTACTCTTATGTCATACGACAAAGGCATATTTCTTATAACTAATTTTACTGCAAAAATTATTTTCTATTTTTAGCTTTCATCACTCATAAAATAATAAACTAGAAAATATTTTCTCTTATACAGAAATATATTTTTCTAAACTCAAATATTTTGAGTTAATTCTAAATGAAAAAAATTTAAAAGCGCATTGACAGGGGCGGTCCGAGGCAGATTTTTTTCACCCGGGCAAAATCTACGTAGCCTTAACTTCCAACCAAAATCATTCCTTACCCTTTAGGCACCTTATTGCTAGAATATAAATTCGAATATTTACAGCATCAAAATAATCAGATATGACTTTTTGACTTTAATTGGGATTTAACTTATGATATAGATCTTATTTTACAGTTTCAAGTTTTTAAGCCTGTTCTCCAAAAATATTCTTGCCCGCTTAACACCGTGAAACATTTACGTGCTCATTTTTACACATAACTATGAAATTACTGGCGGTGATTCAGGATCGAATTTAGTTGTTTGATAAATGCTTTACTTGTTGAGTATTTGTCTTCTCCCGGGCTGTTGCGCCCCGAAAATTAAATTGAAACGCCAACTTAGCCAACATGCTTTTAAAAAAGGTTCTTTGCCAACATGGAAAAAGGGAAAAACACTAACTTCTGTTTAAAAAAAAAAAAAAAAAAAAAAAAAAAAAAAGAAGGAAAAAAACAAATTTAAAACGTTACTAATCACATTCGATTTGACGCAGCTCTAGTTTCGGTGGTCCGGTTCACCCGGCCCAAGAAGCGACACTGCGCATTGGAAGAAATGATACACGCGGCGCTGCGCAGTATGGAATATGCTTAGAATAATCGCTATCTTTAATAAAGCATCTGGTCTGGTAAGGTCTCTTAATTTTTTAGAGAATTTCAATTCTTAAAATCTTTCGCTTAAAATTTCTTATTTCCTGCTTCATTTTGTGTTTTTTGTATTGATTTAAATATATATATATTTTTATTTCTTTGTCATTTGTTGTATTTTTGTACAGTATTTAGTAAATAATCTTAATACTTGCTGAAATATACAAATGGCTCTTTCATTAAAGTAGTAAAGCAGTATGCTTTTAGAAATGCGAAAAAAAAACAAGGGGTCGGAAGTAGCGCGCTACGAATAGCGAAACCACAGTAATCTTTCCTTTTTACAGTAGTTTGTATTATATCGCACGACATTTTGAACAGTGTAGTGTAGGGAGTAGCGCGATACAAAAAATCACTTTCGTAACGGAAATCGGCGCTATTTTTAACGCTACTTTAGGGGAAAAGGAGTATGCCATTTTTCAAATCACGTAGCCATAACTTGTATCTTTTGGTGCAAAATTTGTTCTGCTCAACAATTTGCCGAATATCTTCAAATCTTAGCTGGACCACGTAATTTGTAATATTTGCCCATTTTTGGACCACGTCCAAAAACATTCCTTTTTTGTTAGATGTTTTGGTAAAATATAAATCTCTAACTTTATTATTTCTGTGATCGATTTTTGACTGAGGACTGTTTTAAATGTATTACACAAGGTCACAAACATCTGTTATTTAAGTAAATTTTAACGTAATTTCATCATAATTTTAAAAATTCAATTTTTATCTTCCCAATTCAACCAACATGATTTTTGTTTTACTTTATTGAAATATTAACATATGTGTGAAAATTACAATAAGCGCTTGTTATCGGAGAAGGGGAAAAAAAAATTGCTAATTTTTTTCCAGATTCTGTACAACATATTTAAAATCTTTACAGACCAAAAATCAATCGTAGATATTTTAAAGTATTTAGACATTTTAAAAATTTAATTGATTTAATTTTCCACTAAGTTTAGATCCTAGATTTTATCAAAACATCTTGTGTGGGTTTATTTATTTATTTATTTTTTTTTTTTTTTTTTTGGGGGGGGGGGGGGTTGCCGGGGGCCAAAAAAAATGCCATATATTTGAGCTTTTTCAGAATTTGCAAGTCCCTCTGTGGGTCTTTGTATTTGATTTTACTGAAGTTTTTCAGTAAAATTCGAATAGGCACATACTTTTTGAAATTTTCTCATTTTTATCTATTCGTTAACAATGAAAGTAAAAAATAAAATTGCATATTGCCAAAAATCAATATTGTCAATTCTTGCCTATATTGTTAATATTAAGAAATTGTAAACATCCAACGAGTATTTACAGAAGAAAGGCCTGAAAATCGAACACACAAAACTTGTTTTTTTGTGTGGAAAGTGGTTCGCCTTAAAAATTCCGCGAGGCCAGTACGGCAGGCTGCTGCTACTAATGTCTCAGGGACGGGATACGTTTTTAAATTCTTTTACATACCAGTGGCTGGTTATTCTTCCAATAAAATTAACCAGGTAGTATAGAAAATGTTTGGCATTTGGAAGTTATACTTTTAGTATCGTAATTTGAAAGGTTTAATATTTTTCTAGTTCAGAATTTTTGCTCGAATCTTACGGAGACTGTAAAAAAAGGAAAAAAATGTTTTTCGAATTTTTTATGTCTGTGATATATAAAAAGAGGAAGTTGGGGGAAGGGAGGTGCATGACACGATGAGTATTTTCAAAAGGTAAGATACCATATAAAAACAACCTTGCATATTCAAAAATTCATTGCGGTTGTGGGTATTTTTATGAAAATTGGATAAATCCCAACAAAATGTGTATATAAAATCACATAGAAAAACAGGTCCGAATAAAAAAATTACCAAAACCTGCGCATTGTTAAACATGGCATTGATTCCATAAATTCAACGGTGCGCCAAGTGCTTAAATCCACATTCTATATTTGTTATAAATAATAAAATTGATGTCTTGCATACTTTACTCGAACCAAAGCATTTGTTTTATAATTAATAATAAATTTTATTTTATAAACTTCATAATTTTCCAAGGCGTATTATTTTAAATGTAAAAATAATTTTTAGGCGATATCATAAATGAAGTAGTGAAAATAGCAACTATATCAGCCATTCTTTCAACACACCCAATTCCGCTTTTACATTATATATACGATCCCGAAAATTCGTGTAAAAAATACACATTGTATCTAGAGAAATAAAATATTAAAAAAAATTAAACCATGTAGACATTCTTATTAGTTTTTTGCGTGTTGCACATTTATCTTACAAAGATTGCTTATGTAGGATCGAAAAAAATGAAAGAAACTTAGAAATTATCACGGTAAGTAGAACCTAAAACCTAAGTACCGTGGAAATTATACAAAATAATCGAGTAGCATTTTATTTCTTGTTTTTAGATAACTATTTTTCTACAAATATGAACGTTGGGGCGGGTGTGTGTGTGTGTGTGGGGGGGGGGGGGGCTGTGCACATTTGATTTTCTTTGAGCTTAATTTATAGAGGTGTAATTACGAAAAAGTCTTTTTGATCGATCGGGTTACAAATTATTATAAAGCTGAAAAAAAAAAAAGCATATAAAAAGAGAATTTTTTGTAAAACAAAATCGCGTAAAAAAAAAAAAAATGAATGCATTTATCATTATATTTATCATGCATTTTACATCTGAAAAATCTCTCTTTAAATTTTTTAAATTATTTAGTCTCTTTAAAATCCGCCGCTAGTGGGCGTGCAAATTATATCTTACGCTGCTTAATTTGTCCATTTCCGCTTCACACCTCTTGTGCAGTTTTGTACTCATTTTCGTATTTTTATTTTTGATGCGAAAGGTGACGTAACTGCTTGTTGTGGCGTCAGGAAAACTTCACTTGTTTATAGACCACCTGTCACTTAACCATGCGTCAATCACTTCTTTGTAAAAAAGAGTTTTTCTGAATTAGTTCGACTCATTATGATGTTTTCATAATAAAGTTAAATTTATCTGACAACTCGCGAAGTTTTACAAATTAGAAAAATAAAGTGACATCAATTATAAAACACATGTTAACACAGCACATTTGTTGAAGCTTTTACAACATTTAAATTGCTTTATTTCACGAATTGTGTGTTACTGTTTGCTGACGTATGTTTAGTATGTTTAGCTTAGAATTGGATATATATATTTACATGGAGTATAAGTTTGTTTTATTTAGTGAAAAATCTGATGCTGATTAGTACTCCCGAGAAAAGGAATTTTGAAGTTAGTTTTCATTTTTTCACATATAATTTTTGATGAATATTTTATTTTTCATTGCAACTAATAAGTGCTTTAACAATATTTAACCCTTTATGCACTGACGGGACTAATGATATTTAATCTTTTATGTCCGGACTCTTTAAAAGAAATTTGTAATTAATTAATAAATTTTGTTTTTATATTTCATGTTTTTTGTTTTACTTAGTTTAGAAAGCACGGGTCAATTTTATGGGGCAAAATATTTTTTTAAGTGGTATTTTCTCAACTATTTACATATGGTAAATTTTTATACTTTTAAAAGATGTGTCGGGGGAATTTGTGCCTAAAAAGCCTCATTTACAGATAAAACTCCCATTATTTTTACATTCACTGTCTTATAAAGACTATAGCATTAATGAAGATTTTTTTTTTTTTAAACGTATTGCTACTAAAATTTGACAAAAGGGCCAATAACTATCGATTTAATAAGTTTTATTGAATGAACCCTTTCTAAATTTCATATAAATTTTCTAATCTATCTTCATATATTAAGGGGAGAAATTGAGATGAATTTTTTTAAAATTCATAATTTGGTATATAAATGGTTAAGTAATGCTAAATTCAGCGTCGTCAAATGTGTGACTTTAACCAACTTGAAGAAAGAAAATACCTATCTATTCGTCGGTATAATTCATGTGCATTCCCTCAACTTTGATACGCCGATATAGAGCAACCCGAATTTACCTGAACACAACCCCATTCGGGTTGACTAATTTTTTCGGATTCGAGTATGACCGATTTTTCAGAATATTATTTAAGTGGAAAAAGCTTTATTATGAATTAGTATATATATATGTATTGTTTTCTGTTTAAAAGATAAAAATATTAGAGACAGGATTGTAGATTTAGATTATTTTTCCATAATTGCTTTAAAATTATTGCATTAATTTTGTTTCATTTTGGGTTTTCGGTTGAAGTATGTCTGGTTCGGGTATGATTGCGAGTGATGATAATTACTTTGTCGAGTTTGGGTCAAGTGCAACCTGATCTGTGCAGAACTCCAATTCAGAGCTCTAAAATGCAAATTTTATCAAAATTAAAAAAAGGATATTTGAAATTGTTTTGAAATTTTTAAAAATAATTACTTGTATCATTCACTTTTTTTTTTTTTTCAAGATTTACAAAATTTATAACTAACCCATGTAATCTCTTTTCATTTTAGGCCGCGAAAAAGGCAGATAGTCAAGCAGCAGAACTATCAAATATTTTGCGTCCAAAAGAAAATGAGGGGGACCTGAACAAAAAATTGTTTTCCAAAAGCAGAGTCCAGCAATTTGCAAGAAATGCGTTTGGTACCACAAGAGCAGATGTTTCTACAAAGAGCAATGGTGTTGTACTTGATCCTGCAGATACAAATGGAGAAAGTCATAAAAATGTTCCTGATCATCTAACTCTCTTACAGTTATTAGCTCTTGTAAGTTAAAAAATTCATTATTTAATACAGTAGATTCTAGTTAATTGGGACACATATGGTTCTGCACGATTTGCCCCCAATAAAGCAATAAAGCGGCTGCCCAACTATCAGAAGTAAATTTAATGATTTTTCTACTTTGTTCTGAACATTTTGTCCCAATTAAATGGTCTTCCAAATAACCGGATTCTACTGTGTTCAGAGTTTGCATGAAGTAATGTAAAATAATTTTTGACAGGCAGTGTGAAAGTAAAAATTTTAAAAATTTATTGCAGAATGCCCTTGATCTTACTGCTCCTGCTAGTAATGTTCTGCTGAAAAATAGGCTCAACAATTGGGTGCAGCTATCTGGTCATGAAGGTAAATAAATGTCTTTTAAAAAAATGTAATTTCAGTTTATATAATTTGAACAGTACAATCTATTTTATAGCAATATTTCAAATCTTAATTGGTTGTAAGCAATTTCCTTTCTCAAAAGAGGGAGATGGAACTTGCTTTGCTATTTGAAAATTAATCATATATACATATTTTGCAGATCTAAAAATGCTAGTGATTTGTGGCTTTATTAGACCTGGAATTTTCTTCTGCAATTTTAAGCCTTTGGCCATGGAAGGCATTGATACATTTAAAATTTCTCATCAGAAAAAAAAAAAAAAAAATCTAATTTTTTTTTCTGCATTCTTTTTTTTTTTTTTTAATGTTTCTTCACTGTTTAATTGATATAATGTCTAAAGTTTCCTTAAAAAAAAAAATAAATAAAATAATAAAATAAAGTTTGAAGCAGAAGAGCTATGAATAAAGTCCTATTACTACCAATTTATGTATTGTTTTCTAAATTTTAATTAGAGTATCCCCCCCCCCCAAAAAAAAAAAAATAATAATAAAAATAATAAATAAATAAAAAAAAAATTAAATAAAAAATTAAATGAATAAGTAAAAATAAATTATAAAAAAATAAACATAAATAAATAAATAAAATAAAAATGAGAAATTTGAAAACATATGAATGCATTTCTTGGCCAAAGTAGGACTTTGAATTGCAGATATTTTCTTTTGATACAATTTATCATTAATTTTGTTACATACTGCAAAAATACATTTTTAATAAAAAGAAACATGAGATTTTAAGTTACCTAATCAGATCCAATATGTCTGAATAGTTTCATGTACACTTTGACGCAGTGGCAGCTCGTCAGGAGGTTCACAATCACTTTACTACCAGTATTTTAATCAAATAAATTTCTTGTTTAATCGTACAACCTACCATGATTACATAATATTAAATTTAATTTACGAATATTCTAGTAGTAAAGTGATTGTGAACCCCCTGACAAGCCGCCACTGCTTTGACGATTTGAAGTGGCTTTACCTTGATAAAAATTTCACCTTTTATGGCAACTAGTTTCTTGGCTGAATTTTTAAAAACAGCATTTCATCCTATGACTTCATTTCTAGACTGAAAAATATTACATATTCTCGTGTTTGAAAGGGATTGAAGTTGTGAAAAAATACAGTGTATTTAATTTTTTTTTTTTTCTTGACATTGTTTCTATAGCAAATTAATTTCAGGAATCTTCTTTTAATCTCAGGTTCCTTTGCTCCTGCTGGTCCTGGCACAATATGGAAGAAAAGCTCACAGGATAGAATTGAAATTGAGGCATATAAAAAATTGATGAAAGACCCTCTGGCATCTATGGTGCCTCATTTTTACAAAGACGTCGAATATAATGGAGAATGTATCCTTCGTTAATGCTTAAATTTGTGTTATTAACTTCTGTATTTGACAGAAATCCTATTTAATATATGTTTTAACCTTGAACTTTCTTTTATATTAGTTATATAATTTTTTACTACAGGATTTTTTTTTTTTTTTTTTAAGAAATATATAAAAAATATATTACTTAAAATTTATAGTCTATTTTGAAATTTGTGGCATAAGTGGCATACAAAATTCAGTTACCTGTTTTAAGCAGTGTCAAATATATAGCTGCCAATCTTCCATTTTTTAAAAGTTAAGTAAAATTTCTAGTTTCAAATATATGTATTTAGGTGAAATCAACATAGCACAAGACTTATTTTAAATACATTTTCTGGTTCAAATTATATTTGACATGGGGAGAAAAAAAAAAGTTGGTGGCTATGCAAATATGATACCAAGTCTATTGTAACTAATAAAAGGTCATATATTTATTTGATATTTTATTTTCTATCTTTGAATATTTATTAATTAAAAAATAATTCTTCATGCCTGATTTGAATAAATAAAAAGTACAACAATTAGTATAATAGTGCCGTCAAGTGGATTATATTGGTGTCATTTGATGCATCTGATTGCTTCAGATGTGTGATAACTCTCATTGTGCAAATGTATTTGGAGAAATGCATAGCATTTTTTGGCATGTATCATATGATACAAAATGCAGTAAAGAGTTAATACAATTACAACAATAACTTGTATTAATATTTAAAAAAATTACTTTGCTTCTAAATTAAAGGAGCTTTTATTAAAACTTCACAAATCAAAGTATACATTTCTAGCCTTCCTATCTAAGCAAATTTTATATTATCAAAATAAAGTGTTTGGGATTTTTTTTTCCTTAACCAGTATTCTAGACTTCATTGAAATGAAAGACCTTTTGTATGACTTCAAAAATCCAACTGTTATGGATGTAAAAATGGGTACAAGGTAAGTTAATGTCTTAGTTATCTTCAATTTTAGTCTTAAATAATAAAGTGATTGTATGTATTAAGTTGTCATTCTTTTTACAGGACATTTTTAGAAACTGAAGTTGCTAATAATAAAGCTAGAAGTGATCTCTATGAAAAAATGGTAAAAATTGACCCCACTGCACCCACTCCCGAAGAGTTAGAAGCTAAAGCCATAACCAAGTTAAGGTATATGCAGGTATGTTGATGTTCAGAATTTCTTCTGTGAAGCTCTAATGTGATGCATATTTATTATAAATATATTGTAACAAGATACTTTGCAACCATTTAAAGGTAATTTTAAAAGTATATTAATATAGTACACTTATTTCGGTACTACTTGGTTATCCCGTCGACCAATTTCGCCAAATTATACAAATGGAAGAATGTTGTCATTCTCTAATTTTATGTTAGGAATTTAAATAAAAAAAAGTAACAAAATAATAGGGTTACTTTAATGACGTTCACTCATGACGTAGCGACATACCAAACACATGATTTTGGACAAAAGAATACTAAGAATAGTTTACGTATTTAAATGCAGAATTATTAAATTAAACCATAAACAAACAGATATTTTCAAGATATTGCATTTGTGAATAAAATGTGTCAGTATTTTAAATGTAAAAATCTAATTTACTAAGGAACATAATAAATATCAATGATAATGGAATATTGTAAAGAACTTAATGCTCTTTATTTAACAATTTAATAGACAGCTATAACTATAAAATCATTTTATCATAAAATCATCCCCATTTCATTGATGTCAATAATTCATCAAACCAGCCATATACAAACCTAACAAAAGTTAATTTGAAATTATCAGTTTCTTTTGTAATAGATATCCTTTTATCACAGTTTTTAATATTACAGTGCCATTGTTTATAGATTTACAAATAGTGTTTCATATCATGCCCATTCATTTTTTTTAATATGGTAGAATTGCACACTTTTTTGAAAATAATTTATCGCTTCAAGTTCTGTAGAAGGAAGATCCCAGATCTTAAAAAAAGAAAACCTCAAAAAATCTTTCCTAGAAAACAAAACTCACACCCACAAAATAATTAAAAATGGAATACGTACATCACGTGCTAGTGTTTTATATAAAATCAGATATGTCGCACTTAGTTGAAACTAATCTATTATATACTTTCTCTTTTAATACCATGAGGTAATCGTACAAATAAACTAGTAAGACATTATTTGGCATTTAATCTTATAGTTTGGTGATGGTTTTTTGGGCGACGGGGATAATCAAGTAGTAACCTTATTTCAATAGTGTCATAACTTAAAATGTATTATTTTGTAGCTGTTAATGAGTGAATCAAAAGTATTTTCCAGTTTATCATTAATAGTATACTTATCATTAAAAAATACTTCTAAAAATGAATAATCCTCTTAGAATTTTTTTTTTAATTGTTTAGTCCTACTGGTGCAGGTCTTAAGACAATTGTAATTTAACTCAAAGATACAAATTAATTTCGATCTTTAATATGAAAATAAATTTTGATCCAGTTTATCTAAAAAATGGCTATTATGCTTAAAATTGCTGTTATGTCCTTTTTTTTTAGTAGGGTAAGATATTTCACACTTGTTCAAAAAGTGACAACTGAAGTTTTTCAAAATTTTTATATTTAAAGTCAAAATTATCTTTCTTACTTCAATATCAGCTGCATTACATCCAATTATCTGAAGATTTGTAGACAGCAGCATAACATATGTTAAAAATTATTAAAACTGTTTAAATGTGACCTTTCAAGAATGTGCTTTTAATGATAAATGGCTAAGTATGTATGTTATTCACTCATATTAATGTCCAAAAAATCTAGTTTTTTTGTATTGTCACTTTATGAATTGGTGTGAGATAGATTAACCTTTAAGCATAAAATCTTATTCTAAACATTACTATATCTTTCTGCGAATAAGGCAATAACTGAATAATTAAAAAATCTCCACAAAACTTGGGGACACCCCAAAATGTATTCCTTTAAATTGTATACTACAGTTAATTCTGTTATAAAATTCTACATTATGTCAAAGTATTGCATTTAAATTTTCAAAATACATACTATTCTAGATTATTCAGTCTCGTTTATCTAAGCATAATAAATTCTACATTTCATGCACCACACCTTTCTCAACATTCATCAAAGATTGTATGCTTAGATGATCCTAATTTGTATGCATTTAAAATTCCGAGTGGCACTCGATATTTTAAATTTATTCATATAGCTTTGGTAGCCATCTTGCAGGACAAATATAAGTTTAAAATATAAAATTTTAAGATAAATTCATACTTTGTTTCTTCTGTAAAAATGATTAACCATGCTTGAAAAGTAACAATTGCAAATTGTTGAAATTTTTTAAAAATTTCTTTCAGTTCAGGGAGAATTTGAGCTCATCTGCAGAACTTGGTTTCAGAATAGAAGGATTCAAGGTATGTAATTTTTTACTTGAATTTGTTTTGTAAATATAATGTAATTTGTTTATTAATGTAATTTTTTTTTAAAATATTTCTTTATTTTTTAAAAAGCTTAGGATTTTTCATTCAATATTGAGCATGAAACAATATTTGGCCATGTCAAAGCAGGTTATTTGAAAACTAGTCTAAAAAGGTTAAGGGAAAAAAAAAAACCCCAAGATTATTGTTTTATCCTTTCTCTATTAATTATAAGCTAAAACTTAATGTTTATTCATATAAAATTATTTATAAATGAAATCATTCAACTTATTTATAATAAGGAATAAGGTATATGTATTATCCATTTTCAAGTTTCCAAAGCATTTAAAATTCATATTAAACAGTATTTAATATGTTTCTTTTGTTAAAACAGTCTAAAACTTATATTTAAAAAAAAAAAAAAAAAAAAAAAATCTGGTTAGCCTTTTATTTTTGATATAGTTACAATTTAATTTTACATAGTATAATTTTTCACTAAATTAAGCTCTGTTCTAAAAAAAAGTTATGTTGACACTGCCATAATTGAATCTATTGTGACCTTTTCACTTTCTTGACTTATCTTGCAAAAAGCTATTGCATATGAAAACTGGTAATTTTATTGAAAAATGTATGATAAACACACATAAGCAGATTGTTTTACATAAAAGAAATATTTTAAGAACTATTCATTGTTGAAATCAGCCAAGTTAGTTCAGTTACATAAGTTTTACAGGATAAAAAACTGTGGTTAGCAATTTAACTATATTTTGCAGGCATATACTTGACTAGATTGTTGTGTGCAGTATCCAATCATTTTTTTTTTTAATTTGTCTAATTTTAAGAGAATTTTTTATTCAAAATTTCATTATCTGAATACAGATTTAATTTATACTTAAAATAGTTCTCATCTGTTGCCAGATTTAAAAAGCTTAAATATTTCTAAACACTGTATTTTCAATGGAAATATACATTTACACGTAAATATTAAAAAAGAAAAAAAAATTAAAATAATTAAATTTATTATGTGTGAAAAGCAATTTATGGTGAAAATGAGATAATATTTAAAATTTCACATTTGAAACTATTTTTTTATAGCATCTAAAAGAAAACTTTTCTTCTAGATGTTATAATAGTTTAGGAGGCAGCGACATTTTTTGCTTAACCATTTTATACAAGCTGATTTTCAAATATATAATTGATCTTGATTAGTCAATCGTGAAAACAGCTGTCGCGACAGCGGTGGGTGCAACCTTAGGGGCTGAAAAAATTCCCAGTTAAAGGAAAATGAATGGCAACTGGATTACGAAAGATCTCCACTCATCGTGATATCTTTCAATTTTCCATAATTAGGTTGACTTTTTAAAACTGAACAAATTAAAAGCCTGCATGGTGTAAATGGTGGTTGTTGAATGTAGCACATAGCTCATAGGGAACAGAGCCCCTTAGTTTTTCAAATTGCTCTTTCTATAAATGTTTTAAACACGTTTTTTTACTATCTGTTCTTTAAGTGGATTTTTAAACTTTCTTTCTGTTTGTTCAAACAAAGAATTAAGTTAGAAAACAATCGAAATTTTCAAATTATTAAATAAATTTTGAAATATTTCTATTTTCCTGTTTAAATGCTGTACTAATTTAATCTTATTTGATATTTTAATTAACTGTAATTTAATCCATTCAAATTAGATATAAATAATTTAATATAGGTTTAGAATGTCATTAAAGTAATTTAATGACTTTTTAATCACTATTTCAATTTAAATTGAATAAAACAACTGAAATAGTTCGTATAAAATATTTAATTACAATTGTTTAAAGTTCGAATTTGAGCATGTGTAGCTACAATACATTTCAATTTGCTAAAGCGTTTTAATTATATCGCTTAATGTATATCTTTGTTACTAATAGTGAATTTAATCAAAGTTCTTAATTTCAGGTTCATGGGGAAGAACCAACGAAAGATTTGAAAATGCTCAAGTCCAAAGAAGACATATGTAAAAATATAAGACAGTTCCTAAATGGTAGTGAGAAAGTCAGGTTAAGGCTGATTGAAAGATTACAGAAACTAAGAACAATTCTTGAAAAATCTCCTTTCTTTAGTCAACATGAGGTAACTAAAATGCTTTTAGATTTTTTGTTTAAAAAAAATTAATGTAATCCAGCTTAATCTTTCAGTTATATGGTCTAATTTTGTTATAACAAGAGCAAAGGGACCACTTAGTTGATCATTATAACAAAGTTCTTGCATAAGCAAGTTAGTTCTTTTCATTTATTCCCAGTGGAAATAAGAGAAGAAATTAAAATTCAATGAAATCGATAATTTCAGCAGGAAGTTACATGTAGAGGTAATTTTGTATCATTTGATAAAAATAAAATTATTGCAGTGAACTCCAGTTATTGTGGACTTTCAAGAGGTCATTTTCCATCTCATAAATGATTTAAGCATTTCAATGGTATAAAATAATCACTTGCATTGAATAAATTGAATTTAGTTTTTGACAGAAATTAAATAGGTTACTAACTTAATGCTAAGAGAACTTTTTCTTTAATTTAGTAATTTTATTAAAAAAACAAATTTTGTTATTGCAATTTGTTATTGCAAAGAACTAATCGGGACAAATGAAATATGCAAAGAAATTGCTGTTCTTGCAAAATTTTACTGTAATGAAATAATATCTCGCTTTTTTGCAATAGTTGAACAAATGATCTTTTTACACTACCATTTTCCAGTTTTACAACACTTCGAAAATTTAGTCTCTTGATTTTTGGTCACATTTTGATTGGTACTATGGAGGGTGAACAGCCGATAGCAATTTTTGAACCTGATTTTTGTTTTTCTCTTCATCTCTGTCACTGACAAATTCTTGATCTTTTTAATAGCAAAAGTTACACTTTTGTGAAGAAATAATGTATGAAACTAGTTTTGATTCTGCCTTATCAATTTGTGAATAAATTGTCTGCATTGCCCTATGAGTACTACATATTAAGTGATGTCCTTAATCTTAATTGCAAATAGAAAATGATGGGAAAAACAAAATTCTCTTCATTAACTAGAGAAAAGTTTTAAATGAAGATGCATTAATGAGAGTGCACTGTAAATACTTTTACTACTTATTAGCCCTTTCAAAGAAAGATTATTTTACTCTGAGCATTTTTCTGGATAACTTTTTTTCAGAATACATCAGGTATTTTTTGTTTAATTAAGCTCATTACTAAGCTCAACAACTCCACTTACTTCAAAGAACTTACTTCAAAAACTTACTTCAAAGAAGGCTTTGAAGTTTCACTGTTATCTATATTAGTCACAATCATTCAAGCACTAATTATAATTCAAACACTGGTTTATATGCACTATTAAATAAGTTTTCTTTAAAGAAAATGTGATTTTTTTTTTTTTTTTTGTGGTGTTGATGTTATAATCTGATGTTTTTACTCATAACAAAATTCCTGGCAATCTAATTTTATATTTGAGCGATTATTTGCTCACTATCTCTTTTGTAAAACTGAGTTCTTGGTACATCTGAGCTTTGTTATGTTATAACAGAGTTGGACTTTACAATGTTTATCAATGGTGGGCTATTATTGATAAATTATTTAAACAATTTACAGTTATGTTAATTGTAAATGCTTATCTCTGATCAGGAAAATTTTTGAATTGTGAAAATATTAAATTATTATTTTTCAAATAATTGTGCACAGAAATATAATTATTCATAAAGAAAAATGTATATGGAATAATGTATATTATATTTATTTAATCTACAGATACTTTAAAAACTTGCACAAAAATTCAGGACATTTTTTTATAACATACCTACAGCCTTTTATTGCCAAAAGTGACACTATATGAAGTGAAGCTACACACTAAGTCAGGGATGGAGAACCTTTTCACATCCATGTGCCAAATATTTAAAAAAAAAAAAAACTTCATGTGTTAACAGCAACAAAATTTTTTTAATTAAATCAGTGAATAATGAATCAAAATTACTTGAAATTTTCTATTAGGATTATAGAAATGTGGGCAACATACATATAGGAGTTATATTTTAGAAAGTAATGAACAAATAATAATGGAATTTCATTTGTTATATCTTAAAAGTTGCTCCTCGAGTTGTGGTAGAGCAAATACGGATTGGAACATCCCGACTTAAGGCCTAGGGCCTGGTTCCCTTTTGGGTTTCCAGCTCCGAAGCTGTTGGGGGATGCCGGCCTGTCTCCAAGTGTCTTGCGGTGACTCCCCGTGGTTTCACTGCGTATCACAATGGCCTATGTCATTGACACATGGGTTCAAGGTTAGAGGGTCCATAGGTGACCATAGGTGACGGTCCTCTGACCGGCCGAAGTGCCGCAGAGAGATAAACCTGCTGGCGCGATATAAGTCCCTCAGGACTTGGGTTCGGTGGTTGTATGACCCACAGGGTGCCTGCAGCACAGCTTACTTTTATATCTTAAATGTTAAATACTTGATATCAGGCTCATACTTAGTCGCTTTATTTAACAGAACAAAAGTTGAGTGGAATCATCTGACATAGTTTTTATTTGAGTTTTTCATATTATTCATTTCTGAAAATGACATGCATGAAAAAAAATAAATAAATGGCAAACACTAGCTTTTTAAACACTTTCTGTACCTGTTTAGAATTATATTCAAAGTTAGCGTAATTTTATCATTGACATTTTTGTTTATATTGCCTGATACTTTTGTGTTTTCGATAGTCTTCAAATTTTCTTTTAATTTAATTAATTTTTAAGCAAATATTGAACTAGATTGGAATTTTAAAAGTTGCATTTCAATTTTTTCAATATCAAATTGTTCAAATTGGCAAGTGATAGACAAGCCCAGCTTGTCTAAATTTGTGTTTCATATGTAATTTCACAGTATTTTGAATTAGAAGCTCAATTAATAGTATTATCAAAAATATTGTGTTGCATGTCATGAGTTTGCCGTCCCTGAGTAAGATGATATAATCTACTTTTAGGAAGTAGATAGGAGTGCGACAAATTAGACTTTATCAATAAACTTCGGTTCATAGAACAATATACAAATCTTACTTTTAAGCATAATTTTCTCTTTTCAATGCAACTGTAGAGAGATATAATGAATATGAAACAAGTATAATCATTTGACTGAATTTCTTTTATGTATATCTTGCTACAATTTTTAAATTTATTTCATTGGTGATTTTGAAATTGTTTATGGATGTTCTGTAAGTTTTCATGTGATAATTTAAAAATCAAAGAAATACAACTTAGTATTTTCTTTTAAATTCTAATTTAAAAAAAAAAAATAAATAAACTGGCTGTCTGTTTTATAAAGAAAAATTATAGTCTATTCATGGATTTATTTTATGTCATTGCCTAACTTTATTTTATTTTACAGATCATAGGTAGTAGTCTTTTAATTATCCATGATGGCAAAAAGGCTGGTGCTTGGATGATTGATTTTGCCAAAACTGTACCACTGCCTGAAGGCATCAAAATAGATCACAGGTCACCATGGTCAAATGGGAATCATGAAGATGGCTACCTCATGGGTTTAGACAGTCTGATAATGGTAAGCTATTTATTTTAACAATAAATTATAATTTACATTGGAATAAAATTTTTATGTTTAGATACAGTACATGTCACTGTAATATTGATAATGAAAATAACAGTAAATTTCATTTAAAAACATTTACTAACATTTTAAAGTATGGAAATTAAAATTTTTATTACAAAAGCATTATCAACAGTAGCAAACTAATTGAATTTTGGAATAACTTTAAAGCAAATTTGAGGGTAGATATTGAATATATGTAATTTATGTAAAATATTTACAAATATCTTCTATAATTATACAAGAAAAATCACTTATTAAAATAAAAATATATATGCTAAAAGTGATTACAGTACATTTAAAGACTTATAGAAACCTTTCAATAAACAACCTACTTGTTTTGACATTCTCGAGATCAATAATGGTAAAATAAACTATTTTCGCCACAGGTATAATGAAAGTAGCTGTTTTAATAAAAATGGTCATCTGTAAATGTGAATTATTTGATCTTAAAAATAAAAAAAACAAATAAGATCAAATAATTCACATTTACAGATACCATTTTTATTAAAGATCTTGCTTTAATAAAAATTAGAAAACAAATTTATTTTTCTTAAAGAAGTAAAACCGCTTCAGTGTAGCTTAATTAATAAGATCTCATTCCAAAGGTCATTTTTATGTAACAATATTTAGAGAATTATTCTGTACATATGAGACTAACTTTAAGGGATAGTAAAGAAAGACATCACAACAAATATTTTTGTATAGGAAACCTTATTCTGCCAGAAATGTAGGATATCTCGCTTCAAGCTAAACCCGGATGTTTGGTTCATAATAAAGTAACTTACCTTTGTGTGAAATGTGATTGGATTGTGGAAAATGCTAGAAGTGACTGAAATTTGATCAGTGACACTGTATGTAGTGTCAGCTACATTCTTAATTATACAATGTCTAGTTCGGTTGTTTTTGGA
This sequence comes from Maratus michaelseni, assembly GCA_963931845.1. Taxonomy (NCBI): domain Eukaryota; kingdom Metazoa; phylum Arthropoda; class Arachnida; order Araneae; family Salticidae; genus Maratus; species Maratus michaelseni. The sequence continues at coordinate 338,633,809 of OZ007588.1, forward strand.
TACAAATAATGGCCACTTCCAGCACTTCTGCTGTCATTACATTTTCTAGAAAACAAAGTAAGCCGCTTAACAATAATGATTATATTAGAATGATATTTTCAAAGTTATGATTGAAAATCTGGTGTGGGGTAGAGATCTGCATGGGCACGGTAAAATGGAGACTAACTTTCAACTGGCAAAATAAAGACAATTCTTTTAATGGGACGAGCCAATTTAAAAAAAAAAAATAATTAAACTGGCCAGCCGGGATGATTAAAAAATAAATAAATAAATAAGCGGTCTGACCTGTCCTATATAACAAATTAAAAAGGGTTCAAACTAAGCCATCAAAATATGAACTATTTTTACTGGACCTGGCTGGGCCAAGAATAAGTTATAAATGTGCTGCATGAGGTGATCGACACTAGTTTGACGATATCAATACAGAAATATAATATGTTTATGATCTGCATCGGTCAGTTACATAGTGTCTAAACCCAGCATAATTTTTTCAGCAGACTCGGGCCAGGCTTGGCTCAGGCTTAAATTTGTTTTTGACATTCTCAACCCAGGCTGGAACTGAACTTAAATGTTCCCAAAACATGCTGGGCAGGCTTTTTTTTTTCTATAAAAATAGTAATAATGACGTGCAGATTTTATTAACGAAATCTTAAGAAGTGTACTTTAATTACAGAGAAATATTTTCTAAAATCTTTTTTTTTTAATTATACAGCTTCAACAGTTTTTTTTAACCATCTTTTTAATTTTTTCCTAAATTACATTAGTTATTTTAATGACTCTTTATTTGAATGTAATAGTCTAATTATTGATCATTCATGTTTCCACTCTATGGCTTGAGGACATATAGCCTGAAATATAACTATAAAATTTTCATATAAATATGCATTCAGTATTCCTTAAAAGAATCTTTATTGTAAGTTAAGAAAAATCAGAATTTTTCGTAGAAATTGAGTTGGCAGTCCAGGCCTGATTTCATTGATCTTAGCATGGGTAAGGCCATGCCAAGAATAGCTTTCATTCTTGACGGGCCCATGCCTGGAAATTTTGACACATACAGACCTCTAGCTTGGGGTTGTGAGACCCTTCTGTATTTTTATCTGAATAAGTTAACTAAAACCATGGTTTCCTATATAAAAATAATTGTAATAGTGTGCTCTAACATTCCTGTAAGTTGTTTTGAAACTTTAAATTTCATTTTTAAATATTTGGTTTCTTAAATGCTTCTGAAGGTAATTTATGAATACATTTTTATTAAAGCTGAATAAACTAATTGGTCTTTTTTTTTTCTCCTTTCAGATTTTAAAAGAAAGTGGGAAACCTAAAGGAAAAGGAAGTGGATTGTAAATTCCAGAAATGAGTAGCTTTCTGTTTTCTACTGCTCTTGGACTTTTAGTCATTTTGTAGTATAAACAACGTACAGGCCTTAATGTTGAAGCTGCCTGTGAAATAAGTTCCTAATTGTCTAAAAAATAGTCATTACTGATGATGAAAATTCAAATTTTTCTTGATATATTGTAAGGAATTGTAAAGGACATTTTGCAATTCAAACTAGCTTTACATTAATTTAAATAGAGAATTTCTCAGATATTTCATAAGCATTTTTGAGATTTTCTAAGAGATTTTCATGAAGCAGTGTTTCTCAAACTGAGATGTCATTCAGTGTTGCTTCGAATTAACATGTACATATTTTATTAATATTTGTAACTTTAAAGAATAAGTTATGCTGTCTTTAATATTTTAGCATTTTTCTTAATTTTGTTAGGGTTCTCTTATGTAACCAACATGTAGAGTTTTTGTTGTGCATGAGAGCATTAATTTAAAGGAAATACATATAAATGTATAAAGTTAATTTTTTTATAATAAAGAAAAAATAGATTTCCAAGAAGTTATTAATTTATAAAACCAAATTAATGTGCTGGGTTTTTATCCACCATTGTAATTTATTAAGCAGTAACTAACTTTCTCATTTTATTAGTATATTTGAAGTGTCATTTTCTTAAATATCAAATTGAATTTTATGAAAAATTAGAAATTATAAAGCTTTGTTCTATTGTAATAACTTAAAATAAATAAATGCCTTTATTTGTCCTTCTTTAAGGCAAATTGAAATGATTTTAGCGCAAAAACTCAAGTAAAAAATATTAAATACAGGGGTGAGATTCTCCCACATTTTGGCAGGTTTCTGTTTTTAAAGTAATTTATTTAAATTTCTCGCTTAAACTTCTGATCTCCTGCTGACAAAGTTTAAAATCTTTAAAACTTTGTTTTAAAATTTCTATCCTATTTGTTACAATCATATAAATCCCCCTTCTCTCTCATACACACATACATTCACACAATTTTTACTTTCCCAGTACATGTTTTAAATATTTAAAACTTTTATATATTTTTTGACTTATAATCAATTATTTTCTCCTCCTCCTTTTTCAGGGAAAGGGGGGGGGGGGTGGTATAGGGAGAAGCAAAATTTCCTTTCTTTGCAATTCTTAAATTTTTCTGATCTTCTGCTGACAAGGTGTAAAATCTTTAAAACTTCTTTTTGCTTTAAAATTTCTGCCCCATTTGTTACTTTGTAACAATCATATAAATCCCCCTTCTTCCCTCTCATACACACATACATTCATACAATTTTTCCTTTCCCAGTGCATGTTTTAAATCTCTAAAACTTATATTTTATTTTTTGCCTTATAATAAATTATTTTCTCCTCCTCCTTTTTCTGGGAGGGGGGGGGGGGGGGGGGAGATAGTTATAAGGAGAAGAAAAAATTTCCTTTCTTTGCAGTTTGGCAATTTTCACTCCTGTAAATAAGATTTTCATTTTCAAAATATAAAGGTTTGAGGAATATTGTAGTTATGCTTATGTTGTCAGTGTGACATTACCTTCAGTTAACACAGTGCTAGTGCCAAAAAAAAAAGAAACAGTACAACTACATTTTTATTTCATTGCTTCATCTCAGGTTAACTGTACTGTCAGCTTCCAGATAAACTTTTTTTATTCTAGCAGTATTATGTTGATTTGTCAAATATTTGTAATTTTATCTGGTATTATAAATGATTGTAAATAGGTAATATTTGTTCACTGCTTAATTTGACTCCTCAAATCTTTGAGGTACATTTGTTAATATCTGTAAATATTGTAGCTTATTTATTATTAGATAATAAAATTTTGTTTCATTATTTGTGTGTTTTTAATTTAACATATCAATTTCATTCCTGTATCATACCTGTTGAGTCTTCTTTTTTTCCCCTCTGACGTAGACTCTCGTGTTTTTAAATTATATCCCATTCTTCTATATGAAATATTGCAAAGCGTGGTAAATAAAATAAAAATTTTATTATTTTAAGTGTATAAATATACAGAAGATAAGCTCAAAATACGAGAGTCTCTCTGAAAAAAATTGAAGACTTGACAGGTTTATTATACAGTTGATTCTCTGAAATCCATCATTCTTTGTGAGGTTTAAACAGTGGAAATCACAGTTAGCATTGAGCTCAAAGTACACGTTTAATGTAGAAATTATTTCAATTTTTATAAAACTAAATTGTATTTAAGAAATTTTGATGTATTTCACATAGTAATTTTAGTTGAAGGAAAAACTAAATACAAATATTAAAACGACAATTTTAAGTTACACATTAATGAAAACACCGGGTGAAATATATTGTAACAAATATTTAGTTAGTCTCAACAAGATGTTTATAATTGATTTTAAAATGCTTAGAAATATTAAACTACTACTGCATTATTTATTTTTTATTTATTTATTAACCATTGAGAAAATGGTTGTTGCTTTTGGTCGAGAATGGACCAAATGGTTCGCATTTTACTATATTAATGTTTTTAACGAAATTCTGTAACTTTAGTAGAATTTTTCTTTGAATAGGCAATAGAAATGCATAAAATTGTTACAAAAATGTTCAAGTTACAAAAAGTATCAATGCAAATTATCAGATATGAAAAATAAAGTTAGAAATTTGGTACTTATGTGTTATAGTGGCCCCCAAAGATGAAATATTTTTGTTTCTGTTTTCATTAATATATTGTAAATTTGGTACTTTCATGTTATAGCGGCCCCCAAGGATAAATTGCCAAATTATAAAGCATGTATGACATAATAATATATGATATATATAACATTTCTTGACGTATGTGGCCAAGTTATAATCATATATGATGTATGTGGCACATATAGGCACTGAGCTCCAAATATAACAGGAGATCGGTCTTCCTAATGCCCAACATGATTTCCAGCGGTCAGCACGGAAGGATACAGTGACAATAATTTTAGCTTGCATTCATGGCAAAACATGCTGTCTATCGCATTCCTTTACATGATTAGTGAATTATTTATGAATTAGATAAGCATAGCTTAATTATAAAAGCATGAATTAGGATAATAGTAAATGAGAATACTAATATCTGATATTGACAACGCGGACTATTTTTTCACTTTTGCCTTTCATACTTCTGATTGCCGATTCTGAACTCCTGTTATATATAGAGCTCAATGCATATAGGATGCATATATAAGCTTTGCGATGATTTTGGCGAAATCATAACTGCAACTTTGGCATAATCATAAGTGTGGGGGCCGCTATAACACGAAAGTATGGTAATATATATATATATTTTTTTTTTTTTAAGCTTTTGAAACATTTTCCCAATGGTTATTTTAATTTGTTAAATTACATTTTTTAAAAAATAAATACTGTCAATTTATAGTCAGACTAAAAGGAAAATATGTAAACTAAATTATAATCTATAATGTACACTTTCAGTCCCAAACTGTATTGAATTCAAAGTTAATTTCATATAGATTATTATTAATACTAGGGAATCCAACCCGGGATAGAGAATACATGTGAAAACCATTTATTATTTTTTTTTTATTGACAACTCTAATAGGTTTTTTACATTATTTTTTTTAGATTGTCTCCTAACAACAACAAACAGCCCTTTTATATGAAATATGTCGATTATATATTCAAATAAAATTTTGAAATTTATTAAAAACAGTAATTTTGTATTGGCCTCGTGCAAGGTAATAGCTGAAGAAATCTCTAAAAATTTGTTATCTACAGCAGTATATTTTATTCTGATTAATGTCAGCGGTTTAAAATTTGAGTTTTTTTTTTATTGCGTAATAAATATTTGAATTTGGTTATCGAATATTAGCTGGAAACAAATAAAGAACTTTTTATATTGTTTAAATTGAAAATGGATTAATATTTTGTAATCGTCTGCAAGCGATAGTGATTTTTTAAAAAATCATGCTTGAAATTTAATTTAAATACTATAATAAATTAGTAAATTGCGATACAGTTTTCAAACAAATTGTATTTGAAAATAGATTTTTTTCTCCTATAAAACGGTGTAAAAATTTAAAACATGCGATGTTTAGAAATAAAAAAAATTGCAGTAGCAAAAATCGCAAAACCGAAATTTCATCGTCAACTGTCTGTTGCCATTCGCCAAATGACATCAGCGTTACGCATGGACACGTTTGTCCTTTATAATATAGATAGATTCATATAGATTATATTCAACTCATAGTTGGCAATGTGTGGCCTTTATCTTGGTTGTTTCTGAAACAATCAAATGGTTCCTTCTGGTTATTTTTTTCTTTATTCATAAATTAAATATTTTAATCGATATCCAAACACTGTTTCTAAATAAGGGAAAAAACATTTGTCCATTTTTAACATTTTCCAACATAGTTGAAAAGAGTTTATAGATTCGGTTTGTTTGGGCATCTGTCTGTCAGTGCTATAACTAGTGTAAATATAGTCAGATTGCCATGTAATTGATATGTTATTGAGGCTTACCATAGCATGTTTGATATTGAAAATGAAGTGTGTAGCATTTATAATTCATTTACAGGGCATTCAAAAGAATGACATTATATTATGGTCTATGGGAAAAAATAGTTTGCCGTTTATTTTAATGATGTTGCACTATTTCAAACATATTGAAATCGATTTACATCACTGAGGTACACTACAAGATGTTTACTATAGAAAAGGCTGTGTATAGCATTTATCATTCATTTACAGGGACACTCAAAAGAATAGTAATTGCTGAAAGTTATCTAAATTCAAAAACTCACACCGCTATCGAAAACTGTTACTATACATATTACTTGGTATGTATGAATTTTATAGATCCTATACAGGGCTGCACAGAAGTATTTGGATATTTTTCAGACTCTAGATGGTAATTGCTGAAATTGGTTTTCAAATGTATTATGTGCATTCTGAGTTGTTTACTTCAGGCATCTTTCACCTTATTAAAAGGTGAAGTTTTGTTACATTATTCTGAATGTGTTGGAAATGCATAATCTATGCTTGATGCATGATTTTTCTTTCTTGTTAAGGGTTTACTTAATTTACACAGGGGTCGATGCAGGTTTTTTTTCTTGGGGCCCATTTTGTGAAAAATAAAGGTTATTTTTGTGAAATTTATTATATTTTTGTGAAAAATAACATTTTGTAACGAAAGTTGAAATCCAGTTAATCAAATTCGAACCAAGCATTTATAAACAAAAACTTTTAAAAATCCTTTTGCTGAAGTTTTCCTCTCTGATGAACTTGTTCGATTACAAATTACACATTTTAAAACATCCCAAAATAATAAATAGTAAGATTTTATGGAATAGAATTTTGTGAAAAAACGTATTTTGGTAAAAGGAATTTTCTGAAAGGGCCGATCTTATCAAATTGATTTTTGTGAAGGGGTCCATTTTATTAAATTGATTTTTGTGTAGGGGCCCATTTTATTAAATTGATTTTTGTGAAGGGGCCCATTTTATTAAATTGATTTTTGTGAAGGGGCCTGTTTTATTAAATATATTTTTGTGAAGGGGCCCTAAATAGGCCCCAAATTTTGCCTGGATCGACCCCTGATTTACAGTAAGACATTTTTATTTTTTTTAAGCTTTTGAGGTAATTTTTTTTTGTTAACTTTGAAACTGGTAATATGACTTTTATAGTAGGGATGGAATTTTTTCTCTATATGCAATTTCTGCTTGTGTTTAATATACCTTTAAATTATTTTTTTTAATGTATCCTATTTTTTCCTTTGCACATTTTTTTGAACCTTTAAGCATTTTCTTTTTTTATGGCTCTTTTTCCTTTATTTCTGATGGATATCAAAGAACCTTTTTAATGGAATAGAACATGTAGGGCCTGACTGACTTTTGGAAGCCCTGCTCACAGTTTTGATATGGAGCCCCTTTTACTATGCTATACTATTTAGTAAATTTATATAACGGATATACACATGAAAATTACTTAGCTTTTAAATATAATCATAATTGAATATTTTATTGTAATAAACATTAACTTATCGCGTAAAACTTATAAAAAATATATATGTCTTTCACCTCTTAGGAACATTTCTTGTAAAACTAACAAACTGTCAGATATATGTATAATATAAATATATAGTGATTGCCGACCAGATACATTCCCAATAAAACTAGGGTGAAATGCATTTTGGATTCCAAGAAAACCAAATATTTGAAAATAAGCAAATTAATTTCCTCGATTTTAGACTATTTTTAAGAAATTTACTTGATATTTTGATAATTCCAAAATAGGTTAAATTATACGAATATCTAAATGAATTTCATGATCTAGTATCAGTATCTTGCTATACTACAACATGAAACTCTTCTACATATTTTAGCTAAAAGTTTTTAGGCCCATGCTCCGTGCCTTAATATGGTCCCAAAAACATGTCATCAACATTTTAATATTGCAGGTGTATTTGATTTTTTTTAAATTAACATGTGCATCTTATATACAATTATTTGTTTTTGTGTATGTATGTTATAAGATGAACATATATAAAGTGTTTAAAAAAAGATAGGATAAACTTTAACAGATGTTGGAACATGTAATGAATAATTTATGTGTGAAAAACCAGGATCTCCATTTACTGTCTGTGGAATGTGACATCAAAAGTACTGGAAATGGCTACTATTCATGTCCAAATAACTAAGAATGAGAAATACTCAGAAACACTACAGGCTGTGCATGGTTTCTTCTGTAGGCAAGCCCTTATGAGATCAGACTGAAGTTTTAGTAGGAACCAAATGTTCAGCTATTTTTTCACCAAAACTGTATTATTCGCTGATTTTGAAAGAGCTAAACGTTGCATAATTTGGAATGTAACTGACAGTTCATAGGGTGCCACTTGATTATAATGTACTTCTCATCATGATATCACATTTCATGCAAAGAAAAGTCACTCTGAAATGTCAATAAAATATATTATTAAATTTATGAGTTTGCCTTGGAGTGAAATATCCTGTATTTTTAATTGAATAAATGGATTATAATCCTGGTTTCCTATGGAGAACACTATATTTGTTGCGTGCTTTAGCATATTTTTTTAACTCCCTGCATAGATGGTAGATATTTACAAAATTTTTCATGTTAAAGAAGTAACAAAGAATTTTTGCAAGTGCTAAGGGACTACATTGAAAAAATGTCCAAAAATACTGCCTTTTTTATAACAAGTATAAATACTTTGTATGGTTTTTACACTGAAATGCAATCTGTTGCAAACAGATTGAGAAACTTTTTTTTTTTCCCCTTATCCATCTGAACAAATATTTGCTTATACTTTTTCTATGAGTCAAGTTGAAATGTACATATATACTTATACAAATAAATTTATAAAAGCCCTATGGGTACATGGTTGACACCCCTTGGAATAGGGTGCTATTACAGTCTTATTTCTTCATATTTAGTTTATTTAAAAAGACTATTTTTGAAACAGATAAATCGAAATTCAGTTTTTAATAAGACATTTGGGTGCAACCTATATAATATTCATAATGTATTCTCATTTTAGATTTTAATGAAATATTTGAACAAGTTAGAATATTCATAAAAATAAAAATTTGTGTTATTTATTCAACAAGATTATGTGTCTGGAATATTAAAATTTGAAGAAGTAATGTGTAACAACTAGTGGCTGACCGAAAAATCAGCAAATAATAGTTTTGGTGAAAAAATAGCTGAACATTTGGTTCCTACTAAAACTCCAGTCTGATCTCATAAGGGCTTGCCTACAGAAGAAACCATGCACAGCCTGTACTGACTCTGAGTATTTCTCATTCTTGCCATCATTGTTTGATGATTCAAATAGCATTAATGACACGAAAGCAGGGTTGGCAAGTTTCTTCCAAGTGGAAGAAATGGAAAAAACTTTTTCTATATGAATTTACCATATAAGTTGCAATTTTGTAAGATACAATAAAAATAAATGTATTTTTCTAATAGATAACCTTAAGTAAATTTTTTAGACCTGTAAAAATTTAATTATATATGATAAATTGATAATTACACCAGTTTTTTAGCCAACATCACACAGCTGTCTAAAGCTTTCCAATCATCACGTACCTGAATAAAATAAATGGTACTTTTCCCTTATGCTAACACCATGCCAAAATGTATGCTAAGTGCCATTTATTTCAACCCTGAACGTGCAAAGGATTTTTATTGCAAATCATGCCAAACATTGTGATTTGCTATTTATTAAACATGAATCTCTTTAATTATTATTACTTAATCATAACCTCGCGAAACATCTTAATTTGCTATTTTTCAAATAGAAAATATTTAATATTAAGTTGTAACTTATATTTATTGTTGATACTGATAGGATTTTACCATTTGGCAGTTACCAGATGATGAGGAAGCTGCAATAAAATTGTTTCAGGACTTTGGATACATAAAAAAAAGCTTTTATTTAAAAAAACAAAACAAAAAAAAACATGAACGTCTCTTCATTCAAAAAGTGAAATGTTTACTGCAATGCTAAGAGACATTTACAATTCTATGCCTGTAGTTTAAATTGAGTTTTATTTTATTGTATAATATTTATTTATTCTTTTATTTTAATTATATATTTGTATTGATTTAATAAAATAGTTCGTGAAAGTCTGTAATTTTCAAATGTTATATATTTAATTGCTCAATTTTGCGCCAACATTTTTTTTTTTTTTTTTTTTAATTAATCATTTCACATGAATTTCATTTTGTGTCAATTATTATGCTTAGTGACGACAATGGTGTTGGTATAATGGAAATGTACCAAATAAATTTATCCAAAATTCACAAAATCAATTAAAAGTAATTCAATTCAAAACAGGCACATTTTTTTTATTATTTAAACTTCTGTAACCAGTAGTAAATTGTATGTGAATCATTTACCTACTGTAGAATGAAACTCCTTTAAATAAAAGACAATGCTTTTAATTTACACCCATTTTACAAAGGAAATTAATGTACAATAATTACTTTATTCAAAGATTTCATTAAAATCTCCATTTTCCTTACTACAGTGCAACATGGTATAACAAAACAAAAGTATTTTAGCTTTAGGATGCTGCAATCAATTTCTCAACTTAAAATGGATGAATGCAAAAGATGAAAAAATTCTTACACCCGTAGAGTTTATTTTTAGAACATTTATCTTTTAAAATCGGCATTGAGATATATATGCTAGTATACATAATTACAAATTTGTTTATTTTAAGTGTTGCACAATAGTTTTTAAAATATTGCATTTTTTTTATGACAAAGATTTGGTAAGTAGTTTTTTTACAGAAATGACAAACACTGAAAAAATATCCCCCTACCTCTAAAGTTGTAAAAAACATAACCTATAAATACCTGCTGAGCTGAACCTGAAATTTGTTATTAAAAAATAATTTATTTTTCCATAAATAATATTTTTAATATTCAAGTTTCCAATTTAAATTTCATATAATTAGGTTTTGGATTTAATTCTTTTATACAGTTAATATATTTTAATTTTGAACATCTGTTTTGTTTTCTGTTGGTTTTTTCCACTGTTCTGGAAGAAATCCAACCCTGCAAGAAAGCACTTAAGGCTGTTCACAAATCCAAAGGAGCTACTTTGTGAAATTTCTGAATTAATTTTTGCTCAGAAATGGCTGAAATTGGCAGGTGTTCTTAATCAGAAAATATGTAATCTAATAGCATTTTCCAATTTTGTGTAAGGCAAAAGATCTTTCAGAAAATACCGTTAAAATTAGCTTTTTTTAAAACAGAATTTCCGGATGCGACAGCGCTGGTAAGGACAAAAATCACTTATAACTCAATAAGTAATTTATTTGTCAAAAATGGGAAAACTCCATTTGATTCCAAATCATTTCAATAGTCAGCCCTGCCAATTTTATGCCTTTGTTTAAAAATGAGTTAGAAAATGTGTCAGAAAGATTCGTGTTTGTTGAGCGGAGAATTTGAGAACTGCCTTAACAATAACTGTTCATCCTTTTTAATAATAAAATAAGACTAGTATTATTAACATAAAATTATAGATGTTAAAAGTGATTACAGCAAACAAAGGCTTGAAAAAACTTTTTATAAAACAGACCTATTGGTGACAATCTCAAGATCAGTACTGATAAAATAAACTATATTGACAGAAATAATAAAAAATTGAAACATGAACATGACAAACAAATATCACGAGATATCAGGTATCATGAAAGCATCTGTAAGTGCGGTTTATTATTATTTTTTTCTTTTTAAATTTATGCATAATCTCATGCCAAACAAGGTCCCAGGAGCATCAGATCATGCCTTGGACTATCTAAATTTTCAGACTTCTAGCTGCACTAGATTTCGCTAGCCATTGTGGGCAGACAGACACACATACACAGGCGAAACTTTCTTTTATTGGTATAGATATAAGCCTGAAACAAATGGGAACTATTTATATTCTTTTAAGTGAAATGGGTTGATCTTTCATAATCAAGCTATATGCGATAGTGATAGATTTTTAAAAAAATGCTTAAAATTATTTTAAAAACCATAAAAAATCATTAAATTGAGATATGGTTTTCAAAGAAATTAAATTTGAAAAACAACACTTTTTCTTCTATTCGACAGTATAAAATTTATAATATAATATTGTTATATACAATGTTTAGAAATTAAAAAAATTGCAATAAAAATGAAATTTATTGGTTAGATTGCAGTGATGGAACAGTGGCGCACCAGAGAACCAATTGACACTGCTAAATTTACGTAGTATTCTTTGTCTTATTTAAGGACAGAATTTCTGACAATTTTTTTTAAAGACTAAGTATACTATTAACCCTCTAAGCGTTTTGCCTGTATTTTTCTGTTTCCCCAAAACAACTTAAATCGGCTCTACACAAAAGTATTTTTAGTAAAATTGTATTTTAAGATATATGCAAAATAAAGAGATATGAAGTGTATTTTAGAAATAAACGGGTAAAGAAAATTTAAATTATTTTAAGTTTTACAAATATTTTTATAAATATGCAGGAAAGCCCTCTGACACTCAGAAGTTTAAAATTTAGTGGTGGCAGTCGCCCACATGGTGTGCCACTGTTCTATCACTCCAGGTTGTTGCCACAGTCAATATGATGTCAGTGTTACTCATGGACATGTTTTTACTTTATAATATAGATTTAGTGAATATTCAATGATGCTTGTTTTAGAATTAAAAATATACAGAATTTTTTTTTTATAACACCTTTATTTTTGAAAAACTAGGCAGGGCAGTTATGTGCTTACAGGTTATTGAAATATAAGTCAACAATTTTAACAATAAAATATGTTAAGAGCACCACAGGCAAATACTAAAAGCATTTTAACTAAACTTTTTGGCACAAAACTTAAAATAGTAAAAGCTAAAAAATATTAATAAAAAACATTATTTGCAATATTTATCAGATTTTGAATAAGCAAAAACAAACTATAAATAGATAGTAGATACTTAAAATGAACAAATCAATGAAAGCTATTAAGAAAATATCCCAACTGATATCAGTAATAAATATATGCATTAGTTTTATAGAAATTTTAGTAATTAGTTTCTTCTTATAAGCAATTTTTGTTATTGTCTTAAATTGTAACTTTTGTATGTTTCATGATATTTGATAAAATTATTTCAATATCAGCATTTGTACTGTGTTTACATTCTATACTAAAAACTTTATCAAATTTTTAAAATAGAATTTGAACACATTTTCTGAAAAATTAAGATATTAAAGAATATAGTAAAAATATGTTTCCTTCTTAAAAATATTTTATTTTAGAAATACAAGCAGTATCTTAAAAAATAATAAATAAAAGCGCTCATGTTAAAATATTTGACTATTCAACTTTAATTATATCCAATAAAATATAATATTAAAGATGTTTTTAAAAAAAATCTACTGTTTAAATTATAATTAAATTATTAAAATAAAACTGTAAATGTCTAAGCAAATGGGTGCAGGCAATGGAGGGGTGGGAGAAAAAAGAAAAAAAAGAGCTATGATTTTTTTTTTTGGTCAAACAATTTTTAATTTTTTTTTTTTAAATTTAAACACTCATGTGTGTGTGTGGGGGGAGGGGGGGGGGGTAGAGCCTATTTTATATTTTCCATTTAAAAAAAGTCTAGTCTACATATCACAAGCCCACCCTTCCAAAATTTTGACATTAGTTTGATTACATTTTGTTGGCACCCATGTCTAAGTAAAACAATTTTCATTTAATCAGAATAAAGTTCTTTAAAAAATAATCCTGAGATGAGAAATTTAGAGCCTAGAGCAGGAAAAAAAGTAATGTCCTGCAGTATCTACTTTTTTTGTGGGCCACAGAGCTCATAATTCAACAATGATTTTATTCTACAGTATACTTGTTCTCTGGGAAATGAAAAGTGTTTAACTGCAAAGGAAGAGCTATTCTTACAAATTCACTGATGTTTGTTAAATAATACATTGCAATAACATTTTTCTGTTTATGCAGGCCCTCTATTTACAGAAATTTTCACTATGCCATGGATGATCCACCCAGCAACATGATGCATATGATCATTTGCAATCCCTGAACAAGAAAATTGGAAAACCCTAATCTAGAGCAATTTTTGTAAACATATATCCATTTAATTTTAGCATATACATTTTTAATCAAACAGCTGCACATGATGGTGGGAGGGATAATTATATTTCAGTATAAAGAACTAAAAAAATTTCATAAGATAAAAATGTGTGCTAATGAAATTCATTTATTAAAACAACAGATGAGATAAGAATAATCTCAATGTTTTAATGTGAGTTGTACAGTAATTTTAAAAATGACAATATGAGTATAACAAAGTCACTGAATTACTTTTAGTGACTTTTTACACATAGTTGATGGCATTAGTTTAAAAAGCACTTGTGAGTGAACATGCATGTTAGGATTGGGAAACTTCATTTAAAAAAGTGATTCTGATTATCTCAGATTTTATTTAAAATTTTAACAAAATTGTGAAAAATGTGTTTTTTCTTTGGCTTCATTGTTTAAATTTTACATTCTAATTTCAACAGCACTGCAAAATTACATTCTTTCATTTTTTTTCTGGCAAAAATTTAAAAAAACTACACAAAGTACATAATGCAGCTATAAAGTTTCAGAATTTGGGTGCTAGTCTCTTTAACAAGCTATTGAGGTTCTCACTTAAATTCTTTTCACATTTCTATTTTAACATTTTGCAACTATTGTTTGTAAAATAATAATAATAATAATAAGAGGAACAAGACATCTCAGGTTGAAAGAGACTTTTTAAGGGTGTTTCATTTTTTTAAATGATGTTATATGTAAGATGGAGATTTAACAAGATCTTACTGTATAATGTTGAAAAAATAAATACCAAACATAATTATAAATTCCAAGGTTATTAGTGCCAGAAAATAGATTATGGGAAAACTTTTTAATTCATTATATAGTAATGAAAATAAAAATCTATAAACAAATTACTGAAAAATTGCATTGCACTCTATGATTTTCAGACCATAATTTGTAAAAGCTCCATTTTACATATAAATATTAATGAAAAGTCAAAATTACCACAATTTTTATTTCAGTATTGATGATTGTGCTCCACAAAGCTGCCAAATTGATTAAGCTAGATTTTAATAAAATATCTGAATTTAATCAATTTTATAATTTAAGGAAACAAACAACAAATATGAAATTTACAATACAGGCAGAACTTCTCAAATCCGGAATCGCTCGGGTGTGGAGTATTAGAAACTCTACAGTATATGTTTCTTATTTTTAAGTGTGGCTTTAATTTAGAATTTAAATTGTTATTTCTCAGTCTCTAAAATCCGGAAATTTTGAAAATCCAGAATTGCAGAGTCCCGAGCGAATTTCCGGATTTTAAAAGTTCTACCTGTAATTGAAATATAAATACTTTGACCTCTTCCTTATGTGCCTCTCAGTTATATGCAAATTTTGTTATGTCTTGCAACGATCAATAGGAAAATAATGTTGTTAGTCTGTCACTTATAAGGGTCACTTTCAATCATCTCTCTGTTGTGCATGAAAATTCTTTGTCTTCTCTGACTGAACGGATTAGTTTAATGTAAAAAAAAAAAATCTGAAAGTATCAAAGTTAAAAGACTGTTCCACAAACCCTGCCCATTAGGTGTTGTAATTGAAGTACACTTTGACTTCTTCCCCTCATTTCTAATGGTTTCTTCTTTTCTTATCAAGTCATGCATGCCTTCTTGTGGCGATAATTGTAGGCTGTATTTTAGCTAAGCTTTTTAGTTAAAAAATAATGTCACACACATATTTTTTTTTCATTATAAAAATGCATTAACAATTTCTTTCAAAATGAAATTTACACAAGCAATAGAAAAAAAAGCCACACTGTCAAAAAATTAGTTTAGCTTGAAAATTTGATTTACCAGCATCAAGAACACTGAAAGGAAAGATAATTTTTTTTTTTCTTTTAAAGGTATTTTAAAGAAGAAGGACTTGATCTAAATTTAATTGATAACATTTATGTTAAGACCATTTTTAACTGTGATGAAGCAGGAGTATTTTATAGTCTTTTATTTAAAAAAATGCTCAATTTTATGGAAGAAACATTTCATGTCATAGTGGCAAGCACAGCAAAGAAAATTTTACCAGGAGTTTAAATTGCAATGCTGAAAAGTTAATCTAAAAAGTTATTGGTAAAGCCTTGAAACTACTCTGTTTTCTGTAAGAAATTGCAATGCAAATAACAACAATACCTGGATGACATGAAGATGGTTAGTAAAGATAGAAGAGTTCTGTTACTTATGGGTGAGGTTCTACCTATCATTCCGTTTTCCCATCACTAACACATACATGAGTTGCATTTTCCCCTGCAAACTGTACACGATAAAGTACAAGAATTTTTTTTTGTGTGTGTAATCTTGAAAGAAGGTTTATGAAAATATAATACAACCTCTTCCGAGTTACCAACAATTTTGAAAACCATTCCTTTATCTTCAAAAACCAATAGATTTCCAAGGTTTAAGGAAAAATTCTGAAACAAAAATTTATTTTGTTGCTTGTGATTTTGAAAAGTTTCCTAGTTCTAACAATGTAAGAATCAGTTTTCTCAACCTGAATACGGTTTTTTAAGACACTATCAATTCTCAAATAAACATTTTCATATTCAACAGACAAACATGCTAAATTGACATTAACATTTTGTTATACAAGTGAAAATGTTTACTTGAGAATTGATAGCATTATATATTACATATATATAAACATAGTGAGTTGAGAAAACCGATTATTTCACTGAAAAAACTACTTGAAATGTTTCTGAAAATTACAGGCAGCAAAAATAACTTGTTTCATAAATGCTTCTTTACATCTCTGAAATCTATTGCTTTCTAAAAATAAAAGAACACTTTTCAGAATTGTGGGCAACTTGAAAGAAGTTAAATTATATGTTTGTAAACCTTCTTTCTAGATTAAAAAACATACAACTTTTTTTTCTTTTTTTTTTTTTTCTTCTGTTTTACAGTGTACCAGCTGACTCCAGCCGTTAGATCTCAGCATATTATGTGTATTATAAGAAAGATTTCGTGTAGAGAATTTATTTCCTTTGAACAGAAAAATAAATTTCAATTCTCCTTGCTATGTATATGTTGGCTTCATCCTGGAATAAAGCAACATCAACAACAATTTCTAACTGTTTTAGAAGGTCATGTTTGTTTCAGTTAATTGATGTACAAGTCATTCAATTACAGCAAAATGAAAGTAGCAATAATAATAGTAATATTAATATCCTTTCCATGAAGAAGGATGGTGCAGCTTTATTCAAGATTCTCTCACTTTTCAAAATTCGTAAATGTTGATTAAAATTTAATGTGTACTGAACTAAGAGACATTGAAACTATTTATGACAATGTTACAGTTGAAGAAGATGATGGAAATGATTGCCTTAGAAACCCTAGAAACACAAACATTACCTGAAAAATTATGATGTAATATCAAATACCATAATGCATTTTAATGAGTTAGAAAAAGTTGTTTCACAAACACGGCCTAATGAGGTAATGGCAGAGGCTAGAAGATGGAACCACTGCACTGGCTGCTGCAGTTATGAAGGGAATTCCCCTCATGTAAACAGTCCTAGATTGGGATTTAAAAAAAAATTCATTCTGCTCTCTGTCGGGAATAATGGGTAACCAGAAAAAACAAGTGTGTGGAAACATTTTATTGAAGTCCATAAAAACAACAAAATTATTGGTAAATGCAAATATTGTGATTAAACATATGCAAATAATGCCACAAGGATAAAAAGACATTTATGTACATGTAAAAAATGTCCAGAAAGAATACAGAGCATTTTTCAGAAGTTTATGCAACATAAGATTGGAGTAACTACTTGTGGAAGAAATTTGCTTCAGAAATCACTTGTAAGTAAAAAAAAAAAAAAAAAAAAAAAAAAAATATTGTTTAAGAATAGTTTTAAGTATATCACTTAATTTTTGCCTGAACTATTCACTTTTATTTACCTGTCATTTGGTAAAAGGTGTACACAGTGAATCAAATAATAAATGTTCTAAATTTTTAATTGATTGCACCTTCTATACTGTTTTTAAATACCTTTCCTTTCCTTATAGGATATATATAAACCTAACATAGATCACAATATATTCTATGAGAAATTCAAACAAAAAAGTTGTACATGTGTAGAAATATATTTTAATATGAAAGTAAATTTAAGAAAACTGATAATGTGAAAAAATAAAAATATACTTAGCAAATATATATTTTTTAAAATCAAAAACAAAAGAAGCAAAACCCAAACTTATTCAAATAAATTACTGCACATATCTAGTGTTTACGTACAAATTTATTTTAATTAAAGTAAAGAATTGCACTGAGTTAATTAATAAATTTGCAATAATCATGTTTTTATTTCTTTTCATCATTGCTTAAGAGCTTAAGCAAAATTGAAACCAAAACTCATTCAAATAAAATTCTACATGTTTGTAAACAAATAAATTTTTAATTCAAGGTAAATTCAATTAGTGGGCTCTTCATGTTTATGCGAACAACTTATTATAATTTGATTTTAAGTTTTATATTTATATATCTTTAATAATAAAAGAAGTAAAGTGTTGATATTTTTTTCTACATAAAGAAAAATATACATAAAATAATCTACTATATTTCTTCACAATAATGAAAAACAAAACCTTGCTCTGTAAGTTTCTCTGAGCTAGATATAAAAGTAAACCATGCACTACAGCCTGTAAATTTCATCTTTTTAGTCATGCATTTAACTTTAAACATGCCACTTCCTAACTGTGGAAAATCTCAGGTACTTCTTCTTTTAGACTCAGCTTTGTATGTTTGCAGACTTGTGCAAAGGTCTGGTATGTCTGCTAGTTTTAAATAAAAGTAAAATTACTTTATTTTTCTGTCATTGCAGATGCCAGAAGCTGAAGAAAGTGAGGTTAATCTGCCAATTGATCTCGGTGAAAGAGGAGCAACTTCAAGAAGCTATTCTAATCCAAAGAATATATTATCAAGATTTGTTGACAAAATGTCAAAAGAAGATCAGGAAAAAGCAGACAAGACATTGGCACGTGCCATATTTGCCAGTGGAAGCCCACTTTCAATTACTGAAAATAAATATTGGGTGGAACACTACAAACATATTCGTCTATCATACAAATTACCATCATGTAATTGTTTATCCCATTCCCTTTTAGATAAAGAGTATGATCAGGGGTCGGAAAAACTACTTTTTGTTTGTAGCAAACTACAACTACTTTATGAAAAATGTAGTTAACTACAACTACTTGTTTTAATAAGTAGCGACTACAAACTACTTTTCAAAAGTAGTCACTACTTCGCTACTTTAGTTATCATCGATAATTAAATACACCGCAAACGATTTTTCCCTATAGACCATATTGTAACAGAATTCTTTTGAATGTCCCTGTAAGCGAGAAATAAATGCTACACACTTCATTTTCAATACTGAACATTCAATAGTAAACTTCAATAACATAAAACTTTCATGGCAATCTGAGTATATTTACGAGAGTTAGAGCACGGACAGACAGACAAAGCGAATTCATAGATACTTTTTAATTATGTTGAAAAGAGTTAAAAAGAGGAAATTTGAAAACAAAATTGTAATAATCTTACAAATGTATGATAGTGACCCAGTAACGCTTAAGGTTGTTCTCAAATTCCTTACTCAACAATGCGAAACTTTCTGATATGTTATCTGACTTATTTTTAAACACAAAGGCATAAAATTGGCAGGTCTGACTATTGAAGCGATTTGGAATCGAAATGAGTTTCTTTTTTTCATAAATAAATTACTTATCGGGTTACAAGCGATTCGTGCCCCGTTTTTTCCGTTTCCCCTGCTGCGGCATTGGAAATTCGATTGAAAACGCCAACTTTGACAGTGTTTTCTGAAAAATCTTCTGTCTTACCAAAAAATTAAATAAAATAAAGAATAGTGGAAAACGTCTGTTGGTTACAAATTTTCTGAATAAGGACATCTGCATTTTCATACGTTTCCGAACAAAAATGAATTAAAGAATATGTCATAAAGTAGCCAGTTTGAATTTGAGAACAACCTTAAGAGCGGATAGCTCTTGGTAAATTTGAATATATATATATATTTTTTTTTTAAATAGAGCTAAATAGTCCTATTTCTTTACAATTTAAATATAGTTCCTGAAAGCAATTTAAAAATTGAACACAATCATAGAGACTTGCATAAATTAAAGCCTAGCTTTTCTTTTCCTTTCTATCTCTTTTTGTTTGTGTCCCTTTGAAAACCCGAATTTCAACATACTGGACTTTAGATTCATTTTGGAGACAAAGATAGACATTTCATTAAAACACCAAGCTATCTAATATCAAATCAAATATAAAACATTATAAATAAATTATTTTAGCGATAAAAAACCTGTGCAGCTAAAGCAAAAATAAATAGCCAAAAAAAATCAAACTAAGCATTCGTAGGCATTTTTTTAAATCATATATTTTTATTTTCAACCACCTTTGTTTTATCTATTGGAATCTTCAAAAGGAAATATGTAATAAATTAATTTGTATGCATATATTGGACAAATATTTCACAATGATCAAAAGACGTATTAATAAAATATTTTTTTGCGATAATAAACAGTTCGATAAGATTATTTTCTGAACCAGGGATCTTAATTCGAAAATACACTTTTTAATGATTTATGAATTTTAGTGAATAACGATTTAGATATTCCGTGCGAGATGTGATCCAGTAATTATTATTAATAAAGAAAATGCTAACTCACCTCTATATTCCACTTCAAGTTGTAAGAAGATGATTTTGATACCGATAAATTCTTATTAATTGTACAAAGTTTACATGTTACAGAATAATTACCAATTTCTTGTTCTATAATTTCAAAATATTCATTATATGCCGAGCAGGGCAGTTCTATACTATTTTTGTCTGTCATTCTATTACATTAATCTCAAAAGAAGCATTCCCACATTAAAACACAAGATCTAATAATGAGTAATAAGACAAAGGGTTCCCAGCATGAAAATTATTTTTTTTGATGAGTGAGTACTTTGAGGTTTTATCAGCAAATACAGCAAATATTAGATCACGGGCATGCTGAAACTTTACATTGTAACTACTGCAACTGAGATTTGTCGCTGACGTTCACAAATTGTTGCAGAGAACATATTTCGCACAAAAGAAACGATCACGTAATTTGAAGATTGACACTTTTTTTTCTCCCTACTAAAGTAGCGTCAAAAGTAGCGTCGATGCTCGCTACAAACTACTGATATTTCGTTTCGCACTACTCGCTAAACTACACTTTTTTTAATGTAGCGCGCTACAATACAAACTACTGGAAAAAGTAGCGGCTACTGTAGTTCCACTACTTGTAGTGCGCTACTTCCAAGCCCTGAGTATGATAGAGTACAAGAAATGGTGGTTCAAAAAATTGCTGAAGCAGAATCATTGACACTGCTCTCTGATGGATGGGCTGACATAAAAGGAAATTCTTTGATGAACATAATGTTTGCAACACCTGAGCCAATATTCTTAAAAACAATGAATACAAAATCTTCTCGTCATACTGGAGAATACATAGCAGAAATTTTGAGAACAGAGATTGAAAGAGTAGGTCCTTACAAACTAATAGCTCTTAAAACTGACAATGCAATGAACATTAAATTAGCTTGGCAAATATTACAGGAAAAATATCCTCACTTACTTATATTTGGCTGCCTTGCTCATGGGTTAAACCTTTTGGCAAAGGATATAATAAGTTTGAATTCAATTTGAACAATATTGTCAAAATAAAAGGCAATTGTCAAATTGTTTAAGAACCGTTTGTGGCCAACCACACATTGAAGGCAATCCAGAAAGAAAAACAAGGGAAAGAAAGTTCTCTTATTTTGCCAGCAGAAACTATATGGGGTTCAGCAATGAGATGTTTTGACAGTTTGCTGCGTACAAAGAACTGCTTACAATATGTAGCTATAGGTCACCCTATGCTCTCCAGTTCTGAGAGTGACCCAGAAAGTTAGGACATCAACGTCATGGAAACTTGGTGTTTCCACAGTCAGAAAAGTGTTTGTAGAAAAAATTGTGGTCAAAATCATATATTTGATTTTTTTTTTCCACAAAGTCTTGAATGTATAAACTTCGGTCATTTGTTTTGATTTTCAACACATTTTTATAGTAATTCAGCTTTTTCATGAAATGTGTCAGCATCATTAATAAAAAAAAAAGTAATTTTATTTTTTGTAGAGTTATTTTGTATTTAGTTTTCATTTCAGATAGTCATAGATCAATTTAGAAAATAAAATATTTTGTCCAGTATGGTATTTTTTAACCGATTACGGAAATATTATATATGTATAATAGTTATTATACAATTATTATATTTTAACTTTTCAGCTTTAAACATGATTAAAAACTTATAAATCATGATCTCTATGATTTGTTAATTATTTAATTTTGCCTATTGTTTTTTGTTTGTTTTTCATTGGAAAGAGAAAACTCAAAAGGGCATAACATCTAGAGTTGATGAAAATACTCCAGTTTTGTTTACTTGCAACCTCTAGTGAACAAGAGTTTAATTTTACAATACCTTATTAATTTTAATAGCTTAGAAAATTTACCAGAAAATTTTGTTTCAAAATTTTTCAGAAAACCCACAACTTTAGTTACATATAATGTACTATAATGTGTATAAAAAATTAGAATATAAATGCTTCTCAGTTACGCATGACTCAAGTATGCATAATTTAAAATCTGTCCCTTCAAATGCATATAATTGAGAGGTCACTGTAGTGTTACTTATGCCAGTTTCCACAAGACATTACAATCTCAACAACAACAAAAAAAGTGTATAAAAAACTGAACATCAGATAATCTAAAAACATAGAAATACATTCTTTCAAACATGACCCAGGGTACATGATACAAATATTCATTAAAAATCATTTTAAAAACACACAATCATAAGATAAAACACTAATATTTGGCAACAATTATCTAAATTACACATCATAACTGAAATAAATTAACAAGATAAAATAAAAAGGTGAATTTTCATCATAGCTACATAGCTCATAAACATTCATTAAAAGCATTCAAGCATTACCTGTTTGTTCCAGTCACTCTATGACTATTTACAAAAGCACTTGTGAACTATCATACATTGAAAAATCTGCCTTAATTGGAATTAAGATATTTTGAATAATTTGTTATTTATCCAAAAAATATATATTTTTTTTAAGTATAATAAAAATTCATGTGATTTAAAGATGTTATACTTGAAAAGTCAATTAAATATTTATCCTACCATATCAAAGAGTTTTAGATACTGAAAAAAAATAAATAAATAATGTACAAACAACTTTTAGTTTGCTGCAAAATAATGTGCAATAACATTTGATCATTACATTCTTCACAATGAAATATTAAACATAATGCTTTCTTTCCAGATGAAGAATTTAAAAATATGCTGTAATGAACTGAAATATTTATACAAGAAAACGAAATTCTGTAAACTGTGTCCTGAGAAGGAAATTATTGTAGTGTGAATGTGTGTAGGAAGATAAGGGTTTTGATGATATTTTTAAATAAAAGCGGAAATCCGCTGCAACATAAGATTTTATTCCAGAAATAAATATGACATAACTGATGTGAATATAGATATGAAAGTAATATAAACACATGCAAATTCTGATAATACGTAAACCTACATATTACTAAAGTTACTTTCATCAAATAATACTTTTTAAAAACATGGTTGATTTGGAGAAATGAACAAAAAATATTTTTCATGTAATTAATGTTATCCATGCATAAAATATGAAATACAAAATAATTTTGAAATATATCAGATGATATATAAAATTTGTGGATTGACATGTCTCAATTAACATTGTAAAAATTTGTTTTGCTGTAAAATGCTATTTACAAAATAATAATAATTAAATACAGAAATAATTAAAAATGTATAAGCATTATGTTTAATATTTTTCTGCTAAACACTACATAAAAATACATGCTGCTTCATTTTTATATCCAAAAGTAAGCAATAATGATACAATAAAAAAGTCTGTCATGAAAATGATAAAAAAATGAAAATATATACAGTTTATGAATAAATGATACACATTTAACAAATAGAAAATAAACATTCATAATATAAATAATATTAAATGTACAATAAACATGACTGCAGCAATACAACAATACAGCAGTTTAAAAAATATAGCCACAACTAACCTGAGAAATAAAGCTGGACAAAATCATATATAAATACAAAAGCTAACCATATATTAACGAAAATGTCAGCACTTAATATCCACCTTAAAATAATTCACAATATTCTATCTACAAAGGAATAGTTTTTACAGAAACTCCAAAAACTTTTCTATCTTTTCTCAGAGAAAATAGAAAAATCATACAGATCTCTTAAGATATATACACATTTATATAAGTTCAAGGCAATCTCCAACTTAGACTTTTATGAAGATAAAATCTTGACACAATCTTTTTCATAAAATCATGGCAGTGGACATGTTTAAACTGTATGGCTCTTTAAAATGATTACTTCCCTGAAGAATGCATCTAACAAACACAAAGAAACTCCAGAAAATCTTTACTGGATATCTATCTAAAAAGATTATATATTATAAATATAATTTTTTTAATGTAAAATCAATACATAAATATGGATTCTATTTAAATAAATTATTGAAGAAAACAGAAGCTAACACAATGTTCATGAATATTCCATACCAGCTTTTTGTTGTTTTTAATACCAATCACTACAACTACTTTTTTCATCATTAAGCAATTCAACTGCTAAATTTTTGCT
This sequence comes from Maratus michaelseni, assembly GCA_963931845.1. Classification (NCBI taxonomy): domain Eukaryota; kingdom Metazoa; phylum Arthropoda; class Arachnida; order Araneae; family Salticidae; genus Maratus; species Maratus michaelseni. Next base: position 338,658,495 of record OZ007588.1, read on the forward strand.
TTGGCCTTTCTCATCTCTAAATCCATCTTTTTCTTTAGGAAAGGCAATGGAAGAAAAATTAACATTTCAGTGTGTGTGTGGGGGGGCAGCAAATTTAAGTGATCATTTATTGTAACTTTAAAGTAACAAACTGAACAGAAATGTTTAAAAAATTAAATATTTTAAACTATGAGCTAGAAAGACTAGGAAAATCAGAAATTTCAGTGAGAGTATAATCTCAAAAAGGAAAGAAATTTTGATCGACTATTTAGATGACTGATTATTTATTTATCGTTACAATAATAAATAGAACCAAGGCTTGAAATATTTTTTTTTTCTAGGAGGGGAATATCCCTATTAACATTGGTAAATGGTGGGAAGTAGAATAGTTTGGGAAGAAAACAAAATTATCTTTAACCCTGCTACTTAACATAAATATTATAACACATGATAAAGTATTGCTGAAAGAATTTATTTTAACAAATCAATTTTTTAATCAGATATGTGCCCTTAATAGTTGGATTTCATTAAGTTTTTGTAAACTTAATTTCATAGTAGTCATTGCATTGCTTCTCCCATTTAATCATTGTTACATAAAAGCAAATCTTCCAAATATTGGTAAGAATTTCTTCAGCAGGAGGCTCCCACCTGCAAAAATTTCTTGGGCAGGATTTTGAAATTTTGGGAGTCAATCTTGCTAGGCTCAGAGGTCAGAATTTCTTTTTTAACTAAAATTTCTAACTAATAAAGAACTAATCTGAACTAGTAAGGATAAAAGATAGCTCAGATAAGCATAAGTTCTGATAACTAGACAGATGTTTAGTTTAAGTCCAGACTTCAATGAATACTTCAAGCCGATAGGACTTGTGCCCAAAATTTCCAGGACACAAAAATTTTACATGTCATCTAATATATTAAAAAAGTTACTGTTTAAAATATAAAAATGTCAGCACTTCAACTTTTTATGCAACAAATTTATCAATTAATTGATAAATGCTTTTTAAAAAAATATGTTTCCCATTTGAAATTTTGCTCATTTCAATCAAACAGATTTCACAGTCAATTAGGAATTTTAAAAAAATCCTTAAAAATCTCAGCTTGTTAGAAATTTGAACTTAGCAGAATCACACAATAATGTTAGAATCACCTTTCTGAAGATTTATTTTAAAAACCTTCATTTTTAAATGTCAAAATTTTGAAGTTACTTCAAAATGTTCATCTTTTACATGATTTATTTTATTAAAAGCTTATTTTCTACAATCTTGTGAGTAGCTAAGACTTAAAATTACAACAGAAGTACTGTTTCTTATTTATTATTACCATGAAATTTTGTTTACAACTTGTACTTTTCTAACATGAAATGGTTTAATACAAAAAATACCAATTTGTAAGAAGCACATTCTGTCTTTTAGTGATTATGGCAATTCCTATTAGTCCTGAGAAACAGGGTATGAATCCATTAAGTGGAAGAAAAAAAAAAAGTCACACTCCTAAACCAACCAGCCAAGCAATTTACAGGAGGTCCAAAAATCTTAGTCTGATCCTGCTTCTATGAAGTTCGATTTCTAACAAATTGTAACACAAACTTTTCATCTGGAAGCACTGGATCCAATTATTGGAATTTTGCACTAGGCTCAAAGGATCTGCAGTTATTGGGCAATGGAGATTAGGTGATGATAATCACTAATCACAACTATAGCATCTTATTTATTTAACAAAACCTTCATTTAGTGACCATTCTTGACAAGTAGAGTTGGGAATTCTCCCTTAACCAAAACAAAAATGTATACCATAGTTTATGATAGAGGTTTATAAGATAAAAAATCATCAAGAAATAACAATTTTGCTAAAGTAAAATTTCTCTTTATTTTTTTTTCCATTTTAGTGAGAATTTTCCAGAAAAGTAGCAGTAATAAAATCTTTTGAAAATCAAACTTCTTTTATAAATATGAAAGCTTAAAAACAAAAAGAGAATTTAGTAGCTTGGAAAATTGGATTCTGATAATAGGTTCTCTACTATACTTGCATGCTTGGATTTTGTATAGAAATACAATAAATTACTTGAGAAAAGCAAATATATATGTTAAAAAAAACTATTTGTTCTTATGTAGCTTTCATGAGTTATTTTTAGAATAGGGGCAGGAGCATATTAGAACAGTAATTATTAAATTTTAATTGGACCCCCTCTTGCAAGAATATTAATTTATTTCTTACTAGTATTATTTGGCATAATGTAAGTATAGTGAATTAATTAAGAAAAAAAAATCTGAAATAGATCAGGAGAAAAAGAGCTTTCTTGTTTTAAGTTTAATAAAATAATCCACATTGTCAAGTATTTTAAAAGCATATCTAATGGAATGCAATGAATAATAAGACAGCTGGTAAATCTTTTCTTCTTTCTTTTTGTAAATTGTAAAGACCAAATCTTTTTCTATTTAAAAAACCTTTTAAAATTGAAACTTACATTTTCATACACAACTATCAGTAATTTATTACTCACAATTCAACAAAACATGTCACTAACATATAAAATCAACAATTACCTTTACATACTTCTATAAATAATCACAGACATCAACGATCTAAATGAATTTTTGGATCAGCAGCAGCAATTTTGTGAAGAGTCTTCTTCACTCGTAATGAAGTAAGGCGAGCGGATGGATTCTGATGCCAACATTCTTTCATTAGCTTTGTCATATCACACAGAGTCTTAAAAAGAATTTAAAATTAATAGAATTAAAAAGATAGAAAATTGATTAATTAGAAACAATGAAACCAACTAAAATAGACTTTTAAGGTGGCTCAAAATTTATTTCAAAATTTACTTATAATTTTCAAACTACAGCAGTCATACTTTAAAGCAGGGTTTCCCAAACTATGATATGCACACCAGATATGGCACATGAAACTTCCGATACAGTTTTAAATATTAGCAACCAGGGACCAATTTATAAACTTGGATGCCAAAAGGACATGCATGTTTCTTTAGGCCCCCTAGATCACTTTATTTAAATATCAGTTCTTTTATTAGGCATATTTTAGAGTTTGGGGCCCTTCTGAATGTGAAGATGTGCCAAATACCCTGCTATAAATCATTGCTCATTAATTTTGCCTATGTTTTCTGGTGGTATGTCAAAAGTATAAATTTAGATTTAATGGCATGTTAGTTTAAAAGTTTTGAAGTCTTAGCTCTAAAGTACATCACAGTAAAATTTCAGAATCATACTCGTATAAGAATACACTCCTGCAGAATACACTCCTGTTTTAACAGACACCCGTAATATGTTTTCTGAACTGAATTAAATCTTTAAACATTTAAATTTCAGCTTAACACCTTGGAAATTATCTCTTTTTAAATGTTGAATAAAATTGTTCGATTTTCTTCTTTTTTATGTGTGATATATAAAGCTGAAGATCAAACTTAGACTATATTGATAACTTGAAAGGAAATTTTCAAATGTACAATCTATTATTTTTTTCCCGTACTTTTTTAAAAATAAATGTAGTTTAAAATGTTTCTCTCGGAAACTAAAGCTGTTTTAAAAAAAAGCTTTTAATTTGTTAAATATATTACAACTAACAACATATAAAACACAAAGTAAAAAATGGTTTTAAAATTAAATAAAAAGAGCATTTTAAAATTAATAGTGAACATTTGATTTTGTAAAAGATTATTGGAAAATAATTCAATATTATAATATAGTAGAAGATAGCTCGTCAAAATGACATGTTTGAATTTTTAAAAGAATGATATAGCATTGCATTATAAAAAGAATTGTGAAGTAATAAATTTAATCTTATCTGATTAATAGGATCATGTGGGGTAAAATAGTTATAAAAACAGCCCATTCTTTCAAGCTTTCTTTTTCTAATTATAAGAAATTGAAGGCTATAGATTTTTTAAATACCTATGGGCAGAAGAATGTAAAAAATGTTTAATTTCGATAGTGTAGCTATGGTACATTATGATTACACTTGCCTGGCAACAGAGAGCGCCATATGGCAACAAATTCGCTTTAGCTGGAGTAAAATAGTTATAAAAAAAGCCCATTTTTTCAAGCATTCTTTTTTTTTATTTATAAGAAATTGAAGGTTATAGATTTTTTAAATGCCTATGTGCAGAGGAGTGGGGAAAAAATTGAATATCGATAACGTAGCTGCGGTATATTATGATTATACTTTACTCAACAGATGGCAAGAATTATGAAGTAATAATAAATTTTATCTTATCTGACTAATAAGATCATGTGGGGGCAAAATAGTTATAAAAACAGCCTATTTTTTCAAGCATTCTTTTTTTATTATTTATAAGAAATTGGAGGTTATAGATATTTTAAATGCCTGTGTGCAGAGGAATGTAATAAAATATTTAATATTGATAATGTTGCTGTGTTATGCTTACACTTTACCAGCAACAGATGGCGCCACATGGGAACACCTTTGCTTGCTTTAAATCAGCATTTTAACAGACAGTTGCATGGAGTTCATTCAATTATTGCATCCATGGTCTATATTTTAATGAATTTCAAAGGAATGATTCACATATTGTTTACTATTGCTATCGCTGATGGCTGGATCAAAAGATCAGGGGCATAGCTTGAAATTTTTATTGGGGGGAGAGGACCTGACTTTGGCGCCCTTTTGTAATTTTCATTTTCCACTTCCCCATCCCACCCCACACCTCTCTCGCCACATAGTCATCAGCTGCGCTAGAGGTCTACAGGTGCCAAAATTTCTAGGCCCAGGCATAAAAGCAAAAAGTTCGGCCCAACCCGTTCAAAAATTATTTTGGCCCAGCCTAGTATAAAAGCAAAAAGTTTGGACCGGCTTGGCCCGACTAAATATCTACAAAGCATGCTGATATTTCTGAAGCAACATTAACCTAAAATTAAAATCACACTTACTTATGCATAGATTTTATTTTCAGATTATGTTCAAAATGTGTGGGATGTAAAATATCAACAATATTTATGATCCACTTAGACAATAATGTATATAAACACTGATTAAAAAATTGAATTAGACTATTAAATTCAAATGAAGATTCAGTAAGAGAAGAAAAATCCGTTATAGGCAGGTCCAATTCTTAGCAGGTACATTGTCTGTGGTATGGCATTATATTCTTTTTGCACGGATCAAGACACTTTTCCATGTAAGAAAGGTTTTTGTCATAGGCTGTTTCTATTTCACAGGTTTTACTGTACTTTAATTTTTTTTGCTTAGAATAGTATGTACTATTCTTTAAAACGAATTTTAATTGTAAAATAATAGCCATTTAAAAATGTATTCATTTTTCACAAAAATTGCTGTGCCAGGCCTAATTTTCTGATTTTTACGCTGGTCTGCAAATTTTGGTCCATGCAGACTTTTACGAAGAATAACGTCCAAGCCCAGCTTGGCCCAGAAAAAAAGAAGTTTGGACCGTCCCGGCCCAAGTCTGCTGAAAAAAGTTAAGCCTGGGCCGTGCAGATCTCTAACTCGCACATCTCGAAATCCTGTTTAAAATATCAGTATAATTTTTACAGAAAAATTACAATACTATTTTATTCTTAGAGACTTAGAGAATTTTCAATGGATTTGTCTGGTATGAGAATAAGTAAATGTACTGCATGAGCCGATCACAACATCAATACAGAAATATATCACGTGTAAAAATCGGCATTGGACACTTGCATCATACTTGAGCCTGGGCTTAATTGTTTCAGCAGACTCGGACAGGCTGGGATCAGACTTATATTATTTTCTATGTACTCAGACCGGGTGGAAATTGGGCTTAATTGTTCCCAGGACGTGTCGAGTTGTTTCGTAATAATAGTAATAGCAATAATGAACTTCTATTAACAAAATCTTTGGAAGTATACTTTATATAAATTACAGAGAAACATTTTTTTTTATTATACAGCAGCAAAAGTTAGGTTGTTTTTAACCGTCTTTTTCATTTATTCTAAACTACATTAATTTTTTTAATGTCTACATTTGAATGTAATAATCTAAGAGTCTAAGTGATCATTAATAATACTATTCTGTATGCTATGGCATGTGGCATGTATAAAGTATTATAAAATATACTGTAAAATTTTCCCATAAATATGCATACAGTATTCATTAAAAAAAATCTTAATCGTATAATAAAAATTGGATTTTTTTTTTGTAGAAATTGAGTTGGTCAGGTCGGGCCGGGCCTGATTTCATTGATTTTTCAACGGGTCAGGCCTGTTTTCACTGAATTTTCAATGGGCCGGTCCGATTCCGAGCCTAACTTTTAGCTTTTAGACCGGACTGGGTTTGGCCAAGATAGCTTTCGTTCGGGCCGGGCCTGTAAATTTTGGCCCGTGCAGACCTCTACCCAAGAGATCACGATCTGCACGGCCCGATTTCCGCAACCGGCCAAATAAAGTCAAACGTTCAAATGGGCCGGGCTAATAATAAAAAAAATAATAAACAGCCTTGGCGGTCTGGTAAAAAAAAAAAAAAAAATTAAGAGGGACTACCGGCACCGATATACCAAATTTAAAAAGATCGGACTAAGCCGATGAAATATGAACAATTTTCAATAGACCTGGCTATGCCAGAATACGTTATAAATATGTTGTACAATTCAATACTAGTTTGACAACATCAATACAGAAATTTAATAAGCTTAACGTGGAGATTTTCATCAGACAGTTACATTGTGTCTGAGCCGGCACATAAGTTTTCTTGTTGACTCAGGCCGTGTTCAGACATACGTTTTTTCTATATACACGGGCCGGGCTGGGCCTAAATTTAATTATTCCTAAGACGTGTCTGGCAGACAATTTTTTATTCAAAACTAAAATTGATAATGGATTTTTGGTAACAAAATCTTTGGAAATAAACTTTAATGAATTACGAAGAAATATTTTTTAATCTAATTTTTTAATTATAAAGCTTCAAAATTTATGAGGTTTTTAAACATTTTTTATCTTTACTCTAAAGTACATTTTTTTAATGAGTCTTTATTTTAATGTAAAAGTCTAGAAGTCTAAGTATTCATTAATGTTGACATTCTGTATTCTATGGATTGTCCACATGTAGTCTGAAATATACTTTACAAATTTCGCAAAAAAATATATGCACTATTCTTTAAAATAATATTAAATATATGCTATGAAAACTCGATTTTTTTTTTGTAGAAATTGAATCGTTCCCGGCCAGGCCGAACTTTCGGTTTTTAAAAAGGACTGGGCAGGGCAGCTTTCGTTTGTACCCGGGCGGGTCCGACCCTAGAAATTTCAGCTCATGGAGACCTCTAGGCCATCCCCATCCTCTCTGAGCCGTTCTGTAACCTCTCTCCAGTCACTTCCATTTCTTTACACTTTCTTTAGATAACCAAAGGTGACCAAAAACTACTGAGATAAGGAAAGAATTGTACTTCTAAGGATCGGATTACATTACTGCCCTGCAATTGATTGCAATTCTTAACATTCAAAATAATGTTCTTGTATAATTACTTGCAACTATTATTTAAACACTTTCTTTATGGGTGAATGACGGCACCCTTAAACAATCTTTGGTCCCTTACATGAAAGTATTGGAGAATCGTTCTAACCCCCACCAGTCAGTTCCACTTCTTCACACTTTCTTTCTACAACAAAGGGTTGCCAACAACTACTAAGATAAGAAGGGAATATTTGTACTTCTAAGGATCGAATTAACTTACCGTCCCGCAATTGATTACAATTCCTATTTTCAGAATTTTCTCTTTGGCAAGTATACCTTTTTTTGGCGGGGCGTGGGGGGGAGGGGGAGAGGATAGAAGTAGTAACAAATCTAAAATTAAACCCCTTATTCAAATTTTGTATGTTAAAAGTAACTTACTTTCAAATTTAAGATTTTAAAAAAAGTGTTTGTATAATCACTTATTACTACTAATATACCCTTTCTTTATGGGCGCCTCACGGCGCCGTTAAACCTTCTGTGGTGCCCTACTACTTGGACTTATTGGGGGGGAAGGCTCCCCCCCCCTCCCCCTCCTAAAGCTACGGCCCTGGAAATTATTTTCAACTCAAGATATATTGAAAAACATGCATATTTCAAGGTAGCTCATCACTCAAGTTGTTTTTTGTTTTACACAATCTTTCTAAGAAGGTCAATCTTATGAAACTTTATTGAAAAAATTAAATCTCTGAAAATTAAAATAAAACGGCTGATTTTAACGAAAGATTATCATGATCCAGTTGAGTTCACTCCGGAAGTGTTAAACACATAGCGCTATTATATATAATGTTAATTTTAATTGTCTTTAATATTTATTTAATACATAAACACATTTTTTTAAAAGATCTGAAATATTTTTTAAAAAGATCTTTTACTAAATGCGGAAACATAAATGGAGTGATAATAGCAAAGACATATACTATCATTACCACAAGCAGATAACAAAAATAACTGTAAAGGCAAAATAATATTAAATGCATGTCCTAAATGGATAGCAGACCTAAAAGGGTTAAATACTGCTTTTGGTAATTTTAAGAAGTAAAAAGTAATTTTACTCTTTTTGAAAAGCTTTATTACAGCACTTTTAAAACTTTTCATACACTTAAACAATGCCAAGCAAAATTTAATAGAAAAAGTGGAATGGTGATTATTACATTGGAACACATACTGATCCTAAACAATAATTTTACTGGATGTAAAAATAATGTGTGAATGCGAAAAATATTTGAGAATTTTTGCATTGAAAATAATAATACTAATCTTGCATTTTTATCATATTTCAGCCACTTAAAAGATTTTGTTTGAACTGTTCATGTTAATTGATCACTGAGAAAATAATTAATACATACATCATTATTATTCCAGTCGATAACTGTAAAACAATTCAAATCCTAACTGCAATTCCCAGAATTCTATAGAAGTAAGATGTTGTCAGTAAAATAAATTGAAGAGCAGTTAGTAAAGGAGAGTGAGAGTCTCACATCAAGTATCCATTTGTAATACTCTTTTTCATGTGACAAAATCTTTGGTAACAACATCATTTTAGTGCTTAATAATTAAGAATATATAATTTCATCGTATTTGAACTAATTTTAGAGTATGAATTATATCTTTATCTTAGAAAGATTTAATCATAGTTTTATCATTTGGCAACTGGCACATAGTTTAATAAGTATTAAAAGTTTCTTAACATTTAAAATTACCTTTTTATATTAAAAACAACTGAAAATTTTGAAAGAAAAGAATTTACAAATGACATCATTATGTAGCAGTTAGTAAAGAAGTTAGAATTAAGTTATTACACTCTAACATCATGAAATAGTTTACCACAATTGGCACTTTTCTACGAAATTGTGATTGGTGACCTACTAACCAAAAGGTAAATTAAAGGCCTATGATTTTTTGCAAGATTCTGATATATTCCAGATAGAAAAAAACAATTGTTTTTTTTTTATTTAAAATAAATGAAAAAATTACAATGCAATAAGTATGTAATGCTTATTAAATGTTTTTGAAAATTACAATGTGTTTTTGTATTATAAATGAAAGTAGATTTCACTCACTCACTCACTTTGACACACACACACACACACACACACACACACACACACACACACACACACCTCTTGCAACATGATTATCACATAGTATGACAAAGGAAAATATTTAAAAAATTTCAGAATTAAAACAGTTAATTAAGAGGCTACTACACTCACACAAAAACACCCGCTCGCTATGTTAATCCTACGGGAGAAATTTTTTTAAATATCATGTTTGCATTTCAATATTTTTATTTTTATTTTATTATTATTATTATTATTACATTTGATAGCTGGAATTGATCTCTACAAAGGCTGTTTTTACTTTTTTGATTTTGTTTCTATTTTTTTTTTAGGATACTTTCACTTTCAGAAGTGAAAGTATCCTCATAAAAAAAAGGCAAAAAAGCAAAAAATGGCCTTTAGCCTTTGTAGAAATCAACCTCAGCTATCCAATGCAAAAAAAAATCATTTAAAAATATTGAAATGGAAACGAGATATTTAAAAAAAATTCTCCCATAGGATTAACATTAGTGTATGGGTGTTTTTCTGTGAGTGAAGTAGCCTCTTAAAAACTATTCTGAAACTAATCCCAAAACAGATTTCAAAATAATTTTATAGAAAATTATAAAGTGAGACTATATGTAATATAAGAAATAAAATAAGTTTAATAAAAAAAAATATTTAACTATACCACATCTGATGACCAGCGATTAGGAATGACTGGTCTTTGCTGATCTGTACAGACTACTTTTTTCATGTCTTCAAAACTAGGATCACTGGGAACACAATCATGAAAAGGAACACGATATTCTTCCGCAATACCTAGAATAAATTTAAAATCAAACTGTTTTAATTGCAGTAAAATAAATTAGCATAAAGATAAAAGCAATTAAACCGTATTCAAGGGTGCTTTTTCAAAAAAAGTTTGTTATTTTAAAATAGCTAACATATATTTGCAAAAATTGAAATATTCTTTAAAATTTTCAAACTAAATTTAAAACAATGCTTATACTCAAAATAGTTTGCATATATATATATATATATATATATATATATATTCTTTCAAAAAAAGTTTGTTATTATTTTAAAATAGCTAACATATATTTGCAAAAATTGAAATATTTTTTTAAATTTTCAAACTAAATTTAAAACAATGCTTATACTCAAAATAGTTTATATATATATATATATATATATATATATATATATATATATAATAAAACTTTTGTAAATAATAACCATTAAACCACATAAATAATCGACAATAGATAAACCGATAATTACAATACAATACATAAATATATCCAAAAATTTAAGATTCTCAAAATAAGTGGGAAAATACTTAAACATGTGTAGATAAAAAATCCAATATGCAGAAAGTGAAAATTATTACAAGAACAATTGGAAACGTATATAGTGGAACACTTTTTAAAGGGCAATATTCCACTAATATAAGTAAAATGTAATTGATTTCTGTTTGAGTTAATAGCTAAGAGCTTAATTTATTAACCCAAATTGCCCAATCAATTACCAAATGAAATTTAAAGAAAATTGAATAAAAATGGACAAATATTGAGTACCTGAACATGATAGTTGCAAAATTAATTAATATTGAGTATTATTAAAATACAAAAATATATTTAAAAGGGAATATTTAGACAAAAAGAGAAATTGCAGTAAAACATACCCCAACATCAACATTTTAGCTTTCAGAAGCCCCGTTATCCATTAGTTATCCGTTAGAAATACACGTTGTATATGTAACAGTTACATTGACAATTAAAAATAATAAACTATTTTTACAAATTTAAATATAAATCATATAAACCTATTAATAATTTTTATAATATTCAAAAGAATATCCATTCTAAATAATAATAATATTAATGAAAGGGATTTTTGAAATTAAAAGATTAACAGCTTACAGCACAAAAGCATTAAATGAAACGATAGTAAATGTTATTCGAAAATTGATTGCGATATATTAATGGATTTGTATAGCAGTGCCATCTATGAGGATGAAAAAAAAAGGGGGAATCTAGCATTACAATTTATTAATTAGTTAAAAAGAATATATTAAATAAATTTAAATAAATATTATATAAGACAAAAGCATATAAAAATAATTACATTTATTTCCAATTATTGAGAAATTATAAATTCCAATAAATACAAATATATATATATATATATATATTTATGAAAGAACATATACTGTGGAATGTCACATTCACCTTGAAAATATAAAAAAAATTAAAGACTTGCTAAAAAGGTGCATTTAATGTCACAAATATAAAAAAGATGTCATAAATATAAAAGATGTTATTACATTATAAAAGAGTTTTTAAAAAAAACTTCTGACATTTCGCGCCAAGTGCTTTCGATCATCATCAGGGCAGCTTTGATTGCATACTGAAAAATTCTTAAACGTATTCCGTCTTAGGCTGGGTAACCGGGTGAATCTACTTTACAGTGGAGGGGGGGGGGGAGTGCACATTTCTATCCAACTTTAACAAAAACAACTTCTATTTTAAAAACTTTAACCATATGCCGGAATGTTATATGACATGTTATAGTTTAATAGCCTTATTACCTTTTATTAAAATTTCTATGGACTCTTATTTACGAAATATGATAATTGGAGGTAGGAATGATGATTCTTGCTTCATTAAAACGAATATTTAAATTTTGCTGTAGGTTAAGTCTTGCTAACTCTGTGGTTTGTCTACTAAACTTAATATCACTAACATGTTCTTTCAATCTGTCCTTAAATTTAAGTCCGGTCATCCCAATATATACCTTTTCTTCTTGTATTTCAGTTACCAATGGAATTATGTAAATACCTGCGATTTCATCATTAGGAATAGGGTCAATCTTGCTATGTATTAAGTCTTTTAGTTTTCTTGTTGTTCTAGCTACCAGATTAATATTAAATTTCTTTACTGCATATCTTAGCTTCTCATATAAATCAGGAGCATGCTAATGTTACAAAATTTAAGTTTATTAACTGGATTGCTCTTATTTGCTTTATATTTCATTTTGTAGACCAGTTTGTTAATAAAATGTAGGGGAAAACCATTTTTCTTAGCGATGCATTTGATTTTATTTATTTCATTAACTAGAAAAGTGTCAGTGCATATTTCAAAGGCTCGTTTAACATAAAACCTATAGGCTGCTATTTTATATCCAAAAGACGAAGCGCTGTCATAAGGTATGATGTGATTTGACCTATTGAGTTTCCTATAAACATTTCTATCCAATTTTCCACCATTCCTAATCAATTCAATGTCTAAAAATGGTAATGTCTTTTCATTTTCTATTTCCAAAGTAAATTTAATGTTATCGTCAACTGCATTGATATCCTGTAAAAAAAAATTTTTTTCTTTTTTCAGGATATTAATGCAATAGACGATAACATTAAATTTATAGATCTAAGGTGTAAACTTCAGAAATCGTTATATGATCTAAAACAAGCACCTGTAAAATGGAACAAAAGATTAACAGAATTTTTGAAAGAAAGTGGTTTTGTACAAATTAAATGTGAACAGTGCATTTTCATAACCGAAGACAAGGACATAATATTAGCTATTTATGTAGATGACGGAATTTTAATTGGATATGATCATACAAGATTGATTGATTTTCTTGAGAAATTAAAAAAGGAATTTGATGTAACTTATGAAGAAACACATTCATTTCTGGGTATGAGAACTAAAAGACGACACACTAAAAATCCATCAAGAACCATATTCAAAACAAGTGTTAGGGAGATTTCGAATGTTAGATGCAAAGGTAACAAGTAAAACCTCTGCTACAAAATGGAACAGTCAACTGTGTTCAAGATAAAGAAAGTGAGTTCCCTTATCGAGAAGTTATTGGTGATCTTCTTTATTTATCAGGTAGAACAAGACCTGATTTGTCCTTTGCTGTTGCTTATGGAAGTCGTTATGTAGAAATCCATCTGCCTGTGATATTTCTAATCTCAAAAGAACTTTAAGATATTTAAAGAGAAGCAAGGACTTTGGTGTAGTGTATACAACAAGTGGAAGCGACATAGAACTGATTGCCTATTGGGATGCAGACTATGTTGGTGATCCTGACACTCGTAGAAGTATCACTGGATATGTAATATACTTTTGTGGAGGTCCAGTAAGTTGGAGCTCGAGAAAACAGCCTATAGTGGCTACATCAAGTACAGAAGAAGAGTATATTGCAGCGGCTGAATGTTGTAAAGAACTAATTTATCTCAAAACTTTAATTGAGGAAATTACAAATGGTAAAATTTCTATAACTTTAAATACAGATAATCAGAGTGCTATACATATATTTAAAAATGGGGTTATAAGTAAAAGAAGTAAAAATGTAGATGTACAATTTTACTTTATAAAAGAGAAAGTGGATGAGGGTTTAATTAATATAAAATATCGCCCAACCGATATTCAAATTGCTGATGTATTTACTAAGGCACTGGGACCAAACAAGTTTGAAAAATTTAAAGCTAAATTAGTAATGCAATATGTTTGTTTGAATTTAAAATTTACTAGGTTTGTATGTATATATTACTGTACTTTACATAAATTGCTTTGAGTATTTTGTAGGTGTAAAAAGAGAAAAAGAAATATTTCTTTTGAATGTAATATTTTATATCTGTAAATGTGTATGACTTTAAGGGAGTGTTTTAATTGAATTAATAATCAAGGGAGTGCGTTGGGAAATAATTATGTCTGTGGCAACACCAAGTTTGTCTTGCCAGTTTGAAAACGTTATGTTCTGTTGTCACTTGGAATGTAAAAAGTATAAAACGATGTAGCTGCTGTGCCGGTGTTTCAGTTAAGATGTTCTGAAGTATATTGGTCCAGAAATTTTTACCTAAATGTTTTTCTATTGTAAATAAACTATTTTATTCTTATATAGTCACTTAGCTGATATTTAAAAACTCAACACCATCTCCATCGTAGAACGCCAATGACTATCACTGTAAAATATGTGTAAATTCTGCAGATGTTTGTGTATCGCTATCAATGCTAAAGTGAGATAATATTCTTGCATTTTTCAAATCATGTGAATAATGACACTCTTCATTGTGTGCCACAAGCTAAGGTACACTTGCTTACTGGAAGGCTGGATAGGCCTGATGTATAATGTACAAGATGTGTTGAGCTATTCCTAGAAACATTTACAGAAGCTTTTTCTTTCATTATCCAGTTACTAAAGAAAACATTCAAACACACATACACAAAAGATAGCAGCCAAAAATTTTTATTTATTGTCAAAATATTTAAAAACCACTCTCAAATTGGCACCCCTTGGCAGCGGCAGGGCAACCCCCCCCCCCCCCCCCCCCACACACACACACACTTCCTTAGCTACGCTACTGCTACATTGATTAGTTATAGAGCAATGGGGGTAAAGTCTGTAATCAGGTGAGCCCGTTTATAACAGATCTCGGATGACAGCTTTGCTATTTGACTAACCATCGTCGATTAATGGGGAAATATTCGTAAATGGGTCCAATCAATCAATTCCTGACATATATTTGGCGCCATACGTGGCTGTAAGTCACTAATATACGCATTGGAATTATATCTTATAGGACCATCACTATTTCCTTACAAAATGTTTTGTTTTATATTTCTCTTACAAATGTCTTAGAAACCTGCTACATGATGAGGATTTTTGTACTTTTATGTTAGCCAGGTGCAAATCTCACCAATAATATTTTTCTTTTGGCAATAGCAGATTTTATTTTTCACATGTGTAAATTAGCAATAATACTTTGATGAAGAAATAGACTGTTTTAGTTTATAGTATTATTTCTTAGTTTTATTCTTTTGTATTTTTAATGAAATTTGTGAAAGGCATATGTTTTAAATGTATGTAATATGTGTATTTCACATGTATTTTTAATTAAATGAGCGAAAGGTTTATATTTTAAATGAAATGAATGCAATAGGAATGTTGGCTATGGAAACAATATTTAGCTATTTATCACATGCACCTGGCTAACATTTCCTTGCAATTGTTGTAGTAACCTATCACGAGAACAAATTAAAAAAATATTGGTGGCCAAAAAAAAGGACTGCTCCGAGGACTGTTAATAATGTCAGAAATCTTGCTAATATTGAATGTTATGATAATATTTCGTAGGTCAGACTAAAATACTGCTACACTGATAGACATATTTACATCTAGCCGCAAGCACTGATCCTGATCGGAAAGTAAGTGCAGGGGTGCAGAAAATGTTTTTATTACCAACATTTCCCCCAATCCATATGAAAATTTCCCCAAAATAAATTCTGTATTACCGAAGGTATAGAAAATTTTGCAATATACAAATCGCCTCTTTAAAAACCTATAGACTGAACTTGTAACATGTCTAGTTATTGGAAAAGTAAGTTAATGCATGTAAGTTTTAATATAATTTTTATGCCTAATATTTATTAATAAATGCACAATTTTATCCAACAAACACAATGTTCTTGATTACTTTTTCTGATTAATTGTCAATTATTGAGAACCTGTTATCTTCCACTATCTTTGTGGATGTTGTCAATCACTTTTGATGTTTTGTAGCTCTTGAGTCTTTCTTGGGGCAAATATAGTGAAATGATAATTTCCCCCATGAAAATGATGCCTGTTTAAGGATGATTCTAATAATTCCGTAGTTTTATGCACTGGAGGTCCATTCCATGACAGAGATTATCAGATCTTAGGGTTCAGTTATAAATGTGATTTCCAATAATAGAGCCAACAGACTCACAAACACATTCACTGCAAATTTTCAAGCAGTTTTCAAGGAGGTAAACTATTTCTGGTCCATCAGCGTACACATCACGACTGGTAAAATCTTTTTTATAATACTACTGTCTTGATCTAGAAGCGATGGTTTCTTTTCAGAGTTCAGGATTGTTTTTTTTATTAAATTCAGCTTTTAGAATGTTTTTCTTCAAAGTTGCCCACTGATTAAGAAGACTTTTTCATTAGTAAATTTAAATTATTTTATATTTTTGCTCACCCATTCAGTGAGAGCTTGTAGTAAGTTTTCCCACCAATGATGATGTGAGATCATCTTGATTTAATTATCTTTCTAAAGATGGGATAGAGCTCAAAATGAGTTTACTACTGAAGCATAGTCTCATATGTTTTACAATTTTTAGTTGACATATTCGTTGTTTAAGCTAAGCAGAGGCTTTTAATATTTTTCACCAATGGTGGTGTGGGATCTTCTTGATTTCATTCTTTTCTAAAGATGGGGTACTACTGAAGTATTGTCTCATATGTTTTACAATTTTTGGTTCACATATTCTTTGTTTATGTTGTTTAAGCTGAGCAGAGGTTTTTAAAAATTTTTTTGGAGAGAATTTGAAACACTCACTTTTTGTGATGTTTTTTTTATGCAATGTTAAAATTCCTGGTCGCCATCGGCCACAGGGTAAATATAAAAAAAATGGCAACTTTATGCTATGCATCTGATTGCCAAGGAGGTGATTTCTATTTTTCATGTAGCAGTACATACGATTTCTTAGTGCCATTTTGTTTTCAGGGATGCCACTTGCCCGCTGAAAGGCAGATTTCTGCTTCTTAATTTTTTTAAAAATCTAATCAGCGATTTTCGGCAAGTGACTGCGATATTAAACTGGGATTTTCGCCAAACGATCACTAAATAAAACCACGATTATCGTCAAACGATCGCGAAATAAAACCGCGATTTTCAACAAGAGATCGCAAAATAAAACCAAGATTTTCATCAAATAATCGCGAAATAAAACCGTGAATTTCATCAGATGACAACGAAATAAAATCATGATTTTCGTCTGACGATCGCAAAATAAAACCATGATTTTCTTCAAACGATCGCGAAATAAAACTGCGATTTTCGACAGGTAACAACGAAATAAAACTGCAATTTTCGACAGGTAACAACGAAATAAAACTGCAATTTTCGACAAACTATCGCAAAATAAAACTGGGATTTTCATCAAACGACAGCGAAATAAAACCACGATTTACATCAGGCGTTCATGAAATAAAACTGATTTTTGTCAGACGATCGTGAAATAAAACTGATTTTCATCATATAATCGCCAAATAAAACCACGAATTTTTGCAAGGGACCGCGAAATAAAACTGCAATTTTCTATCTCAAGAAATTACGTAATTCATTGTTAAAATCGAAATCAATTGTATATTTTCCCACAAAATTTCCCCAGGTGGCTAAAATTTCCCCCAATCCTAGATCGCCGGATCGGACATATTCTGCACCCCACAGTAAGTGTAGTTTGTACAATATGTATTAAGTAGGTAAAATACATAATCTGGTCTACAGACAATTGTCTTAAGCAATTGAGCATTCTTTGGCACATAATTAAAGAAACAGTTAAGTTGATTCTATGGATTGAGTTTTTGCACTGCAGCGGCCTTAAACAAAGAACAGCTGAATGCTTCTCCTAGTGAAAAATATCATAAAACAATAAAATGACTATAATTGCATGAAAATTTTGTAATTGTTCACTGACTTTTCATTCTGCCATCCTAAGTTTAATGCCTCAAGCCTTTTAAAAAAGGAATAAATTGAGTGACCCCTCTCCCTGCTGTGGAACCATTAGAGTA
Organism: Maratus michaelseni; assembly: GCA_963931845.1. Classification (NCBI taxonomy): domain Eukaryota; kingdom Metazoa; phylum Arthropoda; class Arachnida; order Araneae; family Salticidae; genus Maratus; species Maratus michaelseni. The sequence goes on from OZ007588.1 coordinate 338,676,584, forward strand.
CAAATAATTAAATTTTAATAAATTCATATTGTAGCTATCCATATTTTCAGTTAATTTTTTATCTTAAATGTCATGAGAGACAAAAAAAATAAATAAAAAGATAATACAGTAAAACCTATTAAGATGGAATTACAAGGGACCGGGGGTGAAAAGTCTGTTTTAGATAGGTTTCCATTTTAGCAGGCACACTGTCTATTGAATTTAATTTATTTTTATTTATTTATTAATATTATTTATTTATTTTTCTTGCTGGGATCATGACATTTTTTATTTACGCCAAAACTCTGTACTGACAAGATTTTTTTCTTTTTAACAATTTCTCAAAAAATATTTAATGTGATTATATTTCAAACTTAACAGCAATAATCAATTTTGATACATTTCAATTGATGGTACTTGCACGAGTTAATAAAATATTTTTTGTCAAAGTAAAAATTTTCACATTTACCTCCCTTCCCTTTCAGATTTTTTCTGCTCACATATTTATTCTGAAATGATAAACATAACTTACCACCAGTTATACAACGGAGACAAACTTCCCACAAGACAAGGCCAAAAGAATACATGTCTATTCTCCTATATGATTCAAAAACAGTAGGATTAAACTTCTCTTCCAATACTTCAGGAGCCATATACCTTTTGGTACCAACACGATAATTCTCACCCACATTAGTGGTTCCAGTAGTCTGTGTGTGTGTCACAGCTAAGCCAAAGTCAGCAATGCAGCATGTTCCATTCAATTTCACAAGAATATTTTTGCTCTAAAAAGATTTATAAATAAAGAGAACTAAAATATTTACATCTAAATACAGAAGAATAAGTATGTAATGGTGTAACTTCAAACAGTGACTAATCTAACTAAAGGTTTTCTAAATATAACTAGTATTAAAATATTAATGTTAAGTTCATACGCAATTTAAACCAAACATGATAATTTTATTAATTCTTTACAATGCTGAAAAATAATTCCTTTGTGTGATTGGAGGCAAAATGAATATTTTCAACTTACAATTATGATTCAAATCATTACATAACAAAAATTTTTGAAGTAGCCGCTTTATATAGAATGGATTATCTGACAGGACTATTTTTATCGTATGGGATTTTATTACAACTATATTAAATTTATTTTAAATTATTACTATTATTTTAAACATAATTTTCCTTTAGATTTTTGACCTGGTACACCAAGAAATGTCAAACCTATTCTTTTTTAAATAATACCTATGATAATAATAATAAAATAGCAATAATATGAAAGTTAAGAGCCTAGATAAAGTTTTCAATTTTCACTTTTTAGTAATTTTTACATTGTAAAAAGGCAAACATTTTCCCACCCTAGAAAAAATTTTAAAAAACATTTATTTTCTCAAATACAGTAAGTATTCTTAAAATTTTATTATAGTTAAGATGATTTTATTTTCTACTTAATCACTTTTTCATAATTTAAAAAAGATAAAAGAGTCGTTTTACTAAATTTTGATTTGGAAAAAAAAATCTGTTTTAAAGACAATTAAAATGAAAATAAAGTACATTAACTTAAATCCTCGTTTTTATAAAATATTTTCAGGCAGAATTTTTAATTCTGGAAACTTGGTACTTCTTCATTATCCCGTCGACTACTTTTCATAAAAAAACATTATCGCCAAACAGTAACACCAAATAAACAAATAGAAGAATGCTGCCATTGGAATATCAAAATAAATAAAAAAATAAATAAAGTAAAATAAATTTTGCAAAAGTCCCATTCACCAAAGTGTCAACTATCAGTAAGTTTAAACACAAAAAAATTACAATATATTAATGAAAATAGAAAAAAAAAATCTTGGATATTTATTTATTTATGATATTTTTCTTAATTATCCTTATCGGCTGGTTAATAAATGTTTGTGTCGTCAGTTGAAATTGATCTATTGCACTTAACTATGCAGCGCAACTTTTTTTCAATGCATTTTCTTTTTTAATATCATGGCACAGTCGTTTAAGGACACAAGTGTTATTTTAATTAAAGGAATAACTAATAAATCGGTAAAACATAATGAAAAACACAGGTAAATGCGAATTAAAAACCGCTTCATTACATAAACACGTTTGATGCTTCTGACGTCAAGTGAATGGGACTGCATTTTTGGTATTAAATCCTATAGTCTGGCGATAGTTTTTTTTTTTTTTTTTTTTTTTTTTTTTATGAAAGTGGTCAACGGGATAATGGAGAAGTACCGGAAACTGTTTAACCGCTTAACTATCTTTGACTATAAAATTGCAAAAATATTTCCAAGTTATAAAAACAAAACATACCTTAATATCACGATGGGCAATGGCAGGTTTACCATCTGTTCCAAATATTTCCGTATGAAGATGAACCAACCCTGAGGCAGCAGACAGAACAATATCCATCATTTGTTGAGCTGTTAAAGTGTGGTTATTTAAATAATCATATAATGAACCAAGCTCATGGTAATGTGTTATGAGCCAAAGCTGGGTACAAGAATTTACAGAAGTTACATCAGAACCCATGTAACCTAAAATATTCTCATGGCGTAACATAATAGTACTATAAATTTCAGTTTCTCTAGCCCAAGAAGCTTCATCACGAGAGAAAAATATTTTTACAGCAACATTCTCACCATGCCACACACCACGCCACACTTCACCATAGCGACCCTTTCCTATAAAAAAGAAAGGAACAATGTGTAAAAATGTGATAGTCAAATAACATTTTGATTAATACTGAAAAGAAATATCCTACCAATGCATTCTACTAAAGTGATTTGACGAGCTAAAGTACGTTGAATCAATAAAGGAAGGCCGGAACCACTACCAGATGTTACCGAATGTTCAAAGATTTCCTGAAATTTTAAATCTAATTTAATAATTTATCTCATTATAATATTACATATTTATCAAATAACAATTACATTATTTTAGTGAAGCATATTATATATGCAGAAAATTTCAATCAAAATAGGTAAAAAAGTTTTAAAAAAATCCATGGAGTTATAAATATCCAGAATATATCACTAATCCTTTAAAAGGTGGGTTAATTAACAAATAAACTTATATTGTTCATTCCTCTGGAAAAAAAAGAATTGCTGCAATAAAAGGATTTTTTACAATGTTTACTCCCCCCCCCCCTCCTTAAATTTAGTGATTACTTTAACAGGGCAAAGATAATGAATACCCTTTTTGAAATTCATCATGTTTCTTTGTTGTGAAGACTACTACAAATGGTAAGTTTAATAAATATGATACTAAGCAGAGCCATCCATAAGAGGGGAGACAACTCCAACAAATATCAGGCACTCGGGGCTTTAGAGGCAGGATTCCATTATACAAAGATTGTTTTTGCAGGTTTCAAGGGTAGTATAAGCACTAAATGAAATATCAGGACACACACTTTTCAAAATTTCAGGACCCATTTACTGACATACTAACCAAAATACAAAATCATTAAAGAATTAAAAATTTATTTAAGCTTGGAAAATGAAATGCCAAAAAAATTGTATACACATAAATTCCAATCATCATCTATACAGATTATTTTAAGGATTTAGTATAAAGCTGAATAAAGAATAATTACTGTCTAATAATCTGTAGTAGAGTCTTATTCAAAGTCAAACGTATATCAAAGATTCAGAGTATATCTAATGGTATTGCATATACATTATTGATAAATATTACAGGGTTCGATCCAGGTTTTATTTTTTGGGGCTCATTTCTGTAAAATAACAAATTAAAAAATTGTGATTTTTATTTTTTAATCAAGTAAAACTTTCAGTTTTAACAGTCACTATATTCTACATTTAATAACAAAAATGTTTCATTAAACCAAATAAATCCAGTAATTTGATATAATACTAAAATAACTTCTGTATATACTTTTTGTGTAATTTGACACCTCTTTCAGAAACTTAAAAAAAAAAAAAAAGAATTCAGGTTAAAACAAGAGAGAAAAATCATGCATCAAGCATAGATTATGTAACACATTCAAACACGTCTAAAATACTTTTACAAATCTTTACTGTTTTATAAGGTCAAAGATGATGTTAAAGTAAACAATTTTGAACACATTTTAAAACACAATTTCAGGAATTACCAACAATATTCGGAAAAAAATCCGAATTATTTTGTGCAGCCCTTATATGATATATATATATATATATATATATACAGTCGAACCCCTATTTACCGAATTTTTCTTTTTCTCCCGATTAAAATGAAGGCGAAAACCCCTATTTAATGAATAATAAACTCCAAATTAACAAATTTTTCAACAGCCGGAATTTTTTTTTTTGTTAGTTTGCGTTAGAAAATATTGGATTGCTTTTCAAATGACATATCCATCTTGTCCAAAACATAAAAAGACTTTTCTTGTAACCAACAATTTTTGACAGGGGAGGGTGCAGGCCATTATTAGACCTCCCAGGTGCAGATGAGTCATTACTGTAACCTGTCACGTGGGTTTCAAACAGGACAGAAAATGCCTTTATCTCCCCCACTCCACAATGCAGATACAGTTTAAAAATTTTTACCAATCGTTCTCTTTCTTGAGAGAAGTAAGGTGTATTGGATGCTTGGTTTTGTTGATTTTTGAAACTTTGTGAAGCATGGCAGATTGTCGGAAACAAAAACATTTTACATTGAGTGAAAAGCTTAACATTTTTATGCGAATTTGACAAGAATGTTGGACCACAAAATGCTTTAGCAGAATGCCTTGAAATCTGTATGTCAACATTAGCTACAATTGTTAAACAACGAGCAGAAATTGAAAAAGCATCAGCAGCATGTGGTAAAAAATCTTCGAAAATACGAAAGTCATTGAAAGCCACTCCTCTTTCTGTTCTTGATTCTGATCTAGTGGAATGGTTCAACATCGTTTGTGCCAAGAAAATAACCATTAGTGAGTCTCTGATCAAAGAAAAAGTTCTTCAACTTGCCAAAAAGCATAATATGAAAGACTTTTTTGCATCCAATGGTTGGATCAACAGTTTTAAGAAATGATACGATGTAGTCCAAAAGAAAATGTGCGAAGAAAAGGCGGATGTAAATGAAAATGTAGTAAAAGATTGGGAAGAAAAATTGCTCAGCTTGATTGAAGGGTATTCACCATCCAACATTTACAATGCAGATGAACCAGAATTGTTTTATTACTTACAACCCGACAAAATGCTTTGCTACAGAAATGTAATATGCATCGGTGGGAAAAAAAGCAAAATGAGGATTGCAGTTTTGCTTGCGGTTAATGCTGATGGAACTGACAAATTGAAGTCATTTGTGATAGGAAGGGCAGTAAAGTCGCAATGTTTTAAAAATGTAAAGACCTTACCGAAAAAATACGCAGAAAACAGAGAAAAAATTCTTTCGTATATTGAATATCCTCCAAGTTAAAATTTAAAAAACATCAGTCTTTTTTTTCTTTTTTTCCCCCGAGGCAAATTGCACTTGCGTGCTTCAGCCATTAGACCTTAGTATAATTTGTTCTGTAAACGTTAATTACAAAAAATTGTTTATGAGAAAAATTACAGCATCGTTGGGCGAAAATGCAGAAAAAAGATACAAGGCCAATGCTTTGGATGCTCTATATTTTGTGAGACAATTTTGAGACCAAGTTTCTAAAAATACAATTGAAAAATGCTTTCAGAAAGCAGGATTTCCAGGCACACAAGTAGAAAGTGATGAAAATGATGAAGATATCGCCCCTTCAGAAGAAGTCATGGAAAGATGTCACACCTGAGATAGACTTTAACGATTATGTCACTTGTGATGACGGACTGTATATCTGTGCAACTGAAGTTAATGAAATTGTTGATTTGTCAGAACCAATGAATAGAGATTCTGATGCAGAAATCGATAATGAAACTCCCATTAAAACTGTTACTTTTTCTCATGCTCTACATGGTTTTGAAACTGTGAAAACGTATCTCAAGCAGCAAGATATGAATGACGCAGTATTTTCTTCTCTTCGTAAAGTCGAAAAAGAACTTGTTCGAAAATCAATTACTCAGCACTTTAAAATTTCAAATTAGTAACTAGTGCGACTTATTCTCTGTATTTTTAGCTGCTGAATAAAAAGTGAATAATTTCTAATTATGGATATTTTTGTGTAGTTGATTATTAAGGCTATTCCATAAGGTAAATGCAGATTTTTTTTATTTTTCGTTTTGGACCCCTATATTACGAATAAAATTTTTGGTCCCGATGAATTCGTTAAATCAGGGTCCGACTGCATATATACACAGTCAAACCTCATTAACGCGAACACTCGAGGGGAAACTTTTTTGTTTGTGTTAAAAATAGTTCGCATTATCCGAACTTAAATACATTAGATACAACTGAACAGGGCAATCAGAAACAGTTCGTGCTAAAAGTAATTCTCGTTAAGTGTGTTTGTGTTAACGAGGTTTGACTGTATATCTATACTACATAGAAGCTACATTTTTAGTCTTATGTTCTGGTGATATTTTTTTGAACCGTCCTGTTTTTCTTTCTCATCGATATTGAGTTATAGCAATGACTGGTTTTGCATATTTTTTTCATCTGAAAGCTTTCTGTATATTGTTATGACAAATTGAAATACTTTCACCATTATTTTTAGTTAAATTGCTTCTTGCCATCGTTGTCCGATCTTTCTTGAAATAAGATATTATGTGAAATAGAAGTGTATGAGGAAATGTATCCTAGCTTATGTCAAATGAGAATCTACTAATATGTGAGTAGTACTTTATTTCTTTTGAAAGTTCAAATGGAACTCTTGTGTTTAAAATGCTGAACATATGTTTACGTTTTTTTTCCAATGCCACCAAATGTTATTGTCAATTCATTAGGATTACGTTTCGTTAAATTATGTTGTCTTTATTTTTATAACTGTATTTATTTATTTTAAGTTGTTTTTTTCTATGTTATTTAATAAACGTTAGCTAAATACAAACTTAAACCTGCTTCTTCTTTGTGTTAATTTACATTACACACTTTTGTCATTACCCTTGCTGTTATGCTTTCACAGCTCTGCTTTAATTTAATTTCTGTTTTAAACCGGTCCCGGTATACGGGTTGAACAGATTCCATTGAACTTGTTTTCTTACCTCCAAACAGCACTAGTGTTTCCCAACTCCTAGATTAGGAGATTATTCAAAATTTTAAGGTAAACTACCGGAAGTTACTCCTTAATGGCATGATTTCTGCAATTGATCAGAATAAGAAGTTTCATTTGTCCGTGTTGGATGCGCTGTTTTATACAGACAAAGCTTGGAATAAGCAGTAATGCCGGGGGCGCGCTATAGTACATCATTTAAGCATAAACGTGGAGAAGGCATGCATAAATATAATTTTTATGGGTCCTTCAAGATGCATAATTTTTCTGTAGAAACATTGCAAAAGAGGCATATTTCATATAAAATACATTAAATCGGTCTTATTTCTAAAAGAGGACCCTTTTTTGTAAAACAGACCCAGTTTTTTTTAAGTGTCGGTCCCAGGTACGCAGGATTTCAAAAACCTAGCCGCATCACTGATAAGGTATCAAAGAAAACCATTTCAAATTGTTTTAGACATGCTGGTTTTTGCCTCTCTGGAAATGATGAATTATCGGACGACGAAGATGAAGATTTGCCTCTATCTGAGCTTGCAAAGCGTCTTCAAAATTATGGATGCACCGTACCTGATGAAATGGATTACGTAACTATTGATAATGATTTAGCTACATCTTCTGAAGTGTCCATTACTGGAATTGTCTCCGAAGTGTTAAATTCAAATGCTTCCGGAAGCAACGATGAAGAGAGTGATGGTGAATTGGAAATTGAGCCTGTAACACAGACAGAAGCTCTCAAGGCACTGAACGTTGTTAGGTGTTTTGTTGCGCATTCAGAAGCTTCAGAAAAACATTTTAAAACTGTTAATAATCTTGAAAAGGTAGTGCTAACAACAGCGAATCCGAAGCAAAGACAATCCTGCATAAATGAGTATTTCAAACACCGTACTGTACATTAGGGCTGGATGATATCAGAAATTTAATATCACAATATATCAACGAATTAATATTGATATTGGTGATATATCGCGATAACTACCTTAAAGTGTATGCGAATAGAAAAATTGTTAATTTCCAAAGATAAATGGTATGGTAGTAGCAATTTAAGTACAAACAGGTGTAGAAAGCAACGAATCAATTCTCTATACCTATTTGGTCACACAGCATCCTTTAAATATTATAGTTTCATATTTATACAAAACAGAAATATTTTAGGTAAAGGACACATTGTTCGATATCAATTTGGGCTTATACCATTGCTAGGATAGTGTTTTTTCTTTAAAAAATAGTATGTTCCCTATTCTTCCTATTTTATGCACTATTTTAACTATTCCCTCGTGTATAACTGAGAATATTATAAAAAATAAACTAAAATAAAATGTTTTTAAATTTAGGACGTTGCTGATTTTAATATGATCAAAATAAGTAATAAAAAGAAAATTGCCCAATTAAACTGAGGGCATTGAGCTCACAGGCTATTCACACTAATTGTCTATTATGATCTTATTTCAAAGGATTTGAAATAAACCCCTCGAAAAATAAACAAATCAACAATATATTAAGAGGGGGGGATGAAATTAAAAAATAATGTTAAAATTACTGATCTCTTGAACGCTGAAGCACAATCCGAATTTATCAACAATCGTGAAAAGTTTAGAAAAGACGCTAAACAACAAATTTTAAAAGCCCAAGAAGAGAACCATAAAACTTATAATCTCAGACAAAAAAAACTAACAAATTTAAACTCAACGATATGGTTGCTATAAAAGGCATACAACAAGGTCCATGTTTGAAGTTAAAACCAAAATATTTAGGTCCTTACAAAGTCATAAAAGTAAAAAATAATGACATCTATGATGTGAAGAAAGTTGGATTTACCGAAGGTACAATGGTCACAAGTACTTGCACCGAGTAAATAAAGTCATGGACTGATGAAGCTTGACATGTTAAAAAAAAAAAAAAATTCCTTGATTATGACATCACCTGACTACGACATACTCACTGGACTAACACACAAAATTCTATGAAATTAATTCTGAAGAAATGAGAATTCATTTTTTAAAAAATGGAAAGGAAAAGATGTAAGAAAAAGAAGACGGATAAGGCGTAAAAGAAGAATTATTTCAAGAAATACTTTGAAACAATATTTTTATGATGAGAGATGCCCTTTCTTGAATGTTCACCTAGTTTGTTTACTAAAAAAAAGATTTTTTTTTTTTAAATCTAGAACTTTGGATGCTGTTCTCTCTTTTTTGTCTCTCAGGTGATCCAGCTGCTACTTCCAGCAGACCAAGATGTCACTCGTCAGTATGGCCGAATATGGGAAGGATAATTTACAACTTGTGAAAGTTACTCTCAGATAAACTCTCTACAGACCGTCTGAAGGCTGGAGGCGTGGCTAAAGAGCCAGCGGCCTAAATGAAGTGATATGATTGAAAAGAGAAAGACTGTCATGTTTGCCGCAGAGAACTGTAGATGAGAGTAGTCAGGGGTCTGTCCAGACTTTTTTCCCAGGGTCCTGTTTTTGTGAAATTGTGAACAGCTTTTTATATTTGTGAAAAATCTAATCCTAATTTTGTGAATTTGTTATATTCAGGTTCTTGTTTATGCATTTTTAAGAAGATATATGGATGTAAAATACCTATATTTTCTTTATATATGTAAAAGTGACAGGTCAGATTTTACTTTTAAATGATTAATTTGTGAAATGTTCAGTTTATAGATGAAAAAATTTTGTGAAAAACCTATTTTTAAGATATAGAATTTTGTGAAGGGTCCTGTTTTAGGAAAAATAGTTTTGTGAAGGGTCCTGTTTTAGGAAAAATAGTTTTGTGAAGGGTCCTGTTTTAGGGAAAATAGTTTTGTGAAGGGTCCTGTTTTGAAATAGAAAAAATTGTGAAGGGTCCTTTAAAGGACCCAATTTTTTCCTAAACAGATCCCTGGTAGTGAAAAAAGATGTTATTTTAAGACGCAGACAAATGACATAGAATTACAAATTATGTTTTAAGCTGTTTATTTAACAGAATGTATATATTTTTGTGAATATCTGTGTTTAATGTATAATATATATATATATATATATATAATTCATTCATTCAAGTGTTACTTCATTTAATTCCGAATTACATGCCCTGATTCTATATTAATACTTAAAAATAGAGGTGTACCATATACTCGGTACTCGACCAATTTGCCAAGCACTCGGCATTATAACATTTTACAAAAGCATGCATTTTGTGCATTTTATCTCCTTTTAAAAAGCAATTTTAATAGTACAGTTTAGAAATAATACATAAATCTGAAAATGATTTTTTGGAGAATATTTTTTAAAAATAATAAATAACACTATTATAAGGCTACTGTATTCAAATTTTAAATGTCATTCTGTAGATAAAATACTGTTGCCTCTGATAATGATGCTGTTGCCTCCCTCCCCCCACAGAGAAATAAAAAATAAAATAAATAAAAATATTTTTCAGGCTTTATGTTTGAACCTGGAATTTTTAAATGTAGAAGCAATAATCCTGTGTGACAATATTAACTTAACACTGCCGTTGAAAGATAAACTGTCTAATTTAGATATTTAGTTATTTACAGCTTCATAAGAAAGAATTTTTTCTGATCTGGTTGTTGTTCAGTTTAAACTGTGAAACAGGTTAGGGAATGAAAAAGCAGACAAGCTTACATTTATGTTCAAATTTTTCAATTAAAAAAAAGGTTTTACATTTAAAATTTTGTTGTATAAAATACAAAATTTTCTTGATACTTGATACTAATCATTTGTGTTTTGATGAATGTAAAAAGCAAATTGTTTCTGTTTTCAATTAGTTGATCTTCCATTTTGTTATGTAAGCGAAAAAAGAAAGAAAGATACATTTAGAATAATGTTTTATGAAGTTTTTATGTTAGGTACAATATGTTTTAGTTTCTAATTTATGCTAAACCTGAAAATACTTATAATCAGCAGTAATTTGACTATTTTGAAAATATCTGATTTTTTTTTTTTTCTTTTGAAAATATGATATATATGAACCCCGTGCACATCTGTATTCACAGAACTTAATAGTGCTTTTCCATTTACCGAAATAACACTGATGTATACAATAGTGATTGTCTGACATTGATTGCTCCTAAAATGCATTTATATACTCTATAATGACAAAATAGTCATTGAATTAGCAGGTGGAAAAGTGCATAGTGTATATGAATGCCTTTTTCGCGCATCGATGTTGGATAGTGACACTCTTGTATCATTTGTTGGTGTTGTGCTGGTAAATGGAAGGGCAACAACGAACAACCTCAAGTTCCATCAGACAAGGGAGGTTTTGTGAGCGCATGTGTGGATGTGGCTCTACCAATTACAATTACGGGTCCCTAGCCTGAATTTAGATTGAGGTAAGTTTTTTTTTATTTATTTGAATTATTGCTAAGAATTATTCTGTAAAATTTTTTTACATTTTTAAGTGTTTTTTCTGTGGTATCATCGAGTTGTTTGCCATCAAATTTGACGGGTTCCATCTATACTCCGTTCGCTGAAACGAGATAACGAAAGTAAACAAATGCGCGTGTGGATTGGCGATGCTTAAACCTGGCGTTGTGCCAGAAGCGCCAATTGTTTGAGCCTCTGCTTTTTTTCCCAAACGGCTGTTTGTTTCTTGTCTTTCACTTTTAAAATTGACGATTTTTTTCGATTGATTTGGTATTTTATATACACAAATGGAGTGTGAAAATTCTTCTTTGAGCCCGCCTAAGAAGAGAGTAAAAAGAAAAGCTTTGAGTAAGGTGGAGAAAGATATGATTTTAAATGTATATAAAACGGAACTTGAATCGAATCCTGAACTTCCGATTTCTCATATAGGAGATAATGCTGCTCGTATAACAGGCGTAGGTAAAGCTTCTGTTTTTCGAGTGTTAAGAGAGTATAAAAAATGTGGTGTGTTAAACTCGCCGAAGAAAATAAAATTACGTAAACGTGTTTTAGAAAATATAGATGATTTTGATAGGAATGCTATTAGGAGAAAAATCCACGAGTTCTTTTTGAGGAATGAATTGCCCACTATAAATAAAGTTTTGGAAGTTGTAAATGATGACCCTGATTTGCCAACCTTTAAAAGGACAAAATTTTATCTCCTGAAAGAATTTAGATATTCACGGAGAGGACGAGACAGTACTCTCTTTGATAAAAACGAAATAATTGTGTGGCGAAGAAAATATTTAAGGCAAATCAAATCTTTCAGAGAAGAAGGGCGCAAAATATATTATATGGATGAAACTTGGTTGAATGCAGGCCATACAGTTAGTAAAGTTTGGAAAGATACCTCAGTAAAATCATCAAAACAAGCATTTTTGTCTGGTCTTTCTTCCGGATTAAAATCTCCTTCCGGAAAAGGAAAACGGATGATAATTACCCATATTGGTAGCGATTCTGGTTTCGTGGATGGAGGGCTTGACTTATTCGAATCAAATAAAAATAAAGATTATCACGAAGACATTAATTCAGAACGTTTTGAAAAGTGGTTTGGTGATATCTTATTTCGACTGGAAGATAACTGTGTGATAGTAATGGATAATGCTCCTTATCATTCCCGAAAATCAGAAAAAATACCGAATACTTCGTGGAGAAAACAAAAAATTGCTGATTGGCTTTTAACAAAAAATATCCCTTTTGAGGACGGAATGTTAAAAGCGGAACTGTTGCAGTTAGTGAAGCAAAATAAAAATAAATATGACAAGTACGCTGTCGATGAAATGGCAAAAGCACAAAATAAAACTGTCTTACGATTACCCCCCTATCATTGTGAGCTTAATCCTATTGAACTGATTTGGGCACAAATAAAGAACTTCGTTGCGAAAGAAAACAAAACATTCAAAATGCCTCATGTAAAAGAAATATTCTCTCAAAGTATAAGCAAAATTGGCACTGAAGAATGGAAAAGATGCATTCAACATGTAACAAATACAGTGGAAAAACAAATGTGGGATTTAGATAATGCTATAGATAATATAGTAGATTCCATGATAATCAATCTAGATTCTAATAGTTCCGATACTTCAACTTCCTCTTCTGAATGATTTATGAGGTAAGTGGGCTTCAATAATGTAAGATATAAATAGTTTTGTACTATTTTGTATTTAACAGGATTAACTCCTGATGATGGTTTATAACAATGTTGAATTCAGAAAGTTTGCCCCGGGAGGAAATTCCGTTCGGGGCATTAAAATGTCCCCTCCCGGAATATTTCAGATTTTATAATTTTAATGGTCAAAAAGTATAATCCCCCCCCCCCCCGAAACTATATAATGTCTCGCCTGGAGGCACAGAAATCCCACCAGGAAAAAATATGTCTGAATTCAACGCTGTTTAAAATAAATAGAGAATAATTTATATTTTGACGTCTTAAACTTTTACATTTTTGTTTAAAATCTCGATGTAAGTCAGTTAGCAACTTGTGTTGTTTTCATATAGTTATCAAAATAAATGTTTAAAAAATTAACAAATCGAAATAAAAAATAAAATTCGCCAACCTAGGGATTTGTGCCAAATGTGTGGCTCCTTGGCGATTTTTCTGCAACCCATTTGTTTACTTTCGTTATCTCCTTTCCCTGAACACAGTAGCGTAGCTAAGGGGGGGCAAGGGGGGCATCCGCCCCGGGCGCCGCTGTCAAGGGGCGCCAGATTGAGAAAAAAAATTAACAGAAATTATCTCATATATTTCGACAATAAATAAAAATTGCTTTTGTGTGTGTGCGTGTAAATATTTTCTTTAGTAAAATATTTTATTATGTACAAATAATGAAAGAAAAAACTTCTGTGAATAAGGTTTCTAGGAATAGTTCAACAGACTTTGTACCTTACAGGATTACGTACCTGAAAGGAGGCACAAAATGATTAAACGTTGGGGGCGCCCAACTGATAGACGCTTAACCGAAATTATCCCACATATTTCGACAATAAATATTTGTGTGTGTGCGTGAATGTTTTCTTTAGTAAAATATTTTATTACGACCAAATAATGAAAGAAAGAGCTTCTGTGAATGTTTCTAAGGATTTCTCAACTGAATTTGTACCTTACTTGATTACGTACCTGAAAGGAGGCACAAAATGATTAAACGTTGGGGGCGCCCAACTGATAGACGCTTAACCGAAATTATCCCACATATTTCGACAATAAATATTTGTGTGTGTGCGTGAATGTTTTCTTTAGTAAAATATTTTATTATATACGACCAAATAATGAAAGAAAGAGCTTCTGTGAATGTTTCTAAGGATTTCTCAACTGAATTCGTACCTTACTTGATTACGTACCTGAAAGGAGGCACAAAATGATTAAACGTTGGGGGCGCCCAACTGATAGACGCTTAACCGAAATTATCCCACATATTTCGACAATAAATATTTGTGTGTGTGCGTGAATGTTTTCTTTAGTAAAATATTTTATTACGACCAAATAATGAAAGAAAGAGCTTCTGTGAATGTTTCTAAGGATTTCTCAACTGAATTTGTACCTTACTTGATTACGTACCTGAAAGGAGGCACAAAATGATTAAACGTTGGGGGCGCCCAACTGATAGACGCTTAACCGAAATTATCCCACATATTTCGACAATAAATATTTGTGTGTGTGCGTGAATGTTTTCTTCAGTAAAATATTTTATTATATACGACCAAATAATGAAAGAAAGAGCTTCTGTGAATGTTTCTAAGGATTTCTCAACTGAATTCGTACCTTACTTGATTACGTACCTGAAAGGAGGCACAAAATGATTAAACGTTGGGAGCGCCCAACTGATAGACGCTTAACCGAAATTATCCCACATATTTCGACAATAAATATTTGTGTGTGTGCGTGAATGTTTTCTTTAGTAAAATATTTTATTACGACCAAATAATGAAAGAAAGAGCTTCTGTGAATGTTTCTAAGGATTTCTCAACTGAATTTGTACCTTACTTGATTACGTACCTGAAAGGAGGCACAAAATGATTAAACGTTGGGGGCGCCCAACTGATAGACGCTTAACCGAAATTATCCCACATATTTCGACAATAAATATTTGTGTGTGTGCGTGAATGTTTTCTTTAGTAAAATATTTTATTATATACGACCAAATAATGAAAGAAAGAGCTTCTGTGAATGTTTCTAAGGATTTCTCAACTGAATTCGTACCTTACTTGATTACGTACCTGAAAGGAGGCACAAAATGATTAAACGTTGGGGGCGCCCAACTGATAGACGCTTAACCGAAATTATCCCACATATTTCGACAATAAATATTTGTGTGTGTGCGTGAATGTTTTCTTTAGTAAAATATTTTATTATATACGACCAAATAATGAAAGAAAGAGCTTCTGTGAATGTTTCTAAGGATTTCTCAACTGAATTTGTACCTTACTTGATTACGTACCTGAAAGGAAGCACAAAATGATTATATGTTGAGGGCCACGGAGTTTTTCTCTGAACTCTGTAGTCGGGGGCGCCCAATTGAGAGGAGCTTTAAACAGAAATTATCTCACATATTTTGACAATGTGTGTGAATGCTTGGAATAAATTTGGTGAAGGATGAGGGGGGGGGGGGTTTGCTCCTAGAAAAACGGGCAGACTATATACCAAACTTTTGGTGGTTTACTATACTGGAAATCAAATTCCTCGCTCGCTCGTTGTATCCGGGATTTATTATAAGTATGATATGCTATTGCAGAGATCATCTGCATACATTTTATGACTAAGCCACAATATTATAATTTTCGGAGACACAGCGGAAGTTATGCCGCTATTTTTAAACAACAAGCCTATAAAGTTTGTAAATAGTTTTTAGATTGTTTTTCAAAACAGGATTAACCATCATGATTAAAAGAAAGAAAAATAGGCAGAAAATAACAAATTTTATCTGAATGGGCAAAGATATGTATCTTGGTAAAGAGTGTTAAAATCAATGTAAAGAGTTTACGGTATTTAAAATTTGCAAACAAGGTGCACCGTTGTAAATGTTTAAGAAGCAATTTTTATTGATATTAGTAAATTGTTTTATGAAAATTTTATGATTTGAAAGAAAGCAAAATCGTAATTCTTCAGATAAAATAAATTTTTTGTTTTAAAAGTATTTAATTGAAAAATTTTTAAAGAAAAATTTAAAACCACACCTTTCCTACAATTTTTAACTTTATGCAACATTTTTTTTTCATACTTTCTTTACAAATCTGCTCTATAACTGCAAGAACCACATTTTCAAAAAGTTAATTAGTTAAAATGTCATGACACATTTTAAAATACAATAAAGAAGACTTTTTACTTAACATTTTTGCTTTTAGAAAATAATTTATTTATATTGCTGAGAATCCTATTTTAAATTTTATGAAATGCACCTTATGTATTGTTCAAAAGATTAAAAAAAAAGGAAAGAAAGAACATAAAACAATGAGTCAATTGAAAAACATTTTCTATTTTATTACGTAGGACATATGGAACTCCGTGGAAATCAAAAAGAGTGTACACACCTTGTAAATGAAACAAGGCAGCATATTTTTTTTCCTTAATCGGGTTTAATTCATAAGTTTTAGCAAACGTGGTTTCTTGTAAATTGACTTTCATTGTTGTAATCATTTGTGTTGCAACTCTCATGCGCTTAAAACTACATAGTCATATATGCTAACGTCAAATTCTCGTCAAGCTTGACGGTATTTGGCTAAAGATCTTGGCGATAAATGTAGGTCACCATAAATGAAGTCAACTTGGCGACAGCTAAATAAGTTTTTGCATTTCATATACAAATTCAGTATTGACGAAAACTATGAATCTTCTGTAATCGGGTTGCACGCATTTTAGTTTCGTGTGTTTGAGTAAAATTAGCCAAAATCTTAAAAACAAGGAAGAGGGAAGCTACATTTTCCTCATGGTACAAGCCGGAAGTATATTTTTTTCCTCTTAAGGAAAAATAATATCCTTATTTTTTAGGTAGCTTTCAATACAAAAAAGTATAAAGCTACCTATTGCAGCCGTTCGGAGGAAAGCAGTTCCGAAAAATTTCGATATATTTTCACTGATCATGACCCCCACACCCCAAAACCACCCTCCGTTCAAATGTTGATTTATATATATATATATATATATATATCTGACCTATGTCATACATTAACGCCCGTATTTATGAATCGATTTTGATGAAACTAATTGTGTGTATTAAGGTCACTAATGTCTCGACCGAGTTCGTTGGCCAGCTTGGTCCGCCATTTTGTTTCAAGATGGCGGTCATTTAAAAATTTAAAACTAAAATAAATATAGAAAAAAAATAAAAATTCAAATTTATTTTTTAATTACGTATGGACCCTATTCTCCGTTTGGGTTCGAGGCTACGATTTCCGAAATGTTTCCCCAAAGCACGTGACTCAACATCACGAAAATCTGGTCCGTTGCTGCTCTATGGCATGCAGGCTTGAGTTGCAAACGAGTCGTTGCATAATTAAGGACAACAATATCGGCAATGTTTCCCCAAAGCACGTGACTTTGACGTCAGTGGGAATAGGGTCCATTAGGCCTTGATACAAGGATTCCAGAGCATTTTTTGGTTTACCTCTATCTTAAAAAATGGCTGAGATAGAGCAGTTTGAAATTCTAGGGTGGCTGACATTTTGAAACAAAACAGCACATTAACGCGATTACTCGCAAATTATTTTCTTTCATTGTTGTAATAATTTTCCCAATCATACGCATAAAACTATATATTCATATCCGTTAGCGCCAAATTCTCGCCAAAATTGGTGACATTTGGTGAAATATCGCCAAATTTGGGACCAAAATAAGTCTTCATAAATGAAGCCAATTTGGCTATTGCTCAATAATTTGGAGAATTTCTTATTCAAATTCAGTATTAACGAATCTTTTGCAAACGTTTCTTTGCATTTTAGCTTGCTGTTTTCGTGTAACATTAGCTAAAATTTTAAAACGAAGATATAGGAAAGCTACCTTTTCCTCCCGGTACAGGCCGGAAGGACTTTTTTAATTTAGAGGAGGGGGAGGGGGGCGCAGAATTTCTTCTTGCCCCGGGCGCCAAAAAACGTAGCTACGCCACTGCCTGAACAGACTATAGTAGATCATTAATAATGAAAAGTTTTTTAGTTTTTTTAAAATTCAAACAGAGAATAAAACTCACAAATCATTTTTTATTTTTTATAAGGGCATTTGTTTAAATTGATGGCTTTTTTTGCACACTAATGATGAAATTCGGATTTGTTCCCCAGAATGACTGACAAAGTTTTTTTTGTTTGTTTGTTTGTTTGTTTTTTCCCTCAATGACTGATTGACGAAATTCAGATTTTTTTTTTTTTTTCAGTGACCAATTGATGAAATTTCAGATTGTTTTTCAGCAATTAATAAGCATCTGATTTTTTTCCTGGCTTATTAATGAAACTCACAATCTTTTTCAGTAACCGACTGACAAAATTCCTGATTTTTTTCATTGATCAATTGAAGAAATTTGCAATTTTTTCAGCAACCAATAAATTAAACAAAATATGTAATTGCTTAATTTATTATTTCCCCCGAGGGACCGACAAAATTCTTTTTTTTTTTTTTTTTTTTTTTCCCTCAATGACTGATTGACGAAATTCCAGATTTTTTTTTTTTTTCAGTGACCAATTGATGAAATTCCTGATTGTTTTTCAGCAACCAATTAACAGTGATTTTTTTCCTGGCCTAATTAATGAAACTTGCAATCTTTTTCAGTGACCGACTGACAAAATTCCTGATTTTTTTCATTGATCAATTGAAGAAATTTGCAATTTTTTTCAGCAACCAATAAATTAAACAAAATATGTAATTGCTCCCCCCCCCCCCCCAACCAACCAACTGACAAAAAATTCCTGATTTCCTCCCATCTGATTCAAAATTTGTAATTTTTTTTCTCTCACAAACAATTGACAATCACAGTTTTTTCAAGATCAGCTGACAAAATGTTTACAAATTATTTGGCCTCTTATTTTTTTCTAGTACACTTATTATTTTCAAAGAATAGATGCCGACAACAGTGGGGGACAAGGAACAAAAGGAGGATGTGCCTTTTCTAGAAATTTTTAGAAGGGTGTTCCCCTTTCCCACACACTAAAATCAGAGTTTCCCCCAGACAGTTTCGGAAGGGTGCTGCACCCTGCCTGCCCTCTGGTTTACAAAATAGCACCCTTCTTGCCCCTCATAAAAAAATTAGCCCCCTTTTTGCCCCCCCCCCCCTCAGTAAAATAATTAGCACCCTTCTTGCCCATCAGTAAAAAAGGTGCCATTTCTCCTTTGTGCATTAAAAAATTTACTTTCATAGTAAAAATTAACTCAATGTTGTCTTGAAAATAGTGCTCTGACTTTTAAATATCAAAAGTGGCTTTAAAAACCAAAATAATACTTTTAAACAATTAAAAAAAAGTGCCCTTAAGAATCTGAAAAGTGCCCTCAAGAGTAAAAAAAGTGCCCTTAAGTATAAAAAAGTGCCCTTTTCTCACTAGCAGCACCCTGCCCGTTTTTAAACCGGGGGGGAAACTCTGCTAAAATTATAAAATAAGTAATGGATGTCTCTCATCGATAGACTTTTGTGATCTCGAGATAGACTACGCCTTCCACTGAAATATTAAAAAGGCAGAGTTTCTGTTCCAAAATAAGGATTTTATGGAACTCCATAAAAAATAAATGATTTGTGGAATTCTGCAAAAAAAATGAAAGAAATCTCTGAATTCCACTTATTTGCAACAAAAAAAAAATTACATGCACAAAATGCACTATAGCACAAAACTCATGAAATTTTAGGAATTTCAGGACATGTATGATCCATAACGTTGTATATTATATTAAATACTTTGAAAGAAAAAGACAAACTTGCAAAATGATAAAGAGGCCTTTAAAATCTTTATTGCTGCAAAAAATGACAAAAACTGGTTCTCTTTGAATTTACACATTGTCATCTTTCTGAGATTTAATCATATTCAAATCTCAGAAATGGCTGTCTGCATTCATCAAAAGAAATCTTGTATGCCTGTATTTAGATGTGCTTTATTAGCCACACACAGGGTGGCTTATTCTTTCAATCTCTATCATTTTTCATGTTTATGAAAAGTCACAGCAATCCATCGTTGCCACAGATTAATCTCGGAAAATGAAACATTTGAAGTTACTTAAAAATTAATAACTCGAAAAGTATTTGTCACAAAATTGTTTTACAAACTGCGTTAGAATGGTAAAAAATTGTATTTTTCTTGATATAAATTTCAAATCTAATGATTATGTCGTTCTTCAAATATTAGATTTCAAAAATTACAAAACTTCACAATGGAGTACTGTAGCGAAACTTTTACGCGTAAAAAGATAATGATAAAGGGATTGTGGTTCGACGTGTATCGTGTATACCGGCCATAGCATGAGTAAATAATTATAGTAAACTTATTATTCTGTTAAAATATAAAAGTGAATTATGTATATACATTTTTAAAAAATAAAGAAAAACATTTTATCACAAACATCAACAAAATTTTTTCTTCTATTTATTCCCTTATTCCAAAGATATCTTTTTATCGTCTGCTGCCATAGCAACATGGAATTAAATTTCATTAAAAAAAATTGCTCAGTGGTAGAAAAATATTTTTCTAAATCGAATGGTTATTGAACAACTCAACACTTTAACAGGGGAATTTTTATTTGTTATTTAGATATTTTAAAATTGTTTGTTGTCATTGCGTTTTTATTCTGAGTTACAGCTAGTTTATTTATTTTTTAAATAAAAGCCGTGTGTGGCAATCTATATTCGGCCTTATAGCAGAATTTTCCCCTCTTGTTATCTGATTCTTTCTTTCAGCATATATAAGCTTTGATTTAGTTTTATGCATGACATAATCTTATATGTTGATTTCATACATAACTAACAATAGAAATTGATACACTTCTTGGCATAAAGAATACAATACAAAAATGATGCATTGAACTTAAAATAAACACACTATTTTGATAGAATAAAATAAGATTTATATATATATATATATATATTAAAATGACCATAGAAACGTTTATAAATTTATATTAATTATTTAAAAGCTATGTACATATTTCATAATCTTTAAGAAATTTTAATTAAGAACACAGAAAAACAATTTAGAATTAAAAAATGAAATAAAAAATCACCTTCAAAGTGCTGTCTCCAGCAACTGACCCTCTAAGGTCATCATGATAAAAGTGTTCCAAGTCATTTTGACCCATAAGTGATGCCATCCTTCTCCTGTGTAAATATCTACATGCATAAACAATCCCTCCTACTATGATGCATAAGAAAAAAATTGGTGCTACTATGTACAATATTGTTTTGAGTGACTGATCCATTTCAGAATCGGAACTATCTGTTAAAAACAGGAAAATTCTTTAATACAATAATCAGATAACGATCGATATTTACATAACATTAAAACAACAACAAAAATAACATAGAATTCTTTGTTATGTTTTTACATGCTGGCACAAGATTTAAATTTTGTAAAATAAATTTTCAAAAATTTCTATTACTAATTTACATAGTCATTACTTAATATCAGCTTTTTAGAAGGAACAATAAACTACAGGTACAATATTGCAGACCATGAAAGTATATAAATGTTATACAAGTAATAATAATACATATAAATAAAAGCATCATGCAATTGATATACTTTTTTAATCATCTATATGAATTGTCTATATATTATCTATATATTGCCTTTCTTTTGGCAATACAGTTTAAGTTAATTAAGGTTAAAATACATAATTTCACTGCTGCAAAGTGTCTATTTTTCACTATTTTTTATTATTCAATCATATTTTTTCGTGTACAATTGTTGCTTTTTTCACAATTACTTTTGTATGTATATCATTAAATCAAACATTTGAATTTTCGTAATTTTGTACATCACTATACATTGTTAGATATTTTATGCTTCTGAGTTCCACATTGTAATTTGGTTATTTCTAGCAATATTGGATTGATGTTATTTTCCTATGTATAATAATTGGTTAATTTCTATAGTGGTGTTTTATCTTGTGATTTAATAGTTATTTCATTTGCAAAAGGTCATATTCAGTAGCACCATTTCAAGAGTTTCTTGGGAGAGGGAGAAAGGTCAAAGTTTTCTTTAAGAGGCAGGGTTTAACATAGTGTGCAGGACTATGTGCAGATTGCACACAAAATAGAAAAATCCTGCATAATAAAAAATGCTGCGTCGAAATTAACCTCTCTTAAATTCTTTCACAGGCATGTGATTCTTCCGAAAATATTTTGGAATTATCATGGTTATATCAAACAGACAATTTTATACTAACATTAAAATTATTTCTTCCTAATGTAAAGTTTGATTTTCATGTATTCTAATCAGAAACAAATAATGTAAGAACATTAAATAGTTAAATATCATTTTTATATGTACAAAAAACCATAACCTGGATCAAATTCAATAGTAAGATATTTTTTTAATTGCTTTACTAACAATATATTAGTATTCACATAAGTACATAAGAATAAAATGTCAGTGGTGCTTAGCTTCTATGTGGCCATGTTTTGAAAGAAATATATTATTTCAGAGAATATAAATAAATATTAATCATTTAAACATACCAAAACTCAATATAAATATAACTTAGATTTTGTGTCAGTCCAGAATCCACAATCAAATATTATTATATTACATAAAACAACTGAAATATGCTAATAAATTTTAAAAAGCATAATATTAAAATTCAGTAATTACAAAATAGTTTCAGGAAAAATATTTGAGAGTGATACATACATTTGTAATTATACTAATTATTTTTTACAACTCACATCACAAACTTTAGAAATTCATAAAGGTTTTTGCAATTTTACAAAAATTGGTGGACAGAGATTAGACATCTAGACAAATTAAAATAATTAATATTTTTCATCTGGCTTAATTTTTTTTTTGTAAATTTTATACATTTTACCTCAGACTTTTATTCTCTGTGCTTTTAATGCTGTTAATTCATCATGTATGAAAACGTGTACTAAATGATTATACTTTTTCTTTAGTTCACAGCAGGGTTGTTTGTTTTAAATCAGCTTGATTTAAATCGTGATTTAAATCAATTTAAAAATATTTAGATTAAAATGATCTAAATTAATCAATGATTTAAATCAAATTATTTTTTTTTTAAATCTTTGATTTAAATCAGTATTTTTAACATTGATATTTACAAGCTGAATAAATATTAAATTAATCATTCGTGTTCAAATAAATGTCATCATTCATGTCCAGATTAAAAATTACCTTTTAATAATGTTAAATAAAACTTTTATAAGTTGAAAATAATTATTTTATGAAAGTAAATGCAACATTATATTCAAAATATTATTTATCCATTGTGCATCACAAAATAAATACTAATATATATATGTTCTCTCATTTCTAAACTTTTGTCTTCCCTAGATGATCACTTCATTTTTGCAAGTTAGATAGTGAAGCTAAAGTTAAATATATTCAATATAATAGTATTTTCAGTGAGGAGTTACTTCCTCTAAAGTAGATTATACATGATTCACAAGTTTGTTTTATGTTTAGTTGCTTAGACCTGGAAATTTCGATATCCCATATGTTGATGGGAGATGTATTGATCATACTATATGATCAATACAAGGACTAAATTGTAACATAATAAATATTTAGACTGTTTGTCTAACATAGAATTATAGGATTCCAGTTTCATGTTTCTTCTATAACTGAAAATACTTTAATCCCTGTGACTGATACCTTTGCCTTTTCCTTTTCTAGAATTCATTGCTTACTGCAATGGAAAATAAGATATGTTATTATACCTCATTTCTAAGCTAAACAGCCATTTCTACTGTTAAATAAGCATGATTGATTGCTGAAATTGTCAATGGCTGTGGGCTGGATAACACTTACAATTGATAGCTTCGTACTTTTAGTTATGTGATTACCTTGTGTCTTGTAACTGTTTTGTAATCATTAGTATAGTGTGAAACACAAGTTGGACAAGAATATCATTTACTAATACTAGGTACAGTACAGAGAGCTTTTGGATACATTAATAAGAAAAATGGCTGGTGAAAAGAAAGATCCAATATAGCTTTATTTTACAGGAGAGAGAGAAAAAAAAAACTATATATGGAAAATGTGTGAAAGCAATATGCAAACCATGTAGTGTAGAAATGATTGAGATTGTGGCAAAAAAAAAAAAAAAGGCATATAGAAGCAAACAGTCTATGTGATAAAGATGACATTAGTAAATCTGAATAAGTTGAAATCAGGATTGTCTTTTTGCCGGCAAAAATGTATTTTTGTCAGGACAGCTTGACAGACAAAAATTGGCAAAAACATAAATTGGTCAAGATTGTAATTTAAATCACTGATTTTAATCTTAAAATTATGATTTAAACATTGAAATCATGTAATTAAAATAAAATCCTTAAAACCCTGTTTTAAAATACTAGTAATTTTTGCTACTGGGAAAAATTATGGCAAAAAGTATTTTTGCCAGGACAGTTTTTTTCCACTTAGGCAAAAATTAGCCAACCCTGGTATATTTATACACATACATATTTAGCATTGTTTGCTGCATTTATTATGTGATTAGATATTATTGGAGTAATACCTCAATGAAAATTTTAATAACTTAAATTAACTAAAAATTTATACACACTTAGGTATTTCTTACCTATAACAATTTAATAGTAGAATAATATGATTTTAAGTTTTAAGTAAATCTGAATTTGTTTGCAATAATTTTTTTTTATTTAAATTATTTTGAATTTTTATCCAGGAACTGTAATTAAATTAATAGAAATGTGTAAATCTATGCAGAAAAAATAAAATAAATACATACACAGTACAGAAATAATATTAATAAAAAAAAATCTGATTTAAATCAAAAAAATCTGATTTAAATCAAATAAATCCGATTTTTTTTATTTATTTTTTTTAAATCATGATTTTTATCAACCCTGGTTCACAGCATTTTAAATCAATTGAAGTAACCAAGCAACTATAGGTGCAGATTCCCAAATCTGGAAGGAGCCAGTGGCTCCTAAATCCAAAAAATCCAGAGGCCACATTGTGAAACAAACGCATAAAATCAATGGTGTTTAATGTGGGGAAAAAAACTCAGGAATTCAAAGTGAAAAATAAATTATTTAATATACACTTGTACAACAAAACACAGACTAATTGCATCAATTGCGTATATTTAATTGAATTATAAAATTTTTAAATTTGAATATTAAATAATATAAATCTTAAAACTATGTACATTCAAAAGATAAAATTGGGCAAAATAGTTTTTTTTTTTTTTTTTTTTAAATGTATAAATTAAGCAATTATGGTAGTGGGTAATATTGGGAAAATAATATTTCTTATTTTGATTTTGTCATACAAAAGTACATATAAAAAAAATTGTGAGTGTGTGAGATTATTTTGTACTATAAAAATTAAAACACACTTAAAACATTTGTTTTTCTATAAGAAAAATTATCTTTAAATTTTTTTTATCACAGACTATGTAAAATTATCAGGCTCAAACCGTTACGAAGAACACTGCTACTCAAATATATTTAAAGCAATAGTTTGCTGTGTTGAACAGGTCATTCTGAAATGTTATTAAAAATAATAATAATAAAGTTTATGTATTTTGGTCTTAATCTTTCTTCCTGACTATGTTTTAAAAATGTATAGATATTGGTTTTATATACACAGATAATTCTTCCGAAAAATAACTATTATGTAAAATTATGTTGAATTAAAAATTCAATCCAATAAAATATTATCATTTATCAGTAATACAGTTCTGCTATTAAAAGTAACAAACAGTACATTTTAAATTAAAATTTACTGTAAAAAAGCTTAATAACTTATTTGACACAATTTTATAGAATCTTCCCACCATAATTGTGTACAGTTTGTAGGAATAAATGTTTGTATGTAATGAAAAGCCTGTACATTTTATGAATAAACGATTCTCTAATGTGCTTTGTTCTATAAACTCTGCTATCCCCCCCCCCCAAAAAAAAAGCCTCGTTGCAACTTTTGTTGGCAAGGGGATTTTTACTTAAATCCCCATGGATATAATAAATTACAATTTTCATAACCGATCGCTGATTCTCTTTTTATTATTGTGAATCCTTGATGAAATTTGCGATCGCTCAACGAAATTCACGATTCTTTTCCACGATCAGTTGACGAAATTCTTGATTTTTTTCCTTCGCAATGGTTTGACGAAATTCGCAAGAGTTTTTTTTTCAGGATTGTTCGATGAAATTCGTGAGTTTTTTTCCATGACTAATTGACAAAAATCATGATATTTTTGGCAACTGATTGATGAAATTAACTATTTTTTCTGCGACTAATTGACGAAATTCTTTATTTTTTCCACAACCGATTAACGAAATTTGCGATATTTTTTCCTGCGACTGATTGACTAAATTCACAATTTTTTCTGCGATCAAGAAGTAAAATTCACATTTTTTTCTGCAACAGTTTGATGAGATTCGAGTTGAGCAATAGACGAAATTCAGGGTTTTATTTTGTGATCGTTTGACAAAACTCGCTTTTTTACTATTTTTTTATTTTTGCGACTAATTGATAAAATTCACAATTTTTTTATGCAATCGATTGATGAAATTCATTTTTTTCTGCGACAGATTGATGAAATTTGTTTTTTTTTCCTCGACCGATTGACGAAATTCTCGTTATTTTTCTTCTTTTTTTTTTTTTGCGACTGATGGCTGAAATTTGTGGTTTTATTTTTTTAGTGATTGGTGAAATTCATGGTTTATTTGGCGTGCGATCGGCGAAATTTGCGTGATTTTTCCATGACCGTTGTTTGCGACAGATTGAGGAAATGCCAGATTTCTTTTTGGGACCAATTGACGAATTGTTTTGTGGAAACCTGCTAAAAAAGAAATAATACGAGGAATTCCGCTAATTCGTTGAAGAATCGCATGCCGATATCTAGTGGCTACGTTGTCTACCTATGAGAACTTATCTGATAAATCCCAGAGCTAGACATTTAATGAGTGGGACTCAAAATTTTCTTTTCAGCACTATTTTTTTTTGTATTGCTGGCTAATTGCGGTATGCTGCCCCTGCTGAGTTTATTCACGGCGCATATCAAACATGATTTGTTTCTTGATTCCACAGACATTGCAATGTTTTTTAAGGGAAGAAAATGAGAAATTTGCAGATCCATGGAAATGTGGAATCCATATTTAATCATATTGTTTAATTGTGAACATTAAAAAAAGAAGAAAAAAGGTGGTAAATATAGGAGAATTATGAAGAATTGGCAGATTTGATTTAAAAAAAATAATAATAGAGGAAGTATGCTGTTCGATGGAAATGAGGCATCCCTGTAAAACACATGGCGACTTAGACATCAAAAGTCAGTGGCCAAAGTAAAAATTGAGTCGCCATATGGCGACTGTGAATCTGCATCTATACCAGCAACAGATTCAATGAGCTTAGTGATGAACTTAACTATTTACAAGGATGATGAAAAAGTTGTTTATAAAAATCGATTTTTAAATTAAGATTTTTTTTTTGTGATCATTAAACGAAATTATTTGTGGAAGATTCACTTGTTTATATATCTTGTACCTCCCTCTAAGAAAATCTCTGAATAATTCCCGAGCTACAAATTTAATGAGTAAGAACTTTTCAGAATTGCTTTCCTCTGGACAGCTGCAACATATAGCTTCTTACTTTTTGTAATGCAAGCTACCTAAAATACAGTTGAAGTGATTATATCAATTCTCAAGGGTATGTGAAAGTATTTGAGATCATAGGGTTAGAAATACACAGTGATAATGATAAATGAAAAACAAAATGAATATTCAAAAAGATATATACACTTAAGGATTTATGACAAAAGAATTCAATGTACAAGAGAATCAATATCATAGCAATAAAAAATTCTATGTCAAATTTGGCTCCTAGGATAGAAATTCTAAAAATCAAAACTAAAAATCTGTAGCAAAATACAGCTAATGACCATTAATTTCCATCTGTGGACTGGTCTAATAGACCAGAAAAGAAAAGAAATACATCTGTAAATCCACAAAGCTACAATAAATTATCTTACTAGAATAGACAATGTGTGAATAAATAAAATTAATAAAGATGGTTGTGGTCAGGTATGTATACCGATTGTCACCAGATGAAAGTTTCTGACTGATGTATATATATACAGTAAAATTGGTGAAAATATAATCTCTAGAAGCCAGAAAATAATTCTGTTTAAGACAGGTTTCCATTCTACCAAGATTTGTTTTGTATTCCTTTTGGTCAGGTCCATGAAATTTTTCCATTTAAAACAGATTCTGTTTTCACAGGCTTTATTGTAGTATATATATTTTTTACAAGCTTGTGCAGTGCAAGACATTTAATAAGGAAAAAAGTAGTAAAAATACCAGCATAAAATTTAAAGTATAGGTAAAGTAAAATATAGCTTGAAGACATCAACAGTGAGTCTTCAGCAAATTGTTTCCCGTATTCAAAAATTTTAATGTCTAAATTGCAAAAGTGGAAAAAAAAAAATCTTTTAGCGTATTTATGTATACTACTGATTATATAACATACTTACAAGAAAAGACACGGGGGGTAAGAACAGGAAATGATCCATTATTACACAAATCGCCTCTGCAACATGAACCACTGTACTGTCCAGTGTTAGGTTTGTCAGGTGAATGTTCTTTTGTGTTACACATAAAATACTGCAAATCCCTTTTTTCCATGCAACCTTTCTGAAAGCTTTGAATTCCATAAGCATCAATAACACTGTAACTATAGCACTGAAATAAAAATAAATATGAGGTACAAAAAGAAAGTTACATAACTTTATGTATAAGCTAAAACAATTTTTTGCCATTATTAAATAGTGAAAGACATTTTATAAATTTTGTAATAGATTTATTTATTAAAAAGAAAACGTTATAAGATTATATTGAGTAATTATCTATATTATAAAGGACAAACGTGTTCGTGCGTAACGCTGACGTCATTCTGCGAATGGCAACACTTGACGATGAAATTTCAGTTTTGCGATTTTTGCTACCGCAATTTTTAAAATTTTTAAACATCGCATATTTTTTAATTTTTTACGTTATATAGGGAAAAAAAATCTACTTTCAAATGTAATTTGTTTGAAAACTGTATCGCAATTTACTCATTTATTATATATAACATTTAAATTAAATTTCAAGCATGATTTTTTTTTAAATCAATCTCTATCGCTTGCAAACGATAACAAAATATTAATCCGTATGTACTTTAAACAATATAAAAAGTTCAGCATTAGTTTCCAGCTAATATTCAATAACGAAATTAAAACTTCTTTAAGCAATCAATAAAATAGTATAAATAAAACACATATTTAACAGACATGTAATTGAAGCAAGCGTTTAAAACCACTGAAGTTAACAGAATTAGAAAAAACTGCTGTAGATAACGATATTTTTAGGGATTTCTTCGGTTATTAACCTCTGGCCCAAGGCCACTACAAAATTACCACTTTTAACAAATTTCAAAATTTTATTTGAATATATATAATTGACATATTTCATATAAAAATGCTCTTTGGTGTTGTTAAAGGGCAATCTAAAAAAATTATTAAATATAAAAAAATCTATTAGTTTTCAAAAGAAAAAAAATGGTTTTCACCTATATTCTCTAACCTGGGAAGCCCGGGTTAGATGCCCTAGTATTTATAAAATTGAAAAGTTTTATTTTGGAGATTAACTACAATGTGAAATGTCCTCAAAGCTGAATTCAGTAACAACTCAAACCTTTGTTTGTAACCTATTCCTATCTTGTATATTGTTGTTTTGGAAGCCTTACAGAATAACAATAGCGTTAATCTAACAGTTTTGGAAATTGGCTAATACTCTGAATTACTTATAGTGGTCCATGATAAACCTTGCCAAAAAGTTCTTTTGAAAATTTTGTTTTCTCACTAATTCAATCTTGCTGTTTTTTCTATCATACAAAGGCCCCTATAAAAAAGAAGCACCAAAAATACTTTTATTTTTTAATACTAGGGGGCTCTGCCCCCTACGAGCTACGCTCGCCAACCCCCGTTCTGAAACCGCATGATTTAAAAACAATCTGTTTTGATCAACTGTAAAACGATTACGGAAGATTGTATTATAATTAAACGACCAGTGGCGATCTGCTGCAACCGGGTTTCCATTCATTTTCCTTTGACTGAAGAATTTTAAGTTCGAATCAACTGCTGTCGAAACATCTAACAACTGTTTTCCAAATTGATTAAATAAGATCGATAAAACATTTAAAAATTAACATGTGTAAAATGGTTAAGTAAACAATGTCGCTGCATCGTATAATTTTAAAACGATGCTATAGAAACTTGGTAAATAAATAAATAAAATAAAATAAAATAAAATAAAAATAAATAAATAAAATAAAAATAAATAAATAAAATAAAATAAAATAAAAATAAATAAATAAAATACAAGAAATTCAGAAAAAAACCCACTATCAAAACGCCCACAGTGTCAACTATCAGTAAGTTTAAAGAATAAAATTTACAATATATTGTGACATTTTCCCAATATCTCAGCATAGGTAACTTGTGACCGATCGACCCCCGGAGTTGTCGGGTCAGATCAAAAGGAACGATCAATCTCCTATGCTGAATGGTGTGGACATTTTATGAACAATACTCGAGACGGCATGGCGACTATCCAACGTTAACTAATTATTTATCCTACTTGTGAGGTCGCAGATGGAGAGGTTTTCCCAAAGACTATCGGACGCCAAGGGAAGTCCTTTGAAATATGCGAATGAGAACCAGATATCCACAACGATAGGCTGCCGTAAGTTTAAGAGGCCGGGGTGAACCTTCCCCCGCCCCCCTTTTTTCGGAGGCGACAGGAAGAAGAGAAGACGAGAAGGAGGGGTGTTTCGGAGGCGAAAGGGTAGGACGTGACCCTGAAAAGCGGAGTCTTGCAGTGAAGAGGAGCGAAGTGAAACGGAGGGAGAGAGACGGCCAGGTCTGTGAGAGGAAAACTCGAAGGAGCTATCCGTCTCGATCACCCAAGGACACCCTGTCCTGTTTAAATAGTATCACCGAATACAGAGAACGGAAATTAAGTTTAGAACAAGACTGTCTGGTGTAGAGACCTAAGGAGAAATTAGAGGACTTTATGGAACTTGTTTATAATCACCTGCACCTACGCATTTCATCTTATTTTATTTTGTTCTATTTTATTTAAGTAATGAAACCTGTAGGAGGAATGCTCTGTACTTCGAGCTTCGAATAAAGGAACTTTTCTTTCTACAAATCAACTTGAGTAATTACTCCGGTTAGCCACAGCTACCAGTTCGAATTTTATAAATCCCGCCGGAGTTTTTACAATATTAATGAAAACAGAAAAAAAATAATCTTGGATATTTATTTACATTATTTTTCTTTATCCCTCTCGGCTAGTGAATAAATGTGGCACAGATTTCATATACGCACCACGTTGGCGCAATTTTTTCCCCGTCAATTCGGCGAAAACAAAATTGGTGTTTATTTACTTTTATTTTTTATTTGAATTCTATAAATATTTTTTATTATGTATATCAATATTTATTTATATCACGCTATCATTTATTTATTTTTATTTCCTTTTTTAAAATAATAGAAGCTATTTCATTTATTACGTTATTTTATTTTTATATTGAAATAAAAAATTGCATGCTACTCGTAACTAATATTCAAAAACGAGTTTTCGCCAAATTGGCGGGTGAAAAAAATCGCGCCAACGTGGAGCGTGTATGACATCTGTGCCATAAATATTTGTGACGTCAGTTGAAACTGACCTTTTGTATGTAACTGTTCATCGCAACATTTTTCAATGCTTTTTTTTTTTTTTTTTTTTTTTATCATGGCACTGCCGTTTAAGGATGCAATGGTTATTTTAATTAATGAAATAATTAATAAATCAACTTAAAAAAGTAAAACATAATGAAAAATATAGGTAAAAGGTTTGTCGAAATAAATTATTTTATCGTGTAAATATATTTTTTAATTGAAACTTGTTTCGAAATATTGTTATTTGAGCATTTTAAATATGACGTAAGTTTCCTTACTTAATGCTTTGAAAACGCGTATTAATTTAATAGACACTTTCAGTGTGACGTCAGTGATGACGTTTTGGTTGGATACTCCAAACAAACGGTTGCTATGTTTCATTTCTTATTAAATATAAATCGTAAAAAAATGTTACAGCTGCATATAATGTATTGAAACAATTTACCGTGAGATATAGCTATAAGATATAGCTACATATATAAAATACAACATAGCAACCGTTTGTTTGGAGTCAGTTTCCAAGCAAAACGTCATGACTGAAAGCGTCTATTATTTCTCTTTTTAATATTCACACGCAAGTATATTTTTTATTACGTAATTTTCTACATTTGCTGCTTTTAACACGGGATCATTTAATTATTATTTTAAAGCTTTATTTCTGTTTTTAATAGTCAAGTGTCAGAATTCCTGTGCATTACTTTTCTTAATTGAAAGGGAATATTATTACGTGCGCTATTTTACAAATTGGCAACAATTCAAATAATGGAATTTATGAAATAAATCTTCGTCAAAATAATGAAAATTTTGAATAAAAAATTGAAATATAACCTCAAAAAATGAGTCAAATTGAAAAAATAATTGCAGTCTGCACACCCCAACCTTATCAACTATATCCTTACAAATTATGTTTAAATTCCTGTGCATACTTTTCGTTTCTATAAAACTTTTATAAGAAAACTGTTTTGACCAACCTTTATTTTAAATATCTCTTAAAATAACTCTTTGATTTAAAAACTGTCTACTTCAGCGTGTTTATCGAACATTTCTTTATAAAACCACCAATTTTTAAATTTTTATTTGCAATAGTTTTTTGGATATTAGTCCAGAAAGACTTCAAGGCACAAAATCTTAATTGACAGCGGCGGCCGCAGCGGTGGTTACTTTTTTTTAATATAGAGAGATAGAAAGTTACATATTTACCACAATGGCATTATCACATGTGGTCATCTTTTCACAAGATCCATCACAGTAGTAACAAGAATAACGGGATGCATTTTTAGAATTTATAACTCCATCTGTAAGAAAGAGAAAATAAAAAATAAATTTATAATAATAGATTAGTTTTATCATCCAATAACAAAAAGTATTTAACTCCGGCAAATAATCTACTCTAACATTTTAGCTAAAATGCCTAAAGAGTATTTTAGCTTTTGCCAATGTCTTTTACCTTTTTTCTTTGGAGGGGGAGATGAGGGTTGGAGATTTCTTACTTAGCGTGTAAAAATTTTTTAAAAATCAGATTTTTTAAATTTAAATCGGATTATTTTACCCCTCCATTAAAATACAGAATAGCGACCAAGAATTTTAGATTTCCTAAACAATTAAACCTCTAATTGCTAACATAATCTATGTTTTTATCTTATGTTTTTATGTTAAAATTATTACAGTCAACTCTGTGAAATACGCACACTTAGGGACCAAAGGTTTTGCAGATTGTGAAATACGCACACTTAGGGACCAAAGGTTTTGCAGATTGTGAAATACGCACACTTAGGGACCAAAGGTTTTGCAGATTATAGATCATCCCTTTACTTACATTTTATTTTTTAAAGTCTGACTAAGGAAGTATAAGGAACATTTGCCCAAAAATTACAATAGAAAAGGAAAATATAATACAAAATTGGTTTGATATATTTAATATTTAAGTTAATATAAAGAAAAACTAAATTATATACAATGAAAAATTTATTGAATATTAATTTTTTGAAACATTATACAAACAAAAATTACAATGAAAAAGAAAAATATTATGCAAAATTGGTTTAATATATTTAATAACTAAGTTAATATTAGGGATGCACCGCATATCCGGCTCTGCTTATTCGGCACTCAAACTGGATATTCAGTCCAGCCCAGGGCCATTGCTAAGACTTTTTATTTGGGGGGGGGGGGGGGGGGGGGGAGGATCTTAAATTAAAAAGTCAAATTTCAGTATTTACCAACTCATTGAGAAGGAAAAATAAATACTATTTCTTTTCATACACGAGTTCTTTTCTTCTCTGGTCTCTTGCCAATTTAACAAGTTTGCCAACTAGTTTTATAATTTTGCCAAGTTACCACAATTAGAAAATGTAATATAGTTCTTATTTGTAAAAAGTTTTAATAATATTCCCAATTAGATGTTAC
Source organism: Maratus michaelseni (assembly GCA_963931845.1). Taxonomy (NCBI): domain Eukaryota; kingdom Metazoa; phylum Arthropoda; class Arachnida; order Araneae; family Salticidae; genus Maratus; species Maratus michaelseni. The sequence continues at coordinate 338,710,850 of OZ007588.1, forward strand.
TTTTGCTGCCAAATCTATCAAAAATACAAGTGCATTATAGTTTTTATTAAAGTTTTAAACAAATTTACCAACTAAGTTTGTAAATTTTCCACGTGTAACTGTATTCGTAAACGTTTGCCCCCCCCCCCCCCCCCCCCTATCATTATCCCATTAAAACAATGTTAATAGTAAGAAACACTCATATTTTCACAAAAATGAAATCATATGGTTTATATATAAATGAAAATGTAATGTTTAAAATTATGACAAAAAAGTATTTATAATTAAGTTTTATTAAAGGTAAGTTATGATGCAGGAATATTAGGTGCTCACCTTAGCGAGGGTCCTGGTCCAGCCGAATACTTCAATATCCGGTTGCCGAATAGCGACTCATTTTTAAAATAATATTTCTAACATTATCAGAAAAAGTTAGTGTAAAATTAATTTGCTTCTTACCCACATTATCTCATTAAAACAATGTTAATAGAAAGAAACACTCATATATTTTCACAAAAATGAAATTATATGGTTTAAATATAAGTGAAAATATAATGTTTAAAATATGACAAAAAATTATTTATAATTAAATTTTATTAAAAGGCAAGTTATGATGTAGGAATATTAGGTGTTCAAAATTTTCAGGCTGTAATCTGTTACGTTTTTGAGCACAAATACAGCAGACTCCCTCAAATCTACAAATTCTTAAAATCCGCACATCGTTTCCGATGTAAACAATGAAACAAAGTTAAGACGTAGGTGTAAAATTTAAGTTTTTTAAAATTTTTATATCATTCTGTACACATTTTAATATGTAATTCTGTTTGATATGATTTAACTCATGTTTTCTCATGAAGGAAGTATAAATTTATTTCTGAAAAAATTCTAGATAGTGCTGATATCAGTGGCAATCACGATATTTTTACCAAATAATTTATGTATTAATTAGCTTTTTTGGTTATTAAGTATGGCTAAATATGAAAGAAAACTTTGTTATTTTAAGATTTTGATATGAATTATTAGTGTACATTTATAAGGCGAGTTTCAAGAAAAAAATATCTCATCATTATACATATGGAACAGCATTTCTGGAATTCATTAATTCCAGACATTTCTGGAACAGCTTTACAAAATCTGAGGAAGTGTTTTCGGTACTTCTCCATTATCCCGTTGACCACTTTTCATAACAAAAAACTATCGCCAAACTGTAAGATTAAACGCCAAAGAGGCAGTCCCATTTACTTAATGTCAGAAGCATTATAAATGTTTGTTATGACATCTTGTGGTTTTTAATTCAACATTTGTGTGTATTTTTCATTATGTTTTACTGTTTTATTACTTATTTCATTAATTAAAATAACAATTGTGTCCTTAAATTATTTTATTTATTTATTTATTTTGATATTCCAATGGCAACGTTCTCCCGTTTATTTGGCGTTACAGTTTGGTGATAGTTTTTTGTTATGAAAAGTGGTCGATGGGATAATAGAGAAGTACCGTGTTTTCATATGAATTCACTAAACTTCGGATTCAGTGTTTCAATATTTTTATAATTCGGTATTTTTTCAGTATAAGGGTCTTGGCAAGATAGAGAAATGACTTTGGTGATAGAAGAAAATTTGGCAACATATTTTCTGGCAATTTATTCCAATTTTCATATACACAAGCAAGGGTCAATCCAGGCAAAATTTTGCCTATTTAGGGCCCCATCACAAAAATCCATTCAATAAAACAGGCCCTTTCACAAAAATAAATTTTATAAAATGGGCCCATTCACAAAAATCTTTATAATAAAACAGGTCCCTTCACAAAATTACCTTTAATAAAATATGCCTTATCACAAAATTCTATTCCATAAAAACTTACTATTTATTATTTGCTCATTATTTTGTGATGTTATAAAATGTATAATTTGAAAGTTCATCAGAGAGGAAAACTTCAGCAAAGATTTTAAAAAGTTTTTGTTAATGAATGCTTGGTTCGAATTTGAGTAACTGGATTTCAACTTTCGTGTTATTTTTCACAAAAATATAACAAATTTCACAAAATTAAACTTTACTTTTCACAAAATGGGCCCCAGGAAAAAAACCTGCATCGACCCCTAACAAGCAATAATCATATATATTATTTCTATTGTCAACATCCTTTTTTCTATCTATACACATAGAAAACATACAACAATGAATGAGGTATTCAAAAAGTTTTTAAACAGGCTACTGACAAATTTGGTTCTAACAAATACACTCACATTTTGTTAAAATGCATTGTTTGGTTTAAAAAAAAAAATCTGTTAATTAAAAATTAATGCTAAAACGTACCAGGAAATTTCAAAAATTGCAGTGTGAAAGCTTCGCATAGGTCCTTCTGGTTATTAATTATTTACTTGACCTTTACTTTTAATATTTTAAATGTTTTTTTAAATTTTCTTAATTTTTTTTTTATTTTACTTAATTGTTTTACTTTATTGTAAGCATTCATTATAATTTTGAGTGAATTATTAAATTCAAATTATTGTTGTAAACAAGACCAGAAATCTGCAAAATTCTAAAATCTGCAATACCTCCGATTTTAAGCTATGAAGATTTAAAGGAGTCTACTGTAATACCTGCATCTGAGAATAAGCGTTCACCCCTCTGGTGGTCTCTTTTTCTTGTGTTTTCAACACTTCTAAAGTAAAAATGAATTTATTGAATCTTTTGTCACTATTTTGCCCATAGATGGAAGACCAGATGTGGTAAAATAATACTGATCATGGAAAGAAATGTGCCACTTTCTTGAATAGTTAACTGTCCCCTTTGTACTACAAAACAAGATTACTTGCAATGAGGAGCTTCTCTATTTAAATTCTATTAAAAAATATTTGTCATAGGAAAAGTAAGTGATAATATGTGCTAGTATAGTATATAGGAAAAGAAAAAGCCACTTCAATGGGATGTTTAGTCTTTAGTATTTATAAATAACAAAGATTTATAAGTATGAAAAACAGAGAAATTACTTAATTGTTTATCTTTTTATGTTTAATTACCTTAAATAAAAGAAGAAAAACTACTATGTATATTAGAATAGACAAAAGAAAAACATGATTAAATTTCAATACTTAATTACTATAAAACCTTTGTTTTAAGTATAACTAACTTTAAATGAATTTAAATTTATTATTAACATTTGAATGACAAAATTATAACAATTTAAATTTTTCTTCTTTAAGCAAGTATAAAATAGAAATATTACTATTGAAATTAAAAACAAGAAAGTATTCGGTATCTAGCAAAAATTCACATCCGGTGCATCCCTAGTTAATATAAAGAAAAATTAAATTATATACAATACAAATTTTACTGATTATTCATTTTTTAGAGTTTCGTTCATCTCACGAAACCCTATTCGTCCCGCTACATTGTCTGTCCGTCACAGAGCCGGTTCTTAGAAACTATATAACTTAGACGAAATTTTGTGTATTTATAACTGAATACCTACTATAAAGCTCAAAATCATAAAATTTTGAAAAAATCTTATTTCATTATAGAGATAAAAAACCAAAAATCTAACAGCCTTTTCCTATTAAATTTAAACATTTTTCATTATAGCAGTTGCCAACAATTAAAAATCCACAATAAAATTCTTTCTACAATAATTAATTTTTTATTGAAAGATTTCCACATGAAAAATGAAATAAACAGTTTCACTACTTGAAAAAAGATTAATATGACGTCATATTGGTAATAAAACGGAAATTTTAAAACATTTTTCAATAATACAAGGAGTATAAGTATGTGTAAGTACAGAAAGCAGGTTAATATGATGTCATTAGAGAATTAAAAAGAAAATTAATCTGATGTCATAGTGGAAGTTGAACGGACTTTTTCAAATGTTTGAGAATAATACAAAGAGAGTATCAATATGAGTAATACAGAAAGCAAGTAGATATGACATCAGCAAGTGATTATAATGTCATATGAGTTTGAGGAATGTATTTGAATCATGATAAAAACCCAATTATGAAAATATTGGCATATTTTAACATTTGAAGGTGAAAAATCTCTCTATACAACATGTTTAATTTTGAAATTGATTTTTTTTTAATATCACATTTAGTCCACATGACAGATATTATGACAGAAGACCAGAGAAACAAACGAGAAAAATAGACCAGTAAATTTTTACTTTTTTTTTAAATTTATTTATTAAAGAAAAATATAAAGATCTATAAAAATGTATTAAAGAAAAATGAATTTGATAAAGTGTTTTGAAAGGAATATTAGACGAAACCCTTTGTGCGATCTTCGATCATACTTACCCACTCGTTAAAACATAGACACAATGGTAGTTTAGGTTTTGGTTTGTTGTCAATAATTTTTTTCTGTAGTCTATAAACATTTATTACTTCGTGCTCCGAGATAAAGTTTTGTTGCGCAAGGAAATTTAAATATTTATATCCCAGTTCTAAACTCTGTACATAAGTTATCTTAGTGTTTTCATCCTCTGATTCAGTGTCAAATTCAATGTCGGTATCAGTGTGGTTTAAAACAATAACTATAATTTCATAATCAATTGTTGATTGAGTTGTAGTTGGTTCATCTTCACAAGCTAGCTATTGAACCAAATTTTGTTCCTCTAAAACAGCAGGAACAGCATTCACTACATCTTTTGCATAATTTAACAGCTCACTGGACTTTGGTTTTGCATCTCTAGTATGAAAGCCACTGAAATCTTTTATTTGGCTGCTTTCGGTATTAATGAATAATAACTTGTAAGAAGAATCGCATTGCATCACACAAAAGTAGGTATAAATACACTCACAAAATTTTACTGAAAGAAATATTCACCTGTATTGTAAAATAAACGCAAAGTTGAGACAGAGCTTAATTTCTAAAGAAAAAAGTACCGGAGCCCTAATATTCTGCAGTTCTAACACCCATAGCGTACCCCGTCCCTCTCTGTCGTCACTCTAATCTTCATACTTATATTTCATACATTATTTTCAAATTTTAAAGCACTGTTTTTTTATTTCGCAAAATAAAAATTTTAAATATATCTATCTACGTATACTTAGCTATCAACCTTTCAACTTTTTAGTTATTACTACTTCCAAATAGAAACCTTAGCCTAATCTTAATGTTATTTAATTGCAGAATTCTGAGATTAAAGAAGCTCAGGATTATGATTCGGAAATCACAAAAAATGAATAGTTCGCAGCTATGCAGAATAGAAAAGACTATTTCTGTTTACTCTTTATTCTTATCAAAATAGCATTAAAATGATTTGAAAAGGAAATAAATAAAATTTGAATTTAAGACAGATTGAGTTCGAGCCTGGCCCAAACCTGAAGACTGATATAAAAATGGAGCCTGTTTCATCTCCATCTGTTACATGAGCGACACCTTACACGTCACTTATAAGTGTTTTGATACAAAAGATTGGAAATGGGAGTCAAAGGAAAGAGTAATTTAGGAATCGTTTTTCAGAAGCATTATTGCACTGGGCTCCGAAGCGCAGTATTTATGAGCTCCTGTGAATTCTGGACAATATTTAAATATTTACTAAAAACAGAGAAGTACCGGAGCTGCACTCCGGCGCAAATTAAGCCCTGTTGAGATAAAGTCAGTTAATGTTACAGTTTCATTGGCATTTGAGCGAAATGTACATTTGTGTTACACATAATCAACCAACCAAACATCCATGCATATTTAAAATAAAAATTGCTATTTGATTTGGTTGTCCTTTTACTTAGCTCAAATTATTATTATTTTGAAATGCAGCATTCAAAGTACAGTCTACTCTCGATATCTTGAAGTCAAACGGACACTAAAAAAATTCGAGATAACAAGGTCATAACCAAAACATAAATATTCACGTAAAAAACACAAGATACAGGATAATATTATAAAAATTAGAGTCATGATAGATGAGAATAAGTATAAATATGTAATGATAGTTGACAATAAGTCTAAATACAACAATAATAATTTTAATTTTGAAAATAGTAGAGAATTACATTAAATTGAAAATAATTAGTAAATACATAAATGAACTTATACTGCTAGAATTTCTTTAAAAAGTCCAGTATTGTGGTCTGCCACCATCTCTTTGGAAATTATTCTTCAACCAATTTCTCTACTCGAAAAATAGCAGCAAAGTCATCGTTTTCCACATTTTCCGAACATTTCATGAAACATCGTAGTATGTAGACAGCATCTTTAGCTTGGGCCGCAGTAATGCTAGGTGATAGTTCTAGAACACACACTTCATCATCAACAGACGGCAGATTGAGAAATCTGCCAGATCTATTGAAATTCAGATCTATTGAGAAATGATTTCATCATTGGTCCACAACCCACAGACTTCAACATCAGGCATCTAATTCAGCAAAATCTTTGAAAGTTATGTTTTCAAAAAGATTGAGTGATTTTGAAATTCCCACCTCCCACCTCATTCTTCGCACTGTATTTTATTTTTTGGTTCAGTGCTAGTTGCCTGTTCCTCATCCGATTCAATTTCATTTTCTACTTCTTTCACAAAGCCAGCTTTTCTAAAAAGTTTACGATAGTCTTTTGCATCACATCCCTCTAAGCTCAGTCAGCTATCGTCATGCAATCAAGAATGTTTTAATGGAGTAATTTCTTCTTTCCCATCAACTGCATCTACGATCTTCTTCACTACCTCCCTTCCGGTATCCAACTTTGAAGCTTCTGATTAACCCTTGATCGAGAGATTGCATCTTTGAAGTGGTGTTTGGTAGGAGGAAAACTACTTTTACCGCTTTCATTTCTGGGATTATGCTGTGAGCCTTGCAATTGTCAATGAAAAAAGTGATTTTCCTCTTCTTATTTATTTGCTTCAGCCAGTCTAAAAAAAATTCGCTTATCATCCAAGCCTTTGGATTTCTGGATTTCCCAATCATCAAAGGAGTTATCTTCTCAGCCCAACTCATGTTGGCAGCTAACAGTAATGTTACTCGCTCTTTGCTATGTTTTCTTCTGTGACATTTTTCTCCTTTGAAAACTTCAGTTTTGCCCAGCGGTGTTTTAAAGAAAAGCCCCGTAAATGCACAGCCCCGTAGCATTGTAAACCCCCGTAGCATGTTGTCCAGGGAATATTCTTTCAAAAGATCAGAAAGATTTTTAATCCGTTTCGAACAAAGTTCATCGCTCACAGATTGGCTCTCGTCGCACAATTTTCGAAAAACAATATTGCGATGTTTTTTTTAGGTGCGTTCGTAATTATATAAATACATAGCACCTATAGTCGTCGCTTGGTCCGTCCGTCTGTCTGTCTGTCTGTCTGTCCGCATATAACAACGCAAAAACTACCCAACCGAATGGTTTGCAATTTAAATTATATTATCTTTGCAGAATTTTGTCGAGACATTTCAAATTTTATTAAAATTGAATCAAAACTTTAGGAGATATTAATAAAAATATTTATTAAGAAATTTGAATTTTTTTTTTTTTTAATCGGTGCTTTTTTGTTATAGGAGCTTCCGAAGTTTAATCGTCAAGCGACCGAGTTACTTATTTTATTACAGAAATTAATCTGCAGACGATATAATTCATTTCACAGAATTAAAAATCATCAAGATCTGAATATTTATATAACTAGATATTGTACGAACGCACCTCATTTGTCACGTTTGACGTACAATTTCCAACTTGTTTAATTCTCCAGCCATCCATTATTGATTTTGAAATCTTTGTGCCCCAGCTTTTCAGCAAACTGTTCAGCCTTTTCTTTTAACACATTGCCTCCAAGAGGGACATTGCGATCTCTGCACTGTTTAAACCATTTTATGACGGCATTCTTCTAAATCAGATATCCAGCCATTCTAATCTTCTTTGCAGTTCCTTTTACTTGGTCAAAAAGTTTCTCAATTTTGTTTCTGTCTCTCAATAGTCAAGGTATTCAATATTGTTGATAAAGTCAATGCTGGAATTTTGAAATCCTTTGTTATTTGTCCCTTTTTTCCCACTTTTATCTACAGCCTCTAAATTCTCTACGTTTTTCTCAATTGTCAACACGTTTAACTTTCGCTTAACACTCGCTGTTTTCTTTTCTTTGGAACTTTCCATTTTTGAGACTAGAACTGGCGATTCACTGACACCTTTTATCACTTCACTGACTGACTTAACCATACACAGTAAATTCTGAACAATTTAGAACAACACACCTAAGCAACAAACATAAGTCACAAATGATTTGAAAGTTGAATTCCCCTTTTCAAGATATGTGATTGGCAAAACATTACTAGCGGATACATCTTCACCAGGGTTGGCAAGTTTTTGACGCATGACTGTTTTTACCGTCATGTCAAAAACACATTTTTTAGTAGTTTGTTTTTACATTTTTTTTTCATTCTATCTTTAATATTAAGTTGTTTTACATGAAATATTCAGTATCAAAAAGACTCTAAAGTATATTTATCTATCAAAAAAAAAACAAAAAAGAATTGTATCACTAAATAATACGTGTACATCTCTGTTAGACGATCTCTACAATAATCTTAAGCTATTTGGCATAGTCTAAAAAAATTAGATTTTTTGAAGAAATCCTGTAACTTATAAGTATTAGATTAAACAATGTGTATAATTTAGGTAGAATTTATTACATTGTTGAAAACAAAATTTTAAGATTCTACTTATTGAAGTGCAAATGAAAATCACCATAATTGCATTTATGAAATACATAAGATATACATTTTAAAATATTATATCTAAGAATATTCAAATTTATTCACTGCCAGTTTATGCTTAACATCTATTGTCATACAAGGTAACAGCATTTTTGCATCTCTAAAATAATTTTAATGTGCTTTATTAAAAATCTATATTGAATGTTATTTAATAATTATAATAACCTTTTATTATAATTTAATATTAATGTTAATTGCAGTTAGTAGAATCTATATTAGTGAAGATTATGACAAATATTGTTCTTTTACTCTTGTATTTTTAAATCTTTCCCATATTAGGAAATCATCTTCTTTTAAATAAATTTAACAAATGTAATTGTAAATAATAATAACAAGAACAACAAAGTAAAATCAATCTAGAAATGGATTGTATGCTACACTTACACCATAAATTGGAGGACAATCGAAAATGATAGGTTTTTGACGGAATAAACCAGTAAAAACACAGTTTTTACCACTGCACTGTCATGTCAGAAACCCAACCCTGAACTTCACCCATCCATTCCTTCCCCCAAAAATGCCACCCAAACAAAAAGAAAACACCTGTTTTTGCTCCCTTTGTTTGCCATTCAAGTGACCAGATGGACTTATCAGAATCGTCCCTGACCTCCTCCGAGAGATAATGAAGGGTGCGAGAGATTCTTGGAAACATACATCTATTTGCTTTGACAGAACTAAATGGTGATTTTTCCAGAAAAATTCATTTTTTACTTCGAAAATTTTTTGACATAACAAGGTTTTGAGTGAAAACTCTTAATAATTGATACATAATAATAGAGACATAAGAATTAAAATTAACATTAGATAAATATGTAATATCAAGAAGAAAAATAATTTTTCGACATAACAAGGTTTTCGAGCTATCCAAGTTCGAGACAGTGAGAGTACACTGTATGCGAATTTTCTGGAATCACCATTTATTTTATTGGAAAACTGATAATTCATGAAACCCCACATTTAATTTTATGTATGAGTTTAACTGTAAATTGCAAAATTAGCACTAGCCATTAAATGAAAAAAAGTGGCTATTAAAAAATTGAGGTCACCTTATGGCCACTTTCCTACAAGGAAAGAGTAAAATTTTTTTTTGCATTTCATCAAGGATTCTACTTTTGCTGGTTGAAATAAGTTTATATTAGCATATTTGAGTTATTTAATTTTAGATCAATATTAGTTGAAATTTTAACAAAAGTTTACTGTTTAGAACTTTTAAATAAAAAAGTGGCCACTTATAAAACTGCTACTACTGGCCATTGGCCACTAATGAAATTTCCCAGTTTTACGCTTTATTTAACTGTTAACTGCCAATTTCAATTTTTACATTGCAACGTGTAGTGTGGATAATAGGTTGAATTCAGACATTTTTCACTGGGAAAGATTTCTGTAGCTCCGGAAAAAGGGGGGGACATTATAGAGTTCCGGGAGGGGGAAAACGGCACTTTTTGACCATTAAAAACATAAAAACTCAAATCTTCCAGGTGAGAATGTCCCTTCCGGGCCACACCCTGAATTCAACACTGAAACATTGGCAGATTTCACAGATTTAACTGTATATACCAGGGTCGGCGAACCTATGGCACGCGTGCCGTAGCTGGCACGTGAAAGGATATTTTTGGCATGCCGTTGATTTAAGTTCTAAATCAAAATTTTGTCAAACTTCATTGGCAGTGCAATTAAAGATAAAAATAAATTTATCGACATCTATAATTAAATATGTGAGCAAGGAGTTTTAAACTACTGCGCAAGTTTCTCGGCTGCGGACGTCATTGCCCTGAATGGTAAACTTTTCTGCGATGGAGAGTTTCTGAAGGAAGCCTGGTTAAAATGTGCTCCATCACTTCTTGACAAATTTGAAAATAAAGATAAAATAATTCAACGAATTAAGGATATTCGTTTATCAAGGAATACAGTCAAAGATAGAATCCTAAAATTGGCAGAAAATGTAGGAGAGCAACAAAAATCTGATATCAACAGCAACAAAAATCTGATATATTCTCTCATTTTATCTCTTTATGTCTTGACGAAAGTACAGATGTAACCAAATCTGTTCGTTTAGCTGTGTTTGTAAGATATTTTGTTTAAAATGACATTAAGGAGGCATTATTCTCGTTATTATTATTATCAACTACGACCTATGGTGCAGATATTTATACGGTAGTTATAAATTCACTTATTGAAAATGAAATATATTTGTCTAAAATAGTTTCTGTTACAACTGATCCCTAGTAAGGTGGATAAAATAATTGTTTTTTCAGTTTATTTAAAACTCGCATTGGACGTATTAGTCTTTGATTTCATTGCATCACACATCAGCAAGTCCTGTGTGCAAAGGCTGGTTTCGAATGTCTTAGTGATATTATGGTTGTAGTCCCAAAAGCAGTTAATCTCATTTCGTCATAGGCTTTAAATAAACGAAAGTTTGACGCTTGTGTTAGATGAAGTCAACTCTGCGTACAGTGGATTACTGATGTATAACAATGTTCGCTGGTTAAGTCTCGGCAAAGTGCTACAAAGATTCGTTGACTATCTGGAAGAAATCCGGCTTATCTTACATGAAGAAAGTAACATTGAGAAATATATGCAATGGATGAATGTTAAATGGCTTGCAAAATTAATGTAATTTATGGATTTGTATCAACATTTAAAAAACTTAAATTTAAATATCCTATGTACAAATAACACTGTTATCATCATGATAGATATGATTCGATGTTTTGAAACGAAACTGCAAATATTTAGAAAAGACACTGTGTCCAAAAACTGTCAGTATTTCCCAAAATTAACAAAATAGCCGGGGATTTTAATTTACATAAAAAATAGACGAATCAAGTCTCACTTAAGATTGAAGATATTATTTCAGCATTATTCGAATAGTTTGCATAAAGATTTTGTAAACTCCAAAGTATTTCGGAAACGCTTCAATTTATTATTTATGGAGATGTCATTATAATTCATAAACTGAATTTGATTGTATTCGATTGGTTGGAAATTTAGG